>OZ002740.1:136869323-137469323 GCA_963924295.1 Dioctria rufipes
ATTTAGCGCTCCTTTTTTATAAATGATTTCAAAGTCATATTCCGATAATTCCATTCTAATTCGTGTCATCTTTGATGATGGATTCTTATGAGTAAATAGGCTGACGAGTGGACGATGATCTGTAACTACTATGAATTTGCGACCATGTAAGTATGGTCTGAAATGAGTTATAGCCTAGTAGATTCCTAGTAATTCTTTAATTATGATGGGTTTGTTCAATTCGTGTTTATTTAAAGATCTGCTTGCGTAAGAAATCGGTAAATCTTTTCCAATTTCTCCTTGTGATAGTACTGCTCCTAGTGCTGAGTCAGAAGCATCTGTAGTTAGGATAAAGGGTTCGTCGAAGTTTGGGTATTGGAGAACTGGAGGACTTATTAGTCTCTGTTTTAATGTTTGAAATGCTTCTTCACATTGCTCCGACCATATGAATGGTGTGTTTTTCTTTGTAAGCTGATTGAGTGGTTTTGCAATCTCAGCAAAGTTTGCGATGAATCTTCTGTAGTAATTACAGAATGCTGTGAATCTTCGAGCTTCATCGACGTTTGTTGGCTTTAGGTAGTTTACTATGCTATCATATTTTCTTGGATCTGTCTTTATTCCTTCACTGGTTATAAGGTGTCCTAGGTAAACTACTTCTGTTTGTAGAAAATTGCATTTTTGTGGATTTAGCTTCAAGTTGTATTCTCTTAAGCGTTTGAATGTTTTTATTAGATTCCTGTTGTGATGTTGTAGGTTGCACCCATAAGTAATTATGTCGTCAACATATAGGAATGTCTCTGCGTCTAGTCCTGCGAGTGCTATGGATAGCATGCGTTGAAAACTGTTGGTTGATATTTTTAGACCAAATGGTAGTCGCTTAAATTGAAAATGCCCTTTATTTGTTGAAAAGGCTGTGAGTGGTCGTGATTCTTCATCCAGTTCAATCTGATGAAAAGAGCTTGTGAGGTCCAAAGTCGAAAAATATCTAGCTTTTCCTAGGTTGTCCAGAATATCTTCTAATCTTGTTAGAGGAAATTTGTCATCCGTTATTCTTTTGTTGAGTTGACGAAAGTCAACAACCATTCTCCATTTCTTTTCACCTTTGTTATCCTTTTTGGGTACTACCAATAAGGGGGAATTGTATGCACTTGTTGAATGCTCAATGATGTCTTCATCTAGCAGTTTGTCCACTTGTCTATTTATTTCTTCCAATTGCGTCTGCGGAAGGCGATAATTTTTAATATATACTGGAGAATTATCGTGTGTCGATATATGCTGCTGGTAAAAATTATTAACTGTTAATTTATCGTTAGTTAGATAGAAAATATCTGTATAATTCTTGCACAATTCATATAGCGTATCCTTTGCTTTTTCATCCAAATTTTGTACATTTAATTCACTTTTTAGTTGTTCAAATCTCTCTTCCTCCTTAACCTTATGTCTGATTGTCTTCTTTATGAATCTAAAATTATTCAAAGGAACAACTTCTAACTGCGGATTCTTTATGTGTATGTCATTCTCAGTTACATTTATTAATTTTATATGTTTTATACCTTTTGCTGGTATTATAGTATTCGCTACGTGTAGCCCTTCTCTGATCTCTTTACTTAGCACTACACTATCTTCACTTTTTTTCTATGTTTATAGGTTGTATAATTTGAGATCTAGAAGGTATAGTAATGAATTCTTGCTCTGGAATTTTTGTTATAATGGGTAGGTTAATATCACTAAGTTCTGCACAAATTGTAAATATAAAAATTTCATAGTCTATTTTACACTTATATTTTATGAAGAAATCTTTCCCTAGTAGTCCATCTGTCGCGATAGGGAAATTTTCACTTACTATATGTACTTTATGTTTAAATTTTTCACCTTCTGCGTCAAATTGCAATGTTAATGTTCCTAATGTTTCACTTTCACCCTTTGTAACGCCTCTTATTTTACAAATTTCACATTTATTTACCATATTAAAATCTATACAGCTTATTTTGACGATCGAGATGTCCGCACCAGTATCTATAAACCATGATGAGGCTGAGGCTTTAGTTGTGGTAGTCTGTAATGATATGTAGTTTGTTAGCTTGCCTACATCAATGAAATGTATCCTCGTTAATTGTTTATTTGTTCTTGATATTCCTCGTCCCTCGATAGGTGTTCTCCGGGGACGGTTTCGTAGTTTTCCGAGTCTAACAAATTAATCCGTCGTGGTTGTCTATTCTGGTAATTGGTATTCTCTCTGTTCATATTGTTGTACTGTCTTTGAGAAGGATTTCCATTGTTTCTGAAATTATTTTGCGCGAAGTTGGCTCTAGCGTTACTATTGAAGTATGTTCTTCTGTTATTATTAAATCTGCTTTGCGGTTGGTAACTATTATAGTTTTTACGTGATTGCTGGTTAAAGTTATTGTATCTATGGTAGTTGTTTGCATATGATGATCCAGATCTGCGAGTTTGCGCTTGGAATCTGTAGATTCTGTTTTCTTCTGATTTGGCTTGTTCTGAATCAATTTCTTGTGCAAGATCGATAGCATCAGCGTATGTTGCAGGTCTGCTGGCAAATACTGTATATTTGATTGTATTTCTCAGTCCCGATTTAAAAGAGTTCAAGGCAATCTTATCATTCATCTTTGTAATGATGTCTTTATTCTGTTCACCTTGTTCTGATATTTGGATATTATTCAAATCTGCTATCAGAGCATCAATCTCTGAAACGTAGCTCTGCAAGATTTTATCTCCCTGTCGAACCTTAGACAAATCATTTTGGAGTTTTAGTGCATTTTTGTGCGGTCTGAAAGTTTTGAATAATGTTTCCTTAAAAGATTTAAAATTTATGGGATCTGCTTCGTTAACTATTCTGTTACGAGCTCTTTCCGATAATCTTGTTTTCATCAGGAATTTTATAAGTTTCGTTTTATCTTCTGGTGTTTTTAATTCATCATGGAGATACTCTGCTAAGTTGATGAAGTTGTTTAGTTGTTGCGAGTCTCCGTCAAATATTGGCACTATTTTAGTGACGCTCGCTATGTCAAAGGATGTCATTGTGTTATTATTTATGGTTTCCTCTATTGAACTATTATGATTGTCTGAGCTGTCCGTAAATTCTTCTTCTTCTTCTTCAATGGATTTTTCCAATACCTCTTGAATCTGCTGTGTTTTTATGATAATGTATTTATTTATTTCTTCGTATAAGGTTTTAAATTTATTTAATAGTTTGCCATTGATTTGCTTCTGCTCCGTATTTAATTGATTATATTCTTCAAGAAACGTTGCCTTTAAATTGTCTGTCCAATTCCTTTTTAATAGCAAAAATTGCGCTGAATAAATTCTCTTCGGACTTCTTTTGAAATTTTCTAGAGTCTTTTCCAATCCCTTAATTAGAGTCTTGAGGTTCTGCATCTTTTATCAAAGCCATGTTTTTGTTTTGTTGTCTTTGTTTATTAAAAAAAAACAAATCTTACATGAATCTATTTTAAACTGCTACTACTAATTTACTAGCTTCTTTCTTTACTCTACTTATGAATTTATTTTTAACGTATTTGTATAATATCATTACTAAAATTAAGGCTATTATTAATCCTAAAAAAAATTTTTATATCCGTCGCATGTTCAATATATATTTCCGCTGTTAAAAATGAATTTCCTGATGATGATGCTGCTGCGTCCTGATTCGAGGTGGCTTCTTTATTTTTAGATTCCTTTCCGCCCATTGTTTGTATTATCTCGTGAATGTAAATTGTGTGGTGCTTTCTTCTTCGCAATCCAGTACTGCTGCTTTTTTATCCGGATGTCATCCAAGAACGCGTTCTTCTCAACCTTGGTGACGGCTAGGGTGGTCAGCCTATGTAATTCTGCTAAATCTCGTCTATGTTTCACCAGTTTTCCGGCTCTCTTCTTCTTCTTTTTTGTGATATTATTTGCTGTCTTCTGTGTGGGCTGCTGGGCTGCTTTCCTATTACGGTATTCCTCAATTGATATTGGTCTTGGTCCAGCTCTAGGGTCTTCCTTCAGAATTGCTATCAGCTCGGGAGGCAGGGTCGCCATGTAATGATTAACTATACTTCCCAGTTAATCAGGTAATAAATCTCCAATTATGCCCAGAGGTATCTTCTTCACAGCAGCTGGCGACTTCCGGAAGCTAAGCCAAGGGCCAGCTATGGTTACCGGAGTAATGGTTAGGCGTTCTAGTACAACTAGAACTGCCGACTTAATGAGCAGGAAGAATTTGTATTAAAAGACTACTTCTTTTTTTGTCTCGAGAAGGAATGAATTTTATTCAAAAATGTTCTGCTTATATATAATCGACCTTACTCATAAGGTATACAAAAATTCTTGAATTTCTTAACTTACCTACATAATTTCTAAGGTTACCTAAATACAATTTTATTACTTCATATATGACAAAAATTTCAGTCAAAGCAATCATGCAATCGCAAATCGTTCACAAGAAATGTTGACCCATGTGCAATCACTATTCATTGTCACAGAATACGTAACTTCATGCAATGAAGAGAAATGTTTTTATTACATAATATTTGTTTATTGGTGCCGGCAAAAGAAGGTAAAGGTAAGAATGAATTGGATGTAAGAATGGCTTACATCATTTACACATATGTTGTGTTTATGATTTCGAATGCTATGGCGGAAGTATTTTAGTGTTGCATTTTTTTTAGAATATTTTTCACGGCTGTTAGCGTGAAGTAATTTCAAATATTTTCATTGATTGCTGTTTGAAATGATTTTATTGTTTCTCATGGGTTTTCTTGATGTTGGGTTTTTCTGTTAATTTATATGAGAGTAGTATGTATGTACTACACTGCCCAGCGCACTATGCCTTTTCAGTTAGAGATTATCTCAATGAAGAATATCCGGACAGATGGATAGGGCGGTCTGGTACGGCCTCGTGGCCAGCCCGTTCACCTGATCTAAATCCATTAGATTTCTTTTACTGGGGAGCAGTAAAAGAGAAAGTTTATAAGAAGTCAATTGAAAATTTAGCTGGGCTTTGGCAAAGAATTACGGAAGCAGTTGAATTTGTGAACAACGGAAGAATTGCCCGTCTGATAACCCGATCTTTTTTAAGAAGATGTCGAGCTTGTATTGAAGCTGAAGGAAGGCAGTTTGAACATCTTTTGTAAATAATAAATCTTAGCATCCAAATAATTGGTGTTTAATTTTAAAATTAAGGAAAATTTGTCCTAAATTTAACAAAAAGTTAGCATCTCTAACTTGAAAGCGTCACTATCTGTCTCACTCACACTTCATGGAATGACTCTCCGTCTCACTCAAGCTAGAATCTTAAAGTTACGCTCTTAAGGCAAGCTTTGGGTACACTAGAATCAATTTTAGTAGGGGAAAAGAAATTTTTCGAAACTGTGTTTCTTGAAGAAAAAAATGTTTTTTCCGTAATCTAAGAAATAATGTAGCAAGTGTTGTACCATTTTAGAATCCTTATTAAATGCGTTAACTTTTAAAGTTACTTGCCAGACTGGCGTAGTACATTTTTTTTTCAGTACAGTCAGTTAAAGTTCAACGAATTATTAATTTTATATTATTAGTTCGGCAAAATGTGACATTTTCTTCTAAGCTGGAGCAGTTGGCTTAGAACTTAAAGAAACAGGTTACATAAGCACTATTCGGGATTACATAAGAAAAATAAAATTGAAAAAAAGTAAAGATTTGTAGCAACAGGAGCTAAAAAACCATCACAAGGTGTACATTTTCTCGAAAACAAAAGAAATGCTTATCAGTTGAAAAATACACGACTTAGATTTTTTTTTATATTTTTCTGGTAACTGTTATGATTTTATCTATCACCCGATTCCGGCTTGACGTCGACTCGTAGGACACCCTGTATAATAATTTTTTTTTTTTAAGAAAAGTGCTTCAAAGTTCATCGTGACATGCGAATGCACCTATTGTGCTGTGGTGGCAAATAAACAAGATTACAAAAAAAATTGGTTCATCACTTCCGTGTTTTACTAGTGAAATCCCCCGTAGAGGCGCCTCCAAGGATGAGGTGTTCCACGAGGTCACTCGATTCTAGCTTAAAGAAATATAATTCTTCTCAACTATAGCTCGCCAATATTTTAAGACGTCATTTGGATTGTGAGCAGTAAGATTTTTATTCAATTCTATTGGATCCTGCAGACAGAATCCCCGTGGATTAGATGCTTTTATATGTTCACTCGATGTTGTGGATTTACAGAATGTAGAGTATCTTATTGTCAATTGATTATTTAATACATATTTGTGAAAATCGTTTGTCCTGTTCTTATCGTGCCAAGAAGTGGAGACATTATTGAAATTCTTTTATCATATGATATACATATTACTAGCTACAAATTTCAAGCACTTTCTGATATGATTAAAATGATCTTGCCAAGGGCCTATATTGTATGCAGAATCAGATTTTTGTTGTAATAAATGCATTGGTGGTAGTATTTCTCGTGACTACTAATCTAATATTACCAGAAGTATCATAATGTAAGCATCAAAGTATTCATCCAGATTAAAATCTTTAACAATTTCCTTTGAAAAACGATGCACGTTTTGCTATAAAGTGTATTCAAAGAAATGAGTTTCTTGACTATTAATCCTTTGCAGTATGTTAAACCGTTTGCAAATGTAAATATGCATTTAATCTGTTGATTTCTACGACGAAGTAGTAAAATAGGCGTATCAACAGAATTATCTTCTATTGATTGTTCCCATTCTTTAAGTCCATTCGGAGCAATAAATAGTGTTATGGTCGTAGCATAATGTAAGTAACAGTATGCTACACAAATCCTCATGGCGAATGTGCTGCCATCCTCGCAAGTTGCACGTCTGCCAACTGACGGCGTGCCACTCGCTAGAAGTTGTATAAAATAAGAAGAAGCTTCTGAAAGGGCGAAAGAAATTTCTTGCTAAAAGACCGCCATAATCTAAAGTGAGAGACCTTCACAAAGTGTGCTTAAATAGTGAAATAAATAGCCAAGAAAAGTTGTGGAAGTAATTGCGTCATTCAGTATATAATTATACACTCTACTGCGGCAAAAGGGACCCATTACCTCACGGTTATTTCTTGAATTATTGACTTCAGTAGGCAGCATGCGTAGTTCAGCATGTTTCTATTAGGCATTTACGCCAATAACAAATTATGAGTGTACTCAAGTGATAGCAAGTACAAGCATTGAGGATTAGTCTAGCGACGTATTGGTCGTCATCATGAGCAACGAAGGACGTCATCCTTTTAGAAGCTGAAACACTGTCAGGGTATCCCGTAAGTCGACGTCAAGCCGGAAGCGGGTGATAGACCAAATCATAACAGTTACCAGAAAAATATAAAAAAAATCTAAGTCATGTATTTTTCAAATTATAGACATTTCTTTTGTTTTCGAAAAAATGTACACCTTGTGATGGTTTTTTAGCTCCTGTTGCTACAAATCTTTACTTTTTTTCAATTTTATTTTTCTTATGTAATCCCGAATAGTGCTTATGTAACCTGTTGCTTTAAGTTCTAAGCCAACTGCTCCAGGTTGGAAGAAAATGTCACATTTTGCCGAACCAACAATATAAAATTAATAATTCGTTGAACTTTAACTGACTGTACTGAAACAAAAAATGTACTATGTCAGTCTGGGAAATAACTTTAAAAGTTGAAGTTCATTCGGAGCAATAAATAGTGTTATGGTCGTAGCATAATGTAAGTAACAGTATGCTACACAAATCCTCATGGCGGATATGCTGCCATCCTCGCAAGTTGCACGTCTGCCAACTGACGGCGTGCCACTCGCTAGAAGTTGTATAAAATAAGAAGAAGCTTCTGAAAGGGCGAAAGGAATTTCTTGCTAAAAGACCGCCATAATCTAAAGTGAGAGACCTTCACAAAGTGTGCTTAAATAGTGAAATAAATAGCCAAGAAAAGTTGTGGAAGTAATTGCGTCATTCAGTACATAATTATACACTCTACTGCGACAAAAGGGACCCATTACCTCACGGTCATTTCTTGAATTATTGACTTCAGTAGGCATCATGCGTAGTTCAGCATGTTTCTATTAGGCATTTACGCCAATAACAAATAATGAGTGTACTCAAGTGATAGCAAGTACAAGCATTGAGGATTAGTCTAGCGACGTATTGGTCGTCACCATGAGCAACGAAGGACGTCATCCTTTTAGAAGCTGAAACACTGTCAGGGTATCCCGTAAGTCGACGTCAAGCCGGAACCGGGTGATAGACCAAATCATAACAGTTACCAGAAAAATATAAAAAAAATCTAAGTCATGTATTTTTCAAACTATAGACATTTATTTGTTTTCGAGAAAATGTACACCTTGTGATGGTTTTTTAGCTCCTGTTGCTACAAATCTTTACTTTTTTTTCAATTTTATTTTTCTTATGTAATCCCGAATAGTGCTTATGTAACCTGTTGCTTTAAGTTCTAAGCCAACTGCTCCAGCTTGGAAGAAAATGTCACATTTTGCCGAACCAACAATATAAAATTAATAATTCGTTGAACTTTAACTGACTGTACTGAAAAAAAATAATGTACTACGTCAGTCTGGCAAGTAACTTTAAAAGTTGACGGATTTAATAAGGATTCTAAAATGGTACAGCACTTGCACATTATTTCTTAGATTACGAAAAAAAAATTTTTCTTCTTCACTCACACTTCATGGAATGACTCTCCGTCTCACTCAAGCTAGAATCTTAAAGTTACGCTCTTAAGGCAAGCTTTGGGTACACTAGAATCAATTTTAGTAGGTGAAAAGAAATTTTTCGAAACTGGGTTTCTTGAAGAAAAAAATGTTTTTTTCCGTAATCTAAGAAATAATGTATTTAATAAGGATTCTAAAATGGTACAACACTTGACTTAGATTTTTTTTTATATTTTTCTGGTAACTGTTATGATTTGGTCTAATACCCTGTTCCCGCTTGACGTCGACTTACGGGACACCCTGTATATGTTAGCGAATTTGCCCTGCTAACTTCTCCCGACGCGAGCAGCATGGGGGGTTATTTGACAGAAATTCCACGTAAATAAAATCTGTAAATAGAAAATCGCTAGATATAAAATCTGTAAATAGAAAAAGTGGCAAAGTGTATACAGGTCGCAGGATCAGAAGCTGGCAGCATGTATATATGTAACTAAGTTTAAAATTGAGCGCCTTAGCCTGATCGTTGAATTCCGAGCAGACCATTTAGTGAAAATTAGAGTGTAATTGATGTAAGTTCGCAACTTCGGCCGTAGATTGAATTTCATGAAGAATAAGTAATGTGATTATAATGGACATATTTCTAATCTTTATTACCGAATTTTAAGTTCCACTGCATAAGTAATATATACATAAATAATTATATCCATAGTAAATATACATATATGAGATATAAAGGGCTTTCCAATAAGAGGTGTAATTTTGATATTCAAAGAAAAATGTCATTTTTTGAGATAAATGATCGGATCTTTATTTCATTATAAAGAGGAAGGTATGCCGTTAATAATGGAAAATAACATCAGCCAAAATACGACCACGCCTACAGGACCATATCCTTTTCATGAAATTTTCCATAACCAAATCCCAAAGTGGCTACCCTATGTCCTCGATAGCCTCACGAATTCCATCTTTGAGGTCTTGAATCGACGCTGGGCTGCTGGCGTAGAGCTTCTATTTCACATGGCCCCAAAGGAAGAAGTCGCAAGGTGTTAAGTTACAAGATCTCGGTGGCCAATTGTGATCACCTCTTCGAGAGATAACACGGTCCAGAAACTTTTCCCGTAAAAGATCAATGGTTTCGTTGCTTGTATGGCGCGTAGCGCCGTCTTATTGAAAGTAAACGTTGTCCAGATCAATACCATCCAATTCCGGCCATAAAAAATCATTAATCATCTGTTGATAGCGCAATCCTTTCACCGTAACTGTTGCTCCAGCCTCATTTTCGAAAAAGTAAGGTCCAATGACCCCGCGGGACCATGAACCACACCAAACAGTCACACGTTGAGGATAGAGAGGCTTTTCAACAATAACTCTTGGGTTTTCCGAGCCCCAGATGCGACAATTTTGCTTGTTGACGAAGCCATCGAGGTGGAAATGGGCCTGATCACTCAGGATGAGTTTTCGATGAAATTTCCGATCATTTTCATGCATTTCAAGGACCCAATCAGCAATGACTGGACGTTGTTGATGATCGGCCGGCTTGAGTTCTTGTGTTAACTGAACTTTATAAGCCTTAAGACCCAAATCTTTATGCAAAATACGGTGTACTGACGTTTGTGGAATGCCTAATTCCAAAGAACGACGAGGAATGGACAAACCTGGGTTTTCTTCAACACTTTCGGCTACAGCAGCAATATTCTCGGCTGTTCTTGAGCGACGTGCACGGGTTTTATTCTTCACATCACTAACTGGTCCCGGCAGCTCGAATTTTTCTACCAATTTCTGTATTGCTTCACGACGACCCAAAAATGTTCGAGTTTGACGAACCGTCTCTGCCACATTTTCACCATTTTTATAGTGAATTTTAATAATTTTAATGCATTGTTGAATCGTGTATCGTTCCATTTATGTTAATGGCGTAGTTTCTACTTGTCAAATGTCAAAAAATGACAGCTCTAAAAGTGACATCTACCGAAATAGCGGGCTTATTAAAATAACACCTCTTATCGGAAAACCCTTTAGTTGAAACATTTTTGATTTTAGTATATTGTTGCGTCATAGGTGAGAATAATCGCCAGGACTCTAGTTTGAGTGAGACGGAGAGTATTAAATGAAGTATGAGTGAGACAGATAGTGTCGCTTTCAAGTTAGAGATCCTTACTTTTTGCTGAATTTAGGACAAATTTTCCTTAAATTTAAAATTAAACACCAATTAATTGGATGCTATGATTATTATTTACAAAAGATGTTCACACTGCTTTCCTTTAGCTGCAATACAAGTTCGAAATTTTCTTAAGAAGAATCGGGTTATCAGACGGGCAAATCTTCCATTGTTGACAAATTCAACTGCTTCCGTAATTCTGGTGCTCATGTTTTTGTAAAATTCGGTGAGCTATACTTTTAGGCACTCCTGTGCTTTCCTGGATTGCACGTACCGAAGTACTTGGGTCTTCTTCAACTGCTTGAAGTACTGCGTCCTCGTAAGGTAAGAAACTAATCCTTCACCATGTACTTGGTTTGGAAATCGGCCCTATGTGGAGAGTAGACGATGCACATTTGTAAAAACTCAATGATTTGACGAGCTAGCGTCACTATCTTGCTCACTCACATTTCATGCAATGAATCTCCGTCTCACTCAAACTAAAATATTAAAGTTACGGTCTTACGGCAAGCTTTAATTACACTAGAATCATTTTTTGTAGGTAAAAAGATATTTTTCGAAACTGGGTTTCTTGTAGAAAAAAATTTTTTTTTTCCGTAATCTAAGAAGTATTGTAGCAAGTGCTATACCATTTTATAATTCTTATTAAATGCGTCAACTTTTAAAGTTACTTGCCAAACCGGCGTAGTACATTTTTTTTCATTACAGTTAGTTAAAGTTGGGTGAAATATTAATTTTCTATTCTTGGTTCGGCAAAATGTGACATTTTCTTCCAAGCTAGAACAGTTGGCTTAGAATTTAAAGCAACAGGTTACATAAGCACTATTCGGGATTACATAAGAAAAATTAAATTGAAAAAAAGTAAAGATTTGTGGCAACAGGAGCTAAAAAACTATCACAGGGTGTACATTTTCTCAAAAACAAAAGAAATGTCCATAATTTGAAAAATACATGACTTAGATTTTTTTTTATATTTTTCTGGTAACTGTTATGATTTGGTCTATCACCCGATTCCGGCTTGACGTCGACTTACGGGACACGCTATATATTACTATAAGATTATATTTACACACAAAATAACGAGTTGAAATCTGTAGTGAACCTTCATGTTCTTGCTTTATTGACATGCTAGTATAGGAATATATGTAAATATAATGATTTGAATTTTTCTTGAACCTTCATGTTCTTGCTTTATTGATTTGAATTTTTCTTGAACCTTCATGTCTTGCTTTATTGACATACTACTATAGGAATATATTTAAATATAATGATTTAAATTTTTCTTAAACCTTCATGTTCTTGCTTTGTTGACATACTAGTATAGGAATATATTTAAATATAATGATTTGAACTTTTCTTGAACCTTCATGTTCTTGCTTTGTTGACATACTAGTGTAGGAGTATACTTAGACACTATATGATGATTTGGAGAAATGAACTTTTATAACGTGATGAGAACCTGAGTTTTGTTAATTTACCTCCTTTCGCTCTCTCTGAGCCCTCTTAGTGTGAAGGTCGTCTAGGTTCGGCGAGCAGAGCGCCTTCCCAATGGATGTAGGTAAGTGGTGTAAAAGTCCCTTAAGGACTAAATGTGTGCTATGGCCTTTTGTATAGGCAGGCACGAATTTATTTTGTATATGGCTGGTGGCAGCGGCAGGTTTTCGTGGAACCTCCCCACACTCTCCGCCAATAACTGTGGCGAGCTAGCGTGCCGCTCTGCTGTTAGCGCTGTCCACCGAGTGATCTGTCAGCTCATGCTGACAGTCTGGACTTCACGTCGAAGTCAAATCACTCTCAACATACAATGATCTCAGGCATAGGTGCTTTTAATATTATATTTATGCTTGCATAGCGCAATTCGCGTTCGTTGCAATTTTTCGCGCCTTTGTGTTGTCAGTCAGTATAGTCCGCTAGTGTTTAGCTTTGGCGATTGTTTTGTTATGTGGTGGTGTAAAGCGCATATTAATACACACACCATTGCCAATTATCATACACAGAAATTAATAAATTAATCAGGCAAAACATCCATAAGGTAATTCACTGCATTTTATGTTCATGAAGAAAGAATAAAGCAAAAAGAAGATTGATCAGGCAAAACACCCATAAGGTGATTCACTGCATTTTATGTACATGCAAAATGCCATACAAAACAGCAAAAATAAATAAAAAATCATGTCCACCTGCTTATGGACAAGCGAATATAAGTGTCATACACGACGACAAAGCTTTACGCTATGTTTATGCTTTGCAATAGAAAGAAAAACAAAACCAACAGCACATGGTACTTAGAAGAAACAATCAACGAAAAGCATTACATTGTAGCTTTTTTTGTTTAGTTCTACCTGGATGAAAGTTTGGGTAATGCCCGGCGTGCATTATTTGCATGCACAGCAGAAATGATCAATAATGAATAAAGAAATGGCCGAAGATTAAATAAATCAGAGCTAATTCTTAACTCCAGGTGTTGATATCACTTAGTGACCAAACTGTAATGCTCCCTCAGCTCCGAAATGGAAACACTCAAAGGTAATAGAGCTTCCTCAGCTCTTGCCTTTGCATTACCAATAGCGCTTTTTAGCACTGGTAATTTCTCTGGCTATTCAAACAGCGAGCTCTCCAGCTCCTAGCACTCAAGCATATTGTCCACAGCGTTTTTCGAAGCACTTAGAGAATACGACAGAAAATTTATAAAGTTCTTTTTCTATCGACAGATTCGAGTAAAAGAACAAGTTTTCTACATGGCGACCCTGCGGCCCCCGAACCAGCGAGTTAAACTATAATAGATGTCATGAGTAAATGGAAACAATTAAAAGATTCCATTAAAGAAGTTCTAGCAGCAGACCCCACCTGTGGACCTCGACCTATTAGAATTGAAGAATACAGAAGAAGGAATAACCTACTGCAACGGAAAAAACTGCACGAAGTGGAAATACCAACGCCAGCTAAACGTAGAAATAGAGCTGGACAAGAAGCAAAAATCAGAGCCGAGCTGAAAGAATACAACCGGTTATTAGTAATTTTGTCAGAAGACCAAAAAAGAGTCTTTCAAAAAAAAAAAATCGAAGAACTAAAAATTAGGAGGAATAATTATAAGAAAAATAAGAATAAAAAAATAAAAAAAAAGTAATAGTTAAACAAAAAAACAAATATAATATTAATTTTTCAAAAAAAGAATATACATTATATATAAAAATAGTACACAGTTACTAAAATTTTTATTTCCGTATTATACATTTTTTAGTGTTTTGCAAATATTTTTTTCTCTAATAAAAATCACTTCATAAATTTTTCTTTTCGATTTTGGTTCTTCATTGATTTTAAAATGTGCAAAAGGCTTCAAAGCAAACGGCTGAAGAAGTTATAATAAATAACAATGCGGCTTCTACGAGCAACAATATAGCTCAAAACAATAGAAATCTTTCTGATCTGGAATTAATACTAATTGTATTGGGCATCGTCGTCATGACTGCATGGATGTTTTGGAGATTAAAACAATTACTCCAGAGACCCATACGAAAGCAAATAACTGCAAACAACGTATAAACTCCAAGATTTATATAATGAGCATTAGAGAATTAGTGACTCAAGTAAAAAATATCGTCGATAATTTCAAGAAAACCCTAACAAGTCGGCACACAATTGAAGTAGAAGAGATAAATGATTGTTTTATTACCAAATACAAAGAATTGTTAAAAATAAGCAAAGAGTTAGCCGTCAAAGAGAAAGAAGATTTTGACCAGCTATACAATTCTGTGACTGAAATTTTGCGAAAAAAAGCTAGCGTTATTCTAGACGACATCATGGACAAATTTGATATATCTACGGCGATAAAAGTCATACCGGAGTTCACCGGACAGTACAAAAATTTAGATAATTGTCTAAATCTAGTACAATTTCTTGACGATCTAGCTGAAGAAACACAAAAGAAGAAATTGATTAACTTTGTTTTAAGAACACGTCTATCATCCACAGTACGGAACAAGTTATGTACTCTTGCAGTTCCTACTGACTTCACAACATTACAAAAGAACTTACGAGTAATCTTTAAAACAAATAAAACGCCGCTTAGTATACTCTCAGAATTATCGCGAGTGATACAATCCAATAGAAACGTCACTGATTTTGCAACAAAAATCAACTAAACACCTTACAAGTAACTGAGCAAGGTGAAAGTAATAGGCCACTGTTTGGAAAACCGAATAATCAATTAGCTTTAAATGCACTTAAAAATAGTTTGAACGAACCACTCAAACACAACAGTCTTCGCATCAAGGCCCAAGACTCTAGTTAAAGCAATACAAATCGCATCGGAAATAGAAGTGTACCGAACAAAGAATCAAATGTATTTTATTATAACAAATACAATGCCAAAAGAAAATTCAGCAAACAAACATATGTTCGCAATAAATATCATCAGAATACAGGTAGGAGTAACCACCAAAATGGTTACCTAAAAAATGCAAAAGATCCTAGGAAATCGTATTAGTATCACAGATCACAGAATGGTAATAAAATATTAACAAATGCCAATGAGCACAGAAGGCCAATAAAACCCAGTCAGGAAACGGGCAAAACCTCGAAGTGGTTTGCTCGGGGAAAATAAATTAAATAAGAAATTAAAAATTTATAAACTTAATAACCATTTAACAAATTACATAACAGTATGTACAAACCTAAGAATCGGCAACAAAATATTCCTAATAGATACAGGAGGCGATATTTCCATATTAAAAATAGGTGCATTGAAAGAAACAGAAGGAATTCTGAAGCATAAAAAATGCAAAATAACAGGTATCACCCAATCAGAATCGTATTCTCTAGGCACATTGTCAGCCTTAATAAGGATAGAAGACCAAAAAATACCACAAGAATTTCACATCACTAATGAAAACTTTGCAATTCTAACTAATGGAATTTTAGGAAGAGATTTTCTAGTAAACAATTTATGCAAAATTGATTACGACAATTTCACTATTTCAATCTTCCTTGAATATGTAAATTACATATTGCCCATGTATACACAATTACCTGATTCAAATCAAATAAGAATCCCACCCAGAACGCAAATAATACAAGCAATAAATGCTAACATTATAGAAGATAGTGTTGCGAGCGTGGCTCTTGCGGTTCGTTATTTAAAACACAATATTGTTACGTGCAATAGAAAGAGACAACTGGTGACATCTACTGGCAATGGAGAAGTAAACGACTTTAGGCGCGGAGAATTGATTATGGTATCTACAGGAAGGTTCAGGAATAGAATGAATAGAATGAATAGAACAGTCAAGAAGCTTCTGGAAAATAGAACACTCGAGAATAATCTGGAGAGTTTCTAGGGTATAAATATAACAGTTGTCATAGCCAGAATAAGAGTCTTGTCTTAGACGTTGCAGTGTTAACAAGTGAAAGTAATAAACGTGCGAAAGTGTTGTAATTAGATTGCGATAATTGAAAGTACAGTATTAGCGATAATTAGAGTTGAGTTGATTAATAGCAAGTTTGTGAATTTTGTATGATTAGAGTGAAATAAAGAACTTGTATAATAAGTATTTAATATTGTGTTTTAAATAACGAACCAAAGGCCACGCTCGCAACAACTGGTGTCAGAAGTGAAATAAATTCGCGAAATAAAGTGGTGGCAATTGACTTTAAAATTCAAAGTGTGATTAATTTTGTGAAATTGTGTTAAATTTTGAAAGTTCTGGAAAATAATTTATATTCAACTTAAAGTGAATTACTAAAGAAATGGGGCGAAAATTCGAGGAGCTTCGAACGCAGAATTTGAAAGTGGAGTTAGGGAACCGGTCATTACAAACGACAGGTGCAAAGAAAGTTCTAGTCGAGCGACTCAGACAAGCTTTGATAGAGGAAGGAAAGAATCCTGAAACATTTGTTTTCGAAGATAACTTGGAAGAAACCGAAGTTGAAGAAGAGCGTGCGATGAAAATGGAACAGCTTTTGAGTACTTTAATGAGCAAAATGGAAGCCCGTTTTGATGAACAAAAGAATTCTCTCGAGGAACAAAAGAATTCTATGGAAGCCCGTTTTGATGAACAAAAGAATTCTCTCGAGGAACAAAAGAATTCTCTCGAGGAACAAAAGAATTCTCTAGAGAAACAAAAGAATTCTCTGGAATCCCGTTTAGATGAGCAAAAGAAATCTATGGAAACCCGTCTGGACGAGCAAAAGAATGTTTTTGAGGAACAAAAGAATTCTCTACAGAATTGACTAGAAACTTGTTTGGAGGAACAGAAGAACTTTCTGAAAGGTTCATTAGACGAACAAAATGTGAAAATTGAAGAAATCCAGCAGGAAGTGTTGGAAGTTCGACAACAAGTGTCGGGAGTACAACAAAATGTTACAGAACAGCTTGACAGTTTTAAAGCCAATCTGGACAGAATAAGGCATTGTCAGCCTATAAACGTAGCAGCTGAAATATCTGGCGCAGGTAGAATGAAACCTCCAATATTTGATGGACAAAATTCATGGCATATCTTCAAGAGACAATTTGAGGCAGCTTCAGAGGTAAATGGATGGAATAATGAAGACAGAGCTATAGATCTGGTGTTAGCACTTCGAGGTCCTGCTTCAGAACTCTTACAAACTGTACCGATTGAAAATCAACGTGATTACACTTCAATAGTACAGGCGATAGAATTACGTTACGGAGATGAGCACATGCAGCAAGTATATCGCCTACAGTTGCGCAACAGGATTCAAAAGCATGGCGAATCACTACAACAATTGCAGGCTGATGTGGAAAGATTAGCGCATCTTTCATACTCCAGCGTGAATGCGGATTTTCTCAATGAAGTGGCGACGTAGGCATTTGTGAACGCTATTGCAGATCAAAATTTACAACAAGCGTTAAGGCTAGCAGGAAAGAAATCAACAGCAGAAGCACTAGCCTATGCATTAGCGTATGAATCTGCCAGACAAGCTTCACGGAGTGCAGTACGAGTAAGAGAAATTTCAGTGGAAGAATGTACTTGTAACAGCGTGCAATCATCACAGAGCCCGCCCTCACGTGGTGTCCTTCGATGCTGGAATTGTAATAGATCAGGGCACCTTCAAAGAGACTGCAGAAAACGTCGACGAGTGGAGTCACCTGAAGAAGGGAAAGAAGAATGCCAAAGATGTCGAGCCAGGGAACAAGCTATTCGTGGAGAGACTAGATATCAAGCAGCGACTAGTCGCATCAGCTCTCCTGTTGAGCAGTCGGAAAACTAGTAAAAACCAACTTTGTGGGGCAGAAGTTGGTTGGTGGAAGCGGCAGCCCCGAAGTCATCATTCAGGTAGGCCAGTTGCAGAGAAATAATAGCAGTCTTTTTATATATGGAAGTGTAGGAAAAAATGACTGCGCAGTCACTATCGATACTGGAGTTGCAAGATCAATTATTAGAACAGATCTTGTTAAGAACAAATGGCTTCATAATACCACCAAATATCTACTAAGAACAGCAACTGGAGCAGCAGCACGGGTGTTTGGAGAAATAACTTTAGATGTTCAACTAGGCGAACTACTATTTCCTCACACTTTCCTGGTTTCAGACATAATGGATGAATGCATTCTTGGAATAGATTTCATGACCACATACAAAATAAATCTGGATGTCGGGGAGCGGATTCTCAAATATGGGAACATAGAAATTCCTATGAAACTAGGAGAAGGAGCAGATCATCCTGCGAAAGAAAGGACGATGGTCTGCGAAAATATTACTCTTTCGCCATGCTCCGAGACACTAATATGGACAAAGCTTACTGATGACATCGGGACCTGCCAATTCTATCTGGTGGAGCCTAACCCCACAAAAGTTACATCGAGCATCATTGTTGGCAAGACTTTAGTGAAGGCAGAAGGTGCAACATTAATACCAATCAGAGTGCTTAACACATCCGAAAATGAGGTACAACTAAAAGAAGGCGCTATAATTGGAAATTGTGAACCCGTTTACCAAATCGTCAATTTGGATAATGGTAGTAATATCAGGGAGACAAAACCTATACCAGCTACTACCCAACAGGTTCAGAAACTTCTTTCGTCCAGTGCCTTAAGTGAACAACAACACAACGATGCCAAAGAGGTGATCGATGAATTTTCGGAATTATTTGCAATGAATGATGATGACTATGGTAAAACAAATCTTGTCCAGCATCGGATCGATACAGGAGATTCCAGGCTCATTGGACAGACACCACGAAGATAGCCAAACAACCAGAAGTTGCAGATATGATGAACTCCATGAAGAAACAAGGCATAATAGAGGAATCTAACAGCCCTTGGACATCGCCGGTTGTTCTGGTTAGGAAAAAGGATGGCAGCAGCCGATTCTGCGTAGACTACCGCCAAGTAAATAACGTGACGAGAAAAGATAGCTATCCATTACCAAGGATTGATGACACGTTGGATACCCTTTCCGAAGCGCAATGGTTTTCCACATTGGATTTGAAGAGTGGTTACTGGCAAGTGGAAATACATCCCGAGGACCGAGATAAAACTGCTTTCTCAGTTGCCAGTGGCTTATGGCAATTCAAAGTAATGCCATTTGGGTTATGTAATGCTCCAGCCACATTCGAACGACTAATGGAATGTGTTCTACGTGGTTTAACCTGGAAAACATGTCTTGTCTACTTGGATGATATAATAGTTATTATGATATAATAGTTATAGTTATGCAGCGCTTAAATGGCTTCTGCAGTTTAAGAACCCTGAGAGATAAGCCGCGAAATGGATAGAGCGACTCCAGGCTTATGATCTTGAGTTCCAACACCGAAGAGGTCGTATCCATGGAAATGCAGACGCCCTTTCACGACGTCCATGCAAACTTGAATGCAAACATTGCGCACGGGTGGAAGAAAAAGAAACAACAGCAACTATACAGTTGGTAACCGTGGAACCATCTACAGGTTGGGACAATGAGGACCTGAGAACAGCACAACGAGAAGATCCGGACATTTCACCTATTCTCGCTTGGAAAGAAGATATGGAAAGACCAGACTGGAAGGATAGTTCGGAACGGAGTGAGAAGCTGAAAAGTTACTGGGCTCAATGGAACTGTCTTCATGTTGAATGTGGTATATTAAAATGCAAATGGGAAGCACCTAACGGCGAATATTTCCGAATGCAGATAGTCGTGCCAGCATCAAACGTCAAAGATGTTCTAGAAGAAATGCACGGTGGAACCTCTGGAGGACATTTGGGAGTGAACAAAACAATTTCCAAAATACGGGAAAGGTTTTATTGGCTACATATGCGAGAAGATGTGGAGGAGTGGTGCCGCAGATGCACTGTCTGCGCTGCTTGCAAAGGGCCGCAACACAGAAGCAGAGGTGAAATGCATAAGTATAATGTCGGAGCCCCCTTTGAAAGAATAACTGTAGACATCGCTGGACCTTTTCTTGAAACGGATGGCGGTAACCGTTATATTTTAGTTGCCATTGACTATTTCAGTAAATGGCCTGAAGATTATGCAATCCCTAATCAAGAGGCAGCCACAGTTGCGGAACAAATAATAACGAATTGGGTCAGTAGGTTTGGAGTGCCTCACGAACTTCATTCGGACCAAGGACGGAACTTCGAATCGCGGACTTCGCAGGAGATGTGTAAAATGTTGGGAATAAGAAAAACTAGAACAACTTCTCTACATCCACAATCTGATGGCATGGTGGAGCGCTTCAACAGAACATTGATCGAGCATCTAAAGAAAGTAGTTGACTATCATCAACGCGATTGGGATCGACACATTCCTATATTCCTAATGGCTTATAGATCAGCTATTCATAGTACTACCGGACAAACCCCAGCTAAAGTCATATTCGGAAGAGAGATGCGTTTACCTAGCGACCTCAAATTCGGTACCCCCAGAGGTGAACAAAAGTTACCAGAAGACTACGTATCGGAGCTCAAACAACAATTAGCTGATGTGCATGAGGCCACGAGGACGAAATTAGCAACAAATACTGATCGGATGAAGACCCGCTATGACCTACGTGCTAATTCCGCAGGATTTAATGTAGGGGATCTTGCTTGGCTCTATAATCCGAGACGACTTAAGGGACGTTCTCCAAAATTGCAACAACACTGGGAAGGACCGTATTCAGTAGTAACTAGAATTAATGACGTGGTATACAGGATTCAGCGTGGCACAAGAGGCAAGCATAAAATTGTTCACTTGGACCGCTTGCGTCAATACTACGAGCATCAAGATCGTGGACCACCTGTTGCTCGGGACGAACAAATTTAAGAAGGGGGCAGTGTTACGTGCAATAGAAAGAGACAACAGGTGACATCTACTGGCAATGGAGAAGTAAACGACTTTAGGTTCGGAGAATTGATTATGGTATCTACAGGAAGGTTCAGGAATAGAATGAATAGAATGAATAGAACAGTCAAGAAGCTTCTGGAAAATAGAACACTCGAGAATAATCTGAAGAGTTTCTAGGGTATAAATATAACAGTTGTCATAGCCAGAATAAGAGTCTTGTCTTAGACGTTGCAGTGTTAACAAGTGAAAGTAATAAACGTGCGAAAGTGTTGTAATTAGATTGCGATAATTGAAAGTACAGTATTAGCGATAATTAGAGTTGAGTTGATTAATAGCAAGTTTGTGAATTTTGTATGATTAGAGTGAAATAAAGAATTTGTATAATAAGTATTTAATATTGTGTTTTAAATAACGAACCAAAGGCCACGCTCGCAACAATATTAAATACTTAATATACAAGTTCTTTATTTCACTCTAATCATACAAAATTCACAAACTTTCTATTAATCAACTACACTTTAATTATCGCTAATACTGTACTTTCAATTATCGCAATCTAATTACAACACTTTCGCACGTTTATTACTTTCACTTTATTCTATTCCTGAACCTTCCTGTAGATACCATAATCAATTCTCCGAACCTAAAGTCGTATACTTCTCCATTGCCAGTAGATGTCACCAGTTGTCTCTTTCTATTGCACGTAACACTGCCCCCTTCTTAAAATTGTTCGTCCCGAACAACAGGTGGTCCACGGTCTTGATGGTTGTAATATTGACACAAGCAATCCAGATGAACGATTTTTCGTTTGCCTCTTGTACCACGTTGAATCCTGTATACTACGTGATTTATTCTAGTTACTACTGAATACGGTCCCTCCCAGTGTTGTTGTGAATTTGGAGTACGTCCCTTACGTCGGTTCGGGTTGTACAGCCAAACAAGATCACCTTCATTGAATCCTGCTGAATTCGCACGTAAGTCACAGCGGGTCCTCATCCGATTGGCATTTACTGCTAATTTTGTCCTCGTGGCGTCTTGTACATCAGCTCTCCTTTCCAATGGGGCTCTGATATTACACTTATACATTTCCTTTCTGCTGCTATGTGGCGGCCCTTTGTAATAAGCACACACAGTGCATCTGCGACACCACTTCTCCACATCCTCCCGCATATGTAGCCAATAAAACTTTTCTCGTATTTTAGAAATTGTTTTATTCACTCCCAAATGTTCTCCAGATGTTCCACGATGCATTTTACCTAGAACATCTTTGACCTTTAATGCCGGCAAGACTATTTGCATTCGGAATGATTTATCGTTAGGTGCCTCCCATTTGCGTTTTAAAATACCGCATTCCACATGAAGAGAATTGCATTGAGCCCAGTAGCTTTTCAGATTTTAACTCATCCCTGAAATACCCTTCCATTCTGGTTTTTCTATATCTGCTTTCCAAGCAAGAATAGGCGATATGTCCGGATCTTCTCGTTGCGCTGTTCGCAAGTTCGCGATGTCCCAACCTGTTGATGGTTCCACAGTTACCAACTGTATAGTTGCTGTTGTTTCTTTTTCTTCCACCCGGCCGCAATGTTTGCATTCAAGTTTGCATGGACGTTGTACAAAGGCTTCTGCATTTCCATGAAGAAGTCCTTTCCTATGTTGCATCTCAAAGCCATAAGGTTGGAGTCAAGTCGCTCCAAGAATAGCTTGCTCTCTAGTTCGCCAACTTGGACATTCTTCTCTTTCTTTCTTTTCTGTTGATTCCCTTCGACGGCGCTTCCTGCAGTCGCTTTGAAGGTGTCCCAATTTATTACAATCCCAGCATCGAAGAACACTACGTGAAGGGTTGCTCAGTGATAACTGCAATCTATTGCAAGTCTGCTGCCCAGCTCGATATATTTGCAATTCCACTCTCCTCCCTTCATCTAGGGATTCCACTCGTCGGCGTTTTCTGCAGTAACTTTGTAGGTGTCCCGGTCTATTACAATTCCAGCATTGCAGAATACCACGTGAAGGCGTGCTCTGTGATGGCTGCATTCTATTACAAGTACATTCGTTCACCGAAATTTCTCTCATTCGTACTGCACTCCGTGAAGCTTGTCTGGCGGATTCATACACTAATGCATAGGCTAGTGCTTCTGCTGTTGATTTCTTCCCTGCTATCCTTAATGCATGTTGTAAGTTTTGATCTGCAATAGCGTTCACAAATGCCTCCGTCGCCACTTCATTGAGAAAATCCGCATTCATGTAGGAGTATGAAAGATGCGCTAATCTTTCCACATCAGCCTGCAATTGTTGTAGTGATTCGCCATGCTTTTGAATCCTGTTGCGCAACTGTAGGCGATATACTTGCTGCATGTGCTCATCTCCGTAACGTAATTCTATCGCCTTTACTAATGAAGAGTAATCACGTTGATTTTCAATCGGTATAGTTTGTAAGAGTTCTGACGCAGGAGCTCGAAGTGCTAACACCAGAGCTATAGATTTGTCTTCATCATTCCATCCATTTACCTCTGAAGCTGCCTCGAATTGTCTCTTGAAGATATGCCACGAATTTTGTCCATCAAATATTGGGGGTTTCATTCTACCTGTGCTGGGTATTTCAGCTGCTACGTTTAGAGGCTGACGATGCTTTATTCTTTCTAGATCTGCTTTAAAGCTGTCAAGCTGCTCGGTGACTTTTTGTTGAGCTTCCGCCACTTCCTGCTCGATTCCTTCAATTTTTAAATTTGGTTCGTCTAACGAGTTTTTCAGGAAAGTCTTCTGTTCCTCCAAACGAGTTTCTAGACAATTCTCCAGAGAACTCTTTTGTTCGTCCAAGCGAGTTTCCATAGATTTCTTCTGCTCATCTAAACGGGATTCTAGAGAATTCGTTTGCTCGTCTAAGCGGGATTCCAGAGAATTCTTTTGTTCAACGAAAGCATTCTTTTCTTCATCCATAGATTTCTTCTGCTCATCTAAACGGGATTCCAGAGAATTCTTTTGTTCAATGAAAGCATTCTTTTGTTCGTCCATAGATTTCTTCTGCTCATCTAAACGGGATTCCAAAGAATTCTTTTGTTCCTCATTGGAATTTTTCTGTTCATCAAAACGGTCTTCCATAGATTTCTTTTGTTCCTCGAGAGAATTCTTTTGTTCATAAAACGGGCTTCCATTTTGCTCATTAAAGTACTCAAAAGCTGTTCCATTTTCATTGTAGGCTCTTCTTCAACTTCGGTTTCTTCCAAGTTATCTTCGAAAACAAATGTTTCGGGATTCTTTCCTTCCTCTATCAAAGCTTGTCTGAGTCGCTCGACTAGAACTTTCTTTGCACCTGTCGTTTGTAATGACCGGTTCCCTAACTCCACTTTCAAATCCTGCGTACGAAGCTCCTCGAATTTTCGCCCCATTTCTTTAGTAATTCACTTTAAGTTGAATATAAATTATTTTCCAGAACTTTCAAAATTTAACACAATTTCACAAAATTAATCACAGTTTGAATTTTTAAAGTCAATTGCCACCACTTTATTTCGCGAATTTATTTCACTTCTGACACCAGTTGTTGCGACCGTGGCTCTTGCGGTTCGTTATTTAAAACACAATGGACTGCCTTTACGGCTTCACAGCGGATGTCCCATCAAACTTAAAACGGGATCACGAACCCGTTTACAATCATGAGAGCTACTATCATATATTGAAGTATAAGCTCCAAAAATCATATGCCACGGCACGAAAGATCTTATTGGCAAGTAAACAGCGCTCAAAGGGGTACTACGATAAGACAGTACGGCCCCTAACTTTCCATGTAGGAGACAAGGTCCTCATCAAGAACGAAAGCAGAAAACATAAGCTTTCTCAAATCTGGGTAGGACCTTATCAGGTAATAGCAAGACCAAGTGATGTGAATACCGCAATCAAAATTGGTAAGCGAATGGTGACGGTACATAATAATCGTTTAAAACCATATTTCGAATAAAAGCATGTTGTACAAAAATGAACCAGGTTGACTCGAAATTCCTACTTCAATGTCCATTAAACGTCAATGCAATACCTCCCCAAAAACATTTGCGGTGGAGTCACTCCACTGCCCAGTTTAAAACGGCACAGTGCAAGTACAAATACACTTAAAGGATTGTTTCCTTCCTCCAAATTGTCCACAGAAATGGCGCTAAAATTCATCGTATTTGCTCTCCTCATCCAATACACAACAGGAGAAATCGCCGACAATCCCTATACTATAACTAAGATAAATAGCTCGGGCATATTTTTCGAGGATCTAGGAAACCTCATGGTGTATCATAACACCTGGAATGTCCACACCGAAATAGACTTGGATGAACTAGATGCACAGATAAAGCTAGCAGAATATGCAGAGCACTTGGTGCATAAACTCTGCATAAATATAACAAACCCAGAAGACCTGTGTAGCGTGCAGCAACTACACATACACGCTATAGTAGATAGCGTACGAAAGCGCACGGAAACTATAAAGGAACTAGTACCAGGAAAACGCAAGGCCAGATCGATATTTGATGGAATAGGCAATGCCATGCACTATTTGTTTGGAACTATGGAGAGCAATAATGAGAAAGAAATTTACAGCAGGTTAGAAGAACTTGAATCGAATACACAAGCCCTAGCTGAACTAGAGAAACAACAAATCAGTGTTGTAAAAACTGCCTTGGAAAAGATTCAAAAACCGCTGGCTATGTTAATAGACAGACAACAAAAAATAGCACACCAGATAAACGATCTCCACCATGTGGCCGATGATTTAACTGAAAGGCAGCTAAGACAAGAGATTATATCAAGCATATTGCTCCAAATCATCGAAGTTGAATATCGACAACAAGCCCTCCTGGATATAATAATGGCTAGTAAAACCAATCGTATTCATCCACTCCTAATGTCTCCCAAAAATCTGTTGGAAATATACCACAAGACGGCCTCGAATTGCCCAAATGACCAAAATTGTTTATCTGTTCTATATCAGACAGCAGGAGCTCAGTCACGCCTCATGCAGAGTAAATTGGTGGTGAGAATTACTCTCCCAATTTTTAATCTGCCAAAAATGAGGCTACAACAGATTCAATGCTATCCTGTACCCAAGTCAGCAACTTACTCATTAATTCCAGACCCTGGTTATTCATACATAGCCAATAGCGAAAAAACTCAGGAATTTCTATTACTAGGAGGCGATGACATGAAAAGGTTCAAGAAAATAACATGTAATTTGGAGGAAAACACGTATGTAGGCCGGCTGAACACGCCTATAATCAAAGCGGCAACGTCCAACGAATGTGTCATTAAATTACTATATAATCCTTTAAATGAAGTGCTCAAATGCAGCACCAGAGTACAAGCTCGCCAAAAGGACATGTTAATTAAACTAAACAAGCCAAATGTGTGGCCATTTTCATTTATCACCTCCACGGTGCTACACATCACATGTCCAGATCACTTTGTAATCTCGAAACTGGAAGGACAAGGGATATTAGAGATAACGCAACCATGTCAAGTTCAAATAGGTGACAAAGTTCTTAAATACGAAGGTCAGAATAAATTTCCACTAAAAATTATCTAGTCGAATCAATTTCCTGAGCTCAACCCCTCTCTACTCAAAGTAAACCTGACTGAAATTTTACAAGAAAGGCAAAACCACAGTCTGGGGAACATCGAAATCTTAACGGGAGACGATATTCACAAGTCAGTCTACCAGGACACTCATTCACTAGAGGAAATTAGAGACAAAATTATTAAATACCAGGAAAAGGTATCGAGTAAAAACTCCCATATCCTGTCCACCACATCTATATCATTTACGAGCCTACTTGTCCTGGCCATAATGATTGTGGTGGCAGTAAAATATCTACACCCTGTTGTCATCAAGATGAGGCAACAGAGAAATCAACCACAAGGTAACCCCGAAGTTTCATCAGAGGGAATCCCTTTAGAAGAGCGAACTCCTGTTCCCCAACCCAGTTTAAGGCGAACTAGGAGCCTCGCTAAAACAAAATCAGTCCAAATCGTTTAGAAATTCGAAACTGACACTGTCAAAATGGACCACTTGGTCAAGTTAAAACAGTTTTATAACAAAAGTAGACCTGGTAAAATATGTATAACGATATACATAGAAAAATGTTAACCTGAAAAATAAAATATACTAAAATATGGAACAGGCGGAAAGTCCTAAAGCACATTAAAACTAAATCTCCATAAAAGATAGTGTTGAACATCCTTCCTTGTGAAACTTTTAGCATTAGTTCCTATAAAAACAAGGAGACAACAAATTGAATTAAATGAATTTCCAATGTAATTAAGTAAACTTACCTGAAATATATCTATTGAAGCTTAGCAATTTGATTATAAACTCGAGTCTCTACTACTTCAATTCACATATGTTTCACTGTGAAGAATATCTCTGAAACAATCCAATCGTCCTTTAAGAACCGTAGAATCTAAAAGGGAAATCAATTAATTAAGATATTAGTCTTGAATTGAACTCATAACTACAAAAGCAAAGGGTAAACAAGTAACCTCAAATTACATATATGAAATTAGTTAAGTAAAATTTTCAACCAGTAAAGTTATAACTACTATAGCATATCTTAAAACACAATAAGTCTTACCAAAGTTAGTTTAACAAGTTATCCACACTAATCAAACGCAGTTTATTGATAAAAACAAATTATCCCGGCCGCGAAGCTTCAACTGCGATTATTAGCCTGAACTTTAATGACAGTTCGAACAAAGTACATTCCGCACAACAAATTTTTTATGTAGAATTCGAAACTGATATCGAATTTGCATGAAAATGTATAAATAAAATAAAATTTAAAGATTTAAAGTTTTTAATTGATACAAGAGACAGATAAGGTTAAAAGGAGACGAAATTAAACTTAACGATGAAATGACACGAAAATGAATCTAGTACACCAATTAAATAGTAGGGCCACAAGTAAATTCCAGTAGATAATAAAATTTCATATTCACCTCAACAGGAAGAGGTTTTTTAGAATTTATGTAAATTTACATCCCTTTGGTCGATTAAAATTAAAAAATTACTGCAAACATCCTTAAAACGCTTGCACAAGGATGAGAGCAATAATATTTCCTTGAAACTTATTGTTTTTTATATTTTTCTTTCACATTTATTTATATGCATTTCTTATTACATGTAAGCGGCCATTTGCTGCGTCGAGAAGATTTGGCAAGGTCCAAGATTTGAGCAGGAGCAACTCTATAAAAGTCAGAACATGCCAGAATTCGCTCTCTTTCAAGTTTGGAATCATATACATAATACTAGCAGCAGCAGCAACATCAAGAAGGCCAAGGTTAAAATTATATATTTTAATTAAATGTGCAGAATTGAAATCGTTCAACGGTTAAAACGTTAAACGAACATAATCTGCTAGCTATAGATTAATAAAATAATGTGACTTATTTAAGTGATAAAGACAGTGAATTTTAAACTAACTTGTGATCATAATTGATTAAGATTTTTGTTAATGTTTTAAGAACGAATTAAGTGAATTAAGTAAATTAAGTAAAAAACTAAAGTAAATTAATTAGCGTAAGGATATCAGACCATAACTGAACTATCTGAATTTGTTTTTATATAAAGGGTGAAGAGACGATAAATGCAAATAAATTGACTATACGAAAGTACGCATATCTTGTTATTAAAAAAAACCTTTTTTCTTTTTTTTTTCTTTTTTTTTTTTCTTTTTTCTTTTTTTTTCTTTTTGTCTTTTTTTTTTCTTTTTTCTTCCTTTATCATTATTAATTGTTTTCAGCATTAAATTTGGTTTGGCACAGAATTATTCAGATAGAAAAAAAAAATTAATTAAAATAAAAAGATATTATATGAAGTTAGGAATAGAATAACTAAAGTTAAAGTACCCAAAAATGCATAGTTAACAGTAAAATTAAATGTATTAGATTCAGAAATAGATAAATAGAAAAAGAAGAAGTTTTATTAAGGTACTAATAGTAACAGAAATAACAAATAAATAATAATAATAACTAGTATTAGAGTGACAATACTAACTTAAAAATTTAGAATGCATTAAGTAATAAGCTAAAATTAAAAAAAAAAAAATTTTTTTTTATGTATATATTAGAACATAAAGAACAATGTCAAGAACATACCAATATCAATAATAATTAAATAGAAAAAAAAGATACCTAATACCAGGCTACTACTCCTAGCATTATAATAACGAAAAAAAGGCAGAAAAAGAGAGTTTACCTAAGGTAAACAGATAAAGGCAAGAACCTTTCAAAATAAGAACAAAACAAAAAACTGAATGTAAAGCCTAACCGAACCGACCAAGACCCGAGCCGCAAAAATAGCAACCACAACAACTTCCCCTGAGAATTATTCCTCTTCAAAGAATAATTCTCTTTTTCTCAGGGGGAAGATTATTATGTACATAAGACATACCTGAAAAAAGGGTACGCAAAAAGAAACTATGAAAACAAATACCCTGAAAAGGAAAAAATGGGAGAGGAAAAAGAAAGAAAAGATTAACGTTTTGGAACCACTTTTTTTTTTTTTTACTTTTTATTTTTTTTTATTATTTATTATTATTATAAGAGGAAAGAAAAGACAAAAAAAAATTGTTTTTCCTTCAGGAAACCATCTCACTGCCACTCAAGGTCCCAGTCATCTTCAGCCGCAGCCTCAACTCCGAGGTGGGGAGGGGTGATCATCAGCGGCCAGATGATCGCGGTAATAGCCGGCTCAAACACCGGGTGGCAGCAGGCACATAGACCATGTCGTCCATATATATTTAGGGCACCGCCTGCAAGAAGAAAACAAAAATGGGATAAGTGTCGGGAGTTCAAAGAAATTTTTCAATAACACTCACCTCTCAGTATAAGTATGGCCGGCTACGGCGTCCTCGCCCCACACGGTGAAGGGCCGCTCCCCGCGCCTTAACTAAACTAGCCGGATCGGGCCTCGCCATCCGGGAATTACGTGCATTACGTAAATGGAGCTGGCCACGGAGGTGAGACCCGGCTGGCTATGCTGGGGCTTGTTGTTCAGGCGTAGTGAAAATAACATTATAAGGCCTCAATGTTACAGTTTTTTATATAAAACAACTCGGCAACTGTCACGGGTGAGGAAGAAAACTCGAGTGAACCTCAATCAGAAAGTTTTCTTCCATCCAGGCCATCGCAATTCCTGAGATGGAAATCGGACACCAGCAGATAAGAACTCCTATTTGGTACACAAAAATAATAAAAGCTAATTCTGGTCAAGACCATCCTCCCTTCCCCGAGAGTTATTCCTCTCCAAAGAATAACTCTCTTATTTGCGGGGGGAAGGAATGTTACATGCGTAAAAAAGCTCTAAATTTTCACATAAGCTAACCATGCCTAAAACATGGTTAGCTTATCAATTCAATCAGTGAAGAAAATTGCGTCAGCAATTTTCTTCACATTCCATGAATTAAAATAAAATTATTCCCATGGCAAATTTTGCCTTCAGCAAAATTTGCCAGTAGAAATATTTACTTTATAAAAAAAACAAAGCAAAAGACAAATCGTACCTGCAGTACGATTTGTCGTGAAAATTACAATATGTATGTACGAATGTACATACATATCACAAAAAAGCTTTCGCGATAAGAAGAGCGCGCCGCGAAAATACATTGTATGTATACGCGCGCGGCAGTTTCAATCGTCGTGACGGTGGCCGATGTTTAGAAAAGCATCAAGTTTCGAGCCTCCGTCCAACGAAAAATATTCTGGACTTGTTTAATCAAGTCCAGAATAAATTAAAATTTTTTCCCAGGGTAGAAATGCAACTATGCATTTTCTACCCTGAACGATGGCTTTTGATCGCAATGAAAGTGATCAAGAGCCGAGTCGATTTTTAACACGAGAGCAGTCGAGTTTTTAGAACGAAAGGAGTGAATTTTTAAACTAGGAAGAGAGTTGTGGCTTTAAAAAAAAAAAAACTTGCGCGGGGTTGTTTCGGTGTCTCGACGGCTAACAGAATAAAATTAAGTGATTAAAAAAGGAAAGTTAATGTGAAAAGAAGAAATAATAGAAAAAGAAAAGTTTAAAACGTTTGTAGAAATTAGTGAAAAAGAAAAGTTTATAACGATTGTAGAAATTATTGAAAAAGAAAAGTTTTTGTAAAAGGAAGTCATGTTAAGAGTGCAAAATAAAGATATTGGAAACCAATAGAGACTTTTGGATAATATAAAGAAACACAGTCCCACCAAGGTACGTAACAATAGTATGGTTTGCAGTATTGTCCAAAATTAACACTATCAATAAACTATTTCAAGCAAAAACAATTGTCCTTGACTCGGCTTTTAATTTAGTCAATAAAATTAAAACTGAAATCCAAAATTTAAGAACAAAATTTAACACATTTTTAGACGAAGCAAAAGTGCTAGCACGTAATTTGAATATTTCAGAACATTTTCCTGAAAAACGAATTCGAAAAAGAAAAAGATTATATTCCGAAATAGCAGAAGATGAAGTTATAGAAAACCCGGTAGAGGAATTTAGATGTTATTTTTTTAACACTGTAATTGATACTGTTATTGTACAAATAGAAGATAGATTTAAAAGTATACCAAATATTATTTCTGTTTTCAAATTAATCACTGATATAAAAACCTTAGAAAAACATGAATTAGAAAAATGTTCCAAAAACTTTGTAAAGTGTTATAACAAAGATGTAGATGAAAACCTAATGCAGGAAATTGGTTCGCTACGGGATTTGATTTTGAATGAAAGGGATGTAAATAACGCACAAGACATATTGCAATACATACAAAATAATAATTATAATGAGTTATTTCTAAATGTATTAATTGTGTTAAAACTTTTCTTTACGTTGCAGTTACTATAGCAAGTTCTGAGCGCTCTTTCAGCTAATTGAAATTAATAAAGAATTATCTTCGGTCAAGCATGTGTGCAGAACGCTTAAATGCACTTGCTTTATTAAGCATCGAAATGTCCGAAAATTCTTACTAATATGGCGATCTGACCAGGCCGATTGCTGATATGGTTTAAAATGCACTGGTTAATTTAGAATTTATCAAAAAAAATAACAACGTCACAAATCAGCTGCAGAATGTGTATAACTGATACTCACAATTGATGCCAAGAGCAAATGTTCTAATTAAGCGTTCAAGATGTACCGCTAATTATCGGCACGATGATAAAAATCGATGCAATTGTGTGCTGATCTGCGATAGTCTTCTAATGATATTTTTGATAATATATATATTTTTTCCAATATTCTGATGTCTTTGACCTTTTCAATTTTCAATAAAAGAAATTTTTTTTGATGACTTTAAATTCGACCTACTGAACCCATCGATGAATTACATTACCCTGATTATGTATGTATTCATAACTGTTATATGTAATACCACTAACGGAAGGTGCTTATAAAGTGCTTCAGATTTTAATGAAACAATTCTAGATGGAATAATTGCGAAGTTTTGTGTTTTTGTTTTTTTTTTAACCTTTTTATCGGGCCCCACGTTGGGCGCCAAAAATTATGCTACGTACTCCTAAGTACGCGCAAGCTGGCTCATGAGATGGGGAGATCCTTCGATGGTTCGGTAATGTTGGGCGCCACGTGATCTTTCTTCTCACGGATAAACCACGAAACCGGATTTCTGAAGCACCTGAAAAAGGATTAATACGGTGTTTCGCAAATAAAAAAAAAAGGCCGCTAGTTTAACCCATATAAATGAAATTTATTGTGCAAAATTCTAAGAATGGTAAAATTAACGCGTTGCCAGTCAGCCACACTTCAATATTTACAAAAAAAAAACCAATATAAAAAAAAAGATTGATATATATATATAAATCAAAAAGGAAAATCGAATTGTACTCAACTTTTCCCAGTCCAGAGCTCACTTGTTCTAATCTACCCCTTTTTTTTCTCCAATTTCCAAAAATATTTCTCCCGATTAAATTTTTTGTCTTTTTCACCTTCTACACTTTTCGTCCACACTGCTGACAATCACTTTCAGAAGACAGGAAACGACCTCCACCTTGTTTCGACCTATCTTTGCCAAAACCACTTTTTGATTTTTGTGGTGCTTTAGTACAACTTCCCACAAAAATACGGTCTTTCGTCTTTAGTACATGCGTTCGCTTACTGAACCTCACTTTTGAATGTAATATAGTTAAACAATATTATCGAAATCCTCCCTTTTTTTGTATTTTTAATTTCTAATAAGATTTTAAAGTATTACTGTTATTTCTTTCCCTCCTTTGCAATTTTAATTCCTAATAAATTTTTAAGGTATTACCATTATTTGTTATCCTCCTTTGCAATTTTAATTCCTAATAAATTTTTGAGGTATAACCATTATTTGTTATCCTCCTTTGCAATTTTAATTCCTAATAAATTTTTAAGGTATTACCATTATTTGTTATCCTCCTTTGCAATTTTAATTCCTAATAAATTTTTAAGGTATTACCATTATTTGTCATCCTCCTTTGCAATTTTAATTCCTAATAAATTTTGAGGTGTTGCCATTATTTCTTATCCTCCTTTGCAATTTTAATTTATGATAAAATTTCAAAAAAAATTTTTTTTTTAAGGGTTCCCTGAAGGAATTCTGGACTGTACCTTAAATTTTTCTGGCTGTATTCAAACCGTATAAAGAATAGCAAACAGCGGAAAGATTTAAATTCTGAAGTATGTGGCTAAGTGGCCCCGCGGAACTTAACTAACCTTATAGATCATATTTATTACTCTTCAGTAACTAAGTACGAATGTAAATAAAAAAAAAAAATATCTGCATTTGAAGAAAGTTGCTTGTTAAGATTAGCAGCACGTAAGCATCTCAGTCCAAGTAATGCAATTCAAAATAAAAGTACTATGAGGTAATACAATGCCAAAAAAATCCTTAACTAATTTTACAATATTCCTTAATGTTACAATATTTCGAGTGTCGGATATCGATATCCCTTTCCTCTTAAATTCCTTCTATGTCCGCAGCGCAGAGTATGATCGTGTAATGGCATGGTACAGGGATTTTCTTTTTATTCTCCAACTTCTCGAATTTTGATCTTTCTAATAATCCAATTAATATGCAGACGACGAAATAGGACCAACCTTATTTTAATGAGTAATTCCTGAAAAGGGATATTCGCAGTACTTCCAGCTCAAATAGTTACATTTAACACAAATGAGACGACCTTCCCTATTCACCATCACCACATACATACATAACAAATTGCTAAACATCTTTAGGGATCGTTGCATACCTCCTCTTCCCCCGGGAGATTTCGCAGAAATCTATTTAAAATAAACCATAGCCAATAAAACGGTTTTCACAATCTGATCTGTTTAGATATAAGACTGCCTTAACTTGTTAAATGCCAACGACAAGTTAAAGGTACAAAGTCTAATCAACACTTTGATATCCATTAAAGGGTTTTAAATCCTTCGTGTGCCAAGTGCCTCGGTCCTTGCCTGCGTTATCTACTAGCTGATAAGTCCACGGCGACACGACCTTGGCTACCCGAAATGGACGGACGAATTTAGGTGCTAATTTGGCATTGAAGTATTTCGAAGCTTCTGAGAGTACATAATTCTTTTTCCATACCATATCGTTCACATAATACCTGCAGTCCCTTCTACGCAAATTATAGATCTTCCTACATTTTTCTGTTACCTTCAACAACCTACGCCTCACATCGGAACGTACATCTTCCAATGCTTTGGAACGAACTTCTGGGTCATATTTATCACCCCAACTTAGCGGTATATGTCGTTTCCCGTTTATTATCATTTCTCGACCAAAGTTTATAAAAGAAGGTGTTAGCTTAGTAGCCTCTTGCGTTGACGTTCTAATAGCACAAGCGATTTTAGCTAAATGTGCATCCCAGCTTCTGTGATTATCAGCGATATAAGCACGGAGCATCGCCTTTATTACTTGGTTTGTGCGTTCCGAGGGATTAGCTTGAGGGTGGTAGTATGCCGTATGCTTTATTTCAACGTTATAACTCTCGCACAAATTTCTCAGTTGCTTACTTTTAAACTGCGGTCCATTATCGCAAATGATAGCACTAGGTACTCCAAACACAAGGAATACATGATCCTCTAAAATCATAGATAGAGAGGTAGCTGTCGCTGAACGAAGCGGAAAAAGGAGAGGAAATTTGCTAAACTGGTCGACGATAGTTAATATATATGTAAAACCACGAGTGGAACGAGGTAAGGGACCTATAAAATCCATGCTGAGCGTTTCCCACGGCTTATCCGCTATTTTGCGAATGGCCTGCAGGTTTCTTCAGCTCAGGCTTGATCGCTTGACATATAGAGCATCTTCTCACATATGAAGCCACGTCTGCTTTCATCTTTGGCCAGTAGAATAGTTCACCGAGTCGGTTATAAGTCTTCTGTACACCACAATGGCCAGAAGTTGGGGAGTCGTGAGCTTTAAATATGCACTGTCTTCTCTTCTCTTTAGATACCACTTCCTTCCAGGCATTCGCTTCCGACGACAGTGCAGGATAACGAGGTCTGATATGCTTCCACAGCTTATCACCTTCTATACGCCAATCCGGAAACTTTGAGGGTGATTTCTCGACTTGTGTTAGTATCTTCGAATACCACTTATCGACAGGGGTATTAGTCTTTTCAATAATATCAATGACTGGTACAGCACGCGACAACCAATCCGGCAATAGATGTTCTCGACCCTTTCTGTGAATGACCTCAAAGTCGAATTGTTGCATTCTCATCGCCCATCTCGCCAACCTACCAGTTGGATCTTTGAGGTTATGCAACCAGACGAGAGAAGCGTGATCGGTCACTACCGTAAATCTTGTGCCCTCCAGGTATGGTCTCAATTTTTCGACTGCCCACAACACAGCTAGCCACTCACGCTCGGTTGTAGAATAATTGCGTTCGCACCTGTTCAATGAACGGCTCAAATAAGCAATTACTCGAGTCTCTTCATCTATCATTTGTGTGAGGACTGCTCCTAAACCAAATCCGGAAGCGTCAGTATGGACCGTAAATGGTAGGTCGAAGTTTGGACAGGACAGTATGGGTGCGCTAACCAGTCTTTCTTTCACTAAAAGCGTCTTCACACTCTTTTGACCAAATAAATTTTTTCTTCTTTTTTAAAAGTTCGGTGATTGGTGCAATGAGACTAGAGAAATTTGGCACGGATCGACGGTACCACGCTACTACACCTATAAATCGACGCTCTTCAGAGACGTTCTTTGGACCCGGGATATTCAAAATACACTCGACCTTTTCTGGGTCTACTTGAAGGCCATGTTCCCCCACCAGATAGCCTAAGTACCGTGTGAACGCAGTAAATTGTTTTGAATTTTCTGCAACAGGAACTTGCCAAAAAGCGGACTTAATGTCCAAAGAGGACATGTATCTGGCATCTCTCAACCATGGCATCTTTTTTTGTTGCTTTATTAAGTTTTCGGTAGTCAACGCAAAACCTATATAACCCATCCTTTTTCCTAACCATCATGACTGCCTCTACTATTCCCTCTTTCAACATCTTGTCGAGCTCAGCGTTTATAACTCTTTGTATTGCCGGAAAAACTGGATAATACCTTTGTTTTATGGGGGCTGAATCTGTCTCTATTATGTGCTCAACTTGGTTGGTACATCCAAGTTCCTTCCCCATTTTATTCTCTGCCTCGTTAATTATGTCTTCTAGCTCACTTCGTTGTTGTACAGTTAGCTTTGATCGCGGTTCTAACGAACTTGCAAAGTATTTCATTTTGCTATCCAGAAAATCGTACGACTCATCTTTTAAATTAACCAGTAAACCCATTTGCTTCCAAAAATCTGCACCAAGAATTAAGCTGTGCGGTAACGCCGGTATAATCAATACTTCGCAAATTTTAACACGACCATGCAATTCAATTGGTAGGTTAACTTCCCCAATACTGCCACACTTTGACCGTTTGCTAAGGTTACTGAATGTGCACTAGATTTGTGCAATTTAAGTTGCAAATTACCGAACAGTTTCCATCCGGGACCACCTAAGATCGTGCGTGAAGCACCAGAGTCCAGGAGCCCAGTAATTTCCAAACCAAATACTTGTATTTTCAAGAACGGCCGAACATCATTTTCTGCGTGAGCAAAGGTAAAATCCACTAACGTGTGATGTTGTCGACTTTCCTGACAATATACTCCCTCACATTCACCTATACATTCTGTTTGGGCGGCACTACAAGACAAACTAGAGCTCACTTCGCCGCTGACTAGCGAGCTCTGGTGGCGTTTCCCGCCTCGTGCATCGCTTGGCTCGTATTTTGATTGCTGTTCTTGTTGCCCCTATTACTTCGACGTGTCGGGTTGTTTCTGCAATTAGAACAGTTGGGTCTAATGACCCCTATGGTACCGCATCCATAACATCTAATATTCTTTGGACAATATCGGGCCAGGTGGCCTTCACGCCCACATTTATAACACCTAGGACTCTCCCTTTGATTTGGATTAGGGCAAACCACAGATGTGAAAGATATATTTGGAACATCTAATGACACATACGCTAGATCAGGCTCCAAAAGATGTGTATTTCTCTTGGACGGTGGAGGAGCAAATGACTCTACAGAGCTGCGAATTGCTTCTAGTCGCCTTCCTAAATTAATTAAATCTTGTATACTATCGATTTCGGTAAGACCTAACTGGGTCTGATAGAACGGGCTTACGTTCTTCTTTAATATTCCGAGTTGTTGACCCTCGGACATAGGAAGTGTCAGTCTGGAAAACATGCTGATCATGACTGCTATATAGCTTCCAATTGTCTCATCTTTTCCTTGTGTTCGTCTTTTTATCTCCTCTGTTAAGCGTTCATCATAATCGGCTGGCAGGAACTCCTTTCTTAGCTCCTTCACCAAATCAGACCAAGAGTGAACTTTGCTCTTATTAGCACGATGCCAAATTAATGCGCGGCCCGAAAATAGATCAAGCACAGAGTGAAAAAGTTGGCTTCTGCTCACTCCCCGAGCTTCAGCTAATTCTATTACCCGTTCTAGAAAAGAGCTTAATGATTGGCTCTGTTCCCCACTAAACTTAAGATTCCATTTATACAAGGGTACACAAGATCGAGAGCGAGTACCTCCTAAGATGGTAGATGATAAGGTGTCATTTTCTTCTAACCCAGAAGAGTCGCTATCGGACCCGTCACCTTCTGCCTTGATCTGAAGAGAGCCCAAGGATAAAATTAAATCGGCTTGAATTCTCTGCTTATCCTTTTTCTGTACCACATCTTTTATCTGAATTCGACCCAACCTACTAAATGCCCACTCTATTTTAGTTACTGTGTTCCGATATTCTGAGGAACCGACCTGACCTTCGAATGATTCCACTAACTCTTTTATTTCTTCTAGTTTCTTGTCTAGAGCGGTAATGTCTTCTTCGAAACTAAAAGGGTATGGTTCTATGAATGAGGTTTTGCCTAGCTTTTCAGCTTTCCATGCAGCTCTTAAAACTACCCGCATCTCCTCAACTTTGCCAGCTTTAAGCCCTCTGATAGCGAGCTCATAAATAAGCTCCTCCTGATTTAAACGATTTACTTCCATACTTAAAACCTTATCTTTTCACAAAAAAAGTAATGGAGCTAGTTATGGGTTTACTATATTAGTATCTAATTGGCAACGCTCTTGAGATACTTTGACTAAAGGGAAGAGTAATCAACCCGGAACTTGTTGACGATCCACTCAGCAACTGGGCAGAACTAAAGTATATACACCTCCTATAATGAACAATAATACCATATTAAATATTCAAAAAACGCTACTATGAATACCAAAAGACTGAGTCGAAGCCCAGTATTTATTAAATGAAATTTGATAAAAATACTAGAATGAATTAAACTATTATGGAGTTATCCTGGGGGTTAACTAAGAAGGATCTACATAGTACCACTATATCCATATATATCCAATACAATAAGATAGGGAACTGCTAAAAAAAAAATATTATACTCTACACTTTCCAGCTAGATGTCGCCGTACTAAACGCGATTTCTGGATTTATGAGTCGAAAAGATCAAGAATCAAATCCGCAAACAAAATAAAGGGAAAATCTTAACTGACAAATGCACCTTCATGAAATAGCCTAACTTACCACCAAATCTTAACTTAACCCTTTCGACCCGGATGGTACATATATGTACCAGAAAAAGTTTAAACATCCCTGAAATTCAGAAATCTTAAATTATTTGGTATTATATTGTACCACTTCGTTTCTAAAGGATTTCTTAGTAAATTATAACGGTATATATTGCGACTTGTTTTTTCTTGTCTGATCAGTATGATTTCTTTGTCGGGTAGTTAAGACCGAAAGTGCAATTTTTAATAGTTTTTATTAAATTTCAAGTAAATTTGAAAAGTAAATAATAATAAAACAGTGTAAAATTAAGAAAATTATACTTAGTAATTATTATCAGCCCAGAAGGTAAGAATATCTATATAAATATTACGTTTTTTTAGTAATTTTAGCTAGTGGTACGTATATGTACCAGCAGTCTCTTTTGGTGGTACATATATATACCGGCAGGTATCTGTAACTACATTTTTTAACCGTATTTTGCACATAATAAATTTCAGTTTCTTCAAATTTATGTAGATATGGCCAAATCTATGAAGCCGGAAGAAATGTGGAAGGCGCTACAAGAGTCCGATAGTGAAAAGCATGACTTTTCGTCAGAAAATGACACAGAAAATGATGATGAAAATAATGACTTTTCGTCAGGAAGTGACGAAAAGTACGTACCAAGCGAAGTGGGAAGTGAAAATGAAGATGGCGATGATGAAGCGAAAGTAACGGGTAGTGAGACAGAAAATGATGATGAAGCTGAATTATTAGATGAAAATGTTGATGAAAATAATGAAAATGAAAATATAATTAACCGGCAAATAATAAAAGAGAACGCATTAATTTGGAATCCACCCAACCAAAATTTTGTACCAAAACGAATTCCAAGTGCTACTCGGAAATGTAAATTAGGATTACATATACCACACACATCAACTGCTCTGGAAATTTTTCATAAGCTGGTACCGAAATCAGCTTTTATGTATATTGCGCAATGCACAAATGAACGTATTCAGATTTATGAAAGTGCCCAGCCAAAAACCAAAAAAGTAAAAATTACTCCAACAAACGCTGGTGAAATAAAAGTAATTGTTGGATGTATGATAATTATGAGTTACAGCCGAGTACCATCTATAAGAGATTATTGGTCAAGCCATAAATCATTAGGTAATCTATCAATTCAGGAATCAATTGCTCGTGATCGTTTTGCTTTTATTACATCAAAAATGTATTTCGCTAAGCCGGAAAAACCTTCGAATTGTAGTAAGACTTACTACTTAGAAGATTTGGTGACATGTTTGAAAGCAAATTTTCAAAAGTGTAGACAAGATAGTTCCTACCAAAGCATTGATGAATCAATGACTAAATTCAAAGGTCGTAGTACTTTGAAACAATACATGCCTCTCAAACCAGTCAAGCGTGGTATAAAAATGTGGCTTCGATGTGATGCCTCAACCGGGTACACGTACGATTTCAACATCTACTCCGGAAAAGAGCTTGAATTAACTGTAGGAACGCTTGGAGAACGGGTCGTTAATAAGTTAGCTAGTTCAATCATAGAACCAGATGTCACATTATGTTTTGACCGTTTTTTCACATCTGTACATTTATTAGACACAATCTCGTATTCAGCTGTAGGAACCGTCATGTGCAACAGAAAAAATTTGCCTGTTTTTGATAAGAAGAAAATGCTACGAGGCGAAGCAGTATTCATGAGCTCGTTATCTGGTCTTTTGTGCGTAAAATGGCAGGACACCAAAGAAGTTTTGGTACTAAGTAATTGCCACAAACCAGAAATGACACTAGTTACAAAAACATTAAAAACAGGTGAAAAAATTGAGGTTGAATGTCCGGAACAGATTAAATTTTATCGCGAAATCATGGGAGGTGTAGATCTGGCAGACCAGATGAGTGGACTGTATGAATATGACAGAAAATCAGATAAATGGTGGAAGAAGGTTTTTTCTCGTTTGATAATGATGTCAGCAGTAAATGCATGGATTATTCATTCTGAGCTCAATCGTAAAAAGATACCATTCAAAAATTTTTTAGTAACTTTGGCAGAGGCATTGATCGAAGAAGGATTGAAGACTACGGCTGTTCGCAGGTCAATGAAACCCGGACGCAGACCCCAAAAAATTCAAGCGACAAATCATCTTCCAATTGAAGGAAACACTAGACGGCGATGTACTAATTGTTCCAGGTTCAAAAAACAAACACGTACGAAGACCATCTGCAGGGAGTGCAATATTCCATTATGTAAAATGTGTTTCGCAGAATATCATTCCTAAAATTTATTTTATTTTTTATTTGTATTTAATATTATGAATAAAGTTTTCGTTAATTTTTTATGTTAAATAAATCAGTTATAGTTTTTTGAGGACTGTTGGTACACCCTTTTACCACTTAACATGCCGAATGGTACAATGTTGTACCACCACCCCCCGATAACACCCCTTTTGATTACAACGGTTTTTTATCACAGAAAGTTTCTATGAGATACAGGTAACACATTCCACATGTAGGATATAACTTAACTTTATTAATCGAAAGCCGGTTCGAAAGGGTTAACTTAGTACCAAATCGCATTTCCAACTCATAAGCTAAATCTATATTAACTTCGAATATACTGAGAGTGTGTGTATGTATATAACAAAAAAAAACTCATAGATTACTCGTACTAGCGAACGCTCCGTTAAAATAAAATGTGTATACTATATAATATGTATGCACTATAATAATATGCCTTATTGGAATTGTCGAAAATCCAAATTAGAATAGATTAGATTAGAATAGATACTGTATTTTAATTGAATTCTCAAATTTCTCAAAACAAAGATTAACTTTCCCCAATACGCAACTTTCGTTTCGCGTAGGTATTATTTATTTATATCCAATCCGAAAGAATTTCTTAGATCTACTAAAATAATCACTCACTCCCTTCAAATTCCTTTTACTATTATATATTGCTTATTTTATATCTAATGTATTAAAGTAGAAGAATTATTACTCAATTCTGTTGAAGTGCTGGAACACTTGTAAGAGTAAATTTATAAAGTTCTATCGATAGCAATTTTATAGCAGCTTCAAATATGCAGCTTCAGTTCAGATATGTGAAACTAATAGTATATCTGGGTTATAACCAATCTTACACTAAAGGAACTGCAGCAACATTGCAAAAAAAAATCTGTTTCGCATGTCCGTGCTTCTTCAAAACTTCCAAAAATTTTTTTTTTAAATATATGTAGCTTATTGACAGTATTGTTAGCAAATTTAACCTATTACTCACACGAATACTTCTTTGCAAACATAACCTTCAAACTTCTTTCCTCCAGTACAATGCTATATCCAGAAAGGGCAACGTGATTGGTTTAGAAATCTGATAGATTCAATCCTCCACCGGAATAGCGGATATCATTTGAGAATGCAACACCAAATCCGCCCCAAAATACAATTAAACTTGATCCTTGTTTATCCCTCCGTAGCATTCAGGAAAAGCATAATAATCAAAAGAGTTCTCCAGTTTATGAACAATTAGAATGTTATTCCTAGTAACTGTGCGAGCTCTAACAAAATTTTTACTTACCAAAATAACACAATAATCTACCACTCGATCCCTTTCCATCAATTTGACGATAACCCGATAATATTATATTTGGAGGAAGAAGAAATGTGGTTACTACAAGAAAACACTTCACAACACAAGAACAAGTGCTACTGACTGACGGCAATTAATTGATGTCCGAAAATTCTTACTAATATGGCGATCTGACCAGGCCGATTGCTGATATGGAGCAAATTTTCTAATTAAGCGTTCAAGATGTACCGCTAATTATCGGCACGATGATAAAAATCGATGCAATTGTGTGCTGATCTGCGATAGTCTTCTAATGATATTTTTGATAATATATATATTTTTTCCAATATTCTGATGTCTTTGACCTATTCAATTTTCAATAAAAGAATTTTTTTTTGATGACTTTAATTTCGACCTACTGAACCACATCGATGAATTACATTACCCTGATTATGTATGTATTCATAACTGTTATATGTAATGCCACTAACGGAACGTGCTTATAAAGTGCTTCAGATTTTAATGAAACAATTCTAGATGGAATAATTGCGAAGTTTTGTGTTTTTGTTTTTTTTTAACCTTTTTATCGGGCTCCACGTTGGGCGCCAAAAATTATGCTACGTACTCCTAAGTACGCGCAAGCTGGCTCATGAGATGGGGAGATCCTTCGATGGTTCGGTAATGTTGGGCGCCACGTGATCTTTCTTCTCACGGATAAACCACGAAACCGGATTTCTTAAGCACCTGAAAAAGGATTAATACTGTGTTTCGCAAACAAAAAAAAGGCCGCTAATTTAACCCATATAAATGAAATTTATTGTGCAAAATTCTAAGAATGGTAAAATTAACGCGTTGCCAGTCAGCCACACTTCAATATTTACAAAAAAAAAAACAAATATAAAAAAAAAGATTGATATATATATATAAATCAAAAAGGAAAATCGAATTGTACTCAACTTTTCCCAGTCCAGAGCTCACTTGTTCTAATCTACCCCTTTTTTTTCTCCAATTTCCAAAAATATTTCTCCCGATTAAATTTTTTGTCTTTTTTACCTTCTACACTTTTCGTCCACACTGCTGACAATCACTTTCAGAAGACAGGAAACGACCTCCACCTTGTTTCGACCTATCTTTGCCAAAAACACTTTTTGATTTTTGTGGTGCTTTAGTACAACTTCCCACAAAAATACGGTCTTTCGTCTTTAGTACATGCGTTCGCTTACTGAACCTCACTTTTGAATGTAATATAGTTAAACAATATTATCGAAATCCTCTCTTTTTTTTGCATTTTTAATTTCTAATAAGATTTTAAAGTATTACTGTTATTTCTTTCCCTCCTTTGCAATTTTAATTCCTAATAAATTTTTAAGGTATTACCATTATTTGTTATCCTCCTTTGCAATTTTAATTCCTAATAAATTTTTGAGGTATTACCATTATTTGTTATCCTCCTTTGCAATTTTAATTCCTAATAAATTTTTAAGGTATTACCATTATTTGTTATCCTCTTTTGCAATTTTAATTCCTAATAAATTTTTAAGGTATTACCATTATTTGTTATCCTCCTTTGCAATTTTAATTCCTAATAAATTTTGAGGTGTTGCCATTATTTCTTATCCTCCTTTGCAATTTTAATTTATGATAAAATTTCAAAAAAAGGTTTTTTTTTTAAAGGGTTCCCTGAAGGAATTCTGGACTGTACCTTAAATTTTTCTTGCTGTATTCAAACCGTATAAAGAATAGCAAACAGCGGAAAGATTTAAATTCTGAAGTATGTGGCTAAGTGGCCCCGCGGAACTTAACTAACCTTATAGATAATATTTATTACTCTTCAGTAACTAAGTACGAATGTAAATAAAAAAAAAAATATCTGCATTTGAAGAAAGTTGCTTGTTAAGATTAGCAGCACGTAAGCATCTCAGTCCAAGTAATGCAATTCAAAATAAAAGTACTATGAGGTAATACAATGCCAAAAAAAACCTTAACTAATTTTACAATATTCCTTAATGTTACAATATTTCGAGTGTCGGATATCGATATCCCTTTCCTCTTAAATTCCTTCTATGTCCGCAGCGCAGAGTATGATCGTGTAATGGCATGGTACAGGGATTTTCTTTTTATTCTCCAACTTCTCGAATTTTGATCTTTCCAATAATCCAATTAATATGCAGACGACGAAATAGGACCAACCTTATTTTAATGAGTAATTCCTGAGAAGGGATATTCGCAGTACTTCCAGCTCAAATAGTTACATTTAACACAAATGAGACGACCTTCCCTATTCACCATCACCACATACATATATAACAAATTGCTAAACATCTTTAGGGATCGTTACACAGTAACATGAATTTCGCTGAAAAGTAGCAATGTTTATGTTTTCATGTAGTGTTGTTGTTGTACTGCCAAGAAATTTGTTTCTTGGCAGTCTGCATGTAAACTATGTAGTTTTTTTGTAGTTTCTTGTTATATTTGATCAACTATATTGTATTAAATTAATTTCTCTAATTCTTTTTATTTCAGATGTGCAATGGACGTATAGGAGGCATTTGCTGACTGGAAGAGGAACTCAGGAAATAGGGAAGTATTAATTATTGTGTATATTGTATTTTAATGTATTTTTATTTATTTTCAGCTGTGTTCAACAGGCAGTTATACATTTTCTTTGAATGACATGATCGGCTTAGGAATTTCGCTGGCATAGTTGAGGTCATTTATATTTCTTCATACATTTTTTTTCTTTGTATATTATTACTATATTTCAGCTTGAGCCTGGACGAAGCTTCGACCGCCGCCGAGTACTAATAGTTTTTTTTGTGAAAAATATTTATGCGCACATACCCACCGAATTACCCATTATAATTTTGTAGGTCATTTCGAACGCTAATTTGTTTTTTTTTTTTTTTAGATTTAAGTAGGATTATGCCAAACGGTTTTTTTTCTAGCTTTCTTTACGCTAAATATGGGTTATTATTTATGAATTTGATTATTTAAACGATGTAAGTGCAGAAGAAAGGAAAAAGGAAAGGAAATTAGGATTAGGATTTTTGTACGGTTGTGGTTGGTGCGGTCGAGTTTCTTAAACAAGCATGTAAATTTGGCATTAGGTTTCATAGCCAACGTGATTAGCACAGGAAAAGGAGCACTGGGAGCTCTAAAATAATCCGTCCCAGGCCGTGAGCTTGAGCCGGCAATACCTGTGCTAATCAGTGTGGAATCTCAGTCTCCAGGCGTACCCTAGGAGTTTTCGAGTCTGGCTCTGCTAGCTCTGGCCTCTGGAAATAAGACAGGGCCGTTACACAACTTTACATAAAAAAGTATAAGCTCTTGAAAAGCCTCTACCAACGAACAAAAAGGAGTTGAAGGCGGGAGCCTCCCCATGAAGGGTAGTCTGGCTTCAGGAGTACTTCGATCTTGTCGGGTCCCAATGCTCGAGGTCGGACAACTTTAACTGCTTCTGTTTGAAAAACACGCACCCACTCCCTCATCAAAGCACAAAGTGCCAACGTGGGACAATAGCGGGCTTCATCCCTGCCCAGGATAAAAGAAGTCCACGACCAAAAGTTTTACATCTACACTTGAAGGAAGGAAGTATCCTCAACCGACAATCTACTATCCGGAGCTGAAAGGGACTTCGAAGTAGGTAACGCGCCCCGCTTTCAGCTTTTATCCAGGGGAATCTAACAAGGCCAAGGGCCCCCCGGCAGCACTGAAAAAATCCAACAGGAACCGATTCAACGATCCTGATTTGAGGGGGATCACGAAGAAGGCAAAAGCTCCCATCTCTAATACAACCAAGGGAAATAAGACGGCAGAAGCCCCCGTAGCTGCAAATTTTGTACACGGTGGTCCATGAGCGAAGAGAGCTCCCGCCAAGAAACATCGACGGAAGTCCAACTCCACCACAATCTTCCTCGCCCTGCGACGCACAGGAAGTTCCGCCCCGGTACGAAGCAGGCCACGCGGGAGCAACATCCGCAACAGAAGGTACCAATACAACACCCCAAACAAAGTCAACAACAAGAAGAATCACGTTAAGGAGCGGGACAATCTTGACAGGTCCCCACCAAGTAAAAACACTTTAAATTTAGAAACATATTTAAAAAAAATTGGAAGAGAAATTGTGAAACTCCTCCGAGCTCTCTGTGAGTCAGTGAGACTCAGTAGAAAAGCAGATCGAAAAGTCGAGAAAAGAAAGATTGGAAACAATCCAAAAATTTAAAATTAACACAGAGAAGTTCAAACAGAGCTTAAAAGAGTATGGAGAATTTTCGTAACCTCTCGGGGTAGATATCACCCAAAATAATAGCGTTAGGTTAAAAGAAAGTGCCATCAAGGACAGTGTCAGTGATTCCACCGCGAGTGAATTCCTTTTAAATTGGCTGTGCGACTCCCTTCTGAAGACCAGCTTAGAAGAAAATAGCTCCACAAAAGTGCCAAAGTCTAAAATCCCCAATCCAGAGATAGTAGATTACGCGAAAATCGCCAAGATGACTGCTCAGCTGGTTCCACTATTCTCAGGAAAACAGCACCCAAAATTGGGCCTTGAGCTCCAAACATTCCTAGGATGCTGCAGACAGGTAATTCAGTGCATTTCGGTTTAGGAACTAGGAGCATTTTTACAAATCTTCCCCACCAGATTTCGAGGCGAAGCTTATCAGCTTTTTGCCTCAAATATGCCCACTACTTTCAAAGAAGTAGAAGCACGGCTAAATCGCACATACCTGCCTAGGAAACTTACCAGGAACTGGTAAATAAGTTAATTACAACAAGGCAGTATCCCTTAGAAAACCTCACAGCCTTCACGACACGAGTGAAACAGATGCTGGCACTCTGTAATGAAGCAGCAAAATCCAAATACGGAGCCACAGCAGCACCAGCAGTTAAAACTCAGCTGGAAAATTTCGCAAGGAACGCATTAAAGACTGGTGTAAATAACCCGTATATGTGCCAATATCTTCTGAGCCTGACAGATGACACTGTGGATGACCTCGTCCAAAGAGCACTTGACATGGAACGTCTCCAGCAAAGTGCTCTATTCGTGCAACCTCCAGGAGAATTCCAAACCAATATGATGCAGAATACATTGCCAAATTCTGCTTGAGCCAGTGTACCAAATAACGCACAATTAAATCAAAGTAGTACTCTAGTAAATCAAAGCGTATATAATCCTGGCATCATATCATACGCACAGGATCCGCGGCAAAACAATATGCCCATTAACCCAAGCATTCACATACCAACGTCACAGTTCACACAGGCAGGCACAGCATATATTAAACAGGAACCAAGATCGCCAAATAAAAATTATAATGTAAATAATAAAAATACCTATTTAAATAAAACAAGTTGTAGTTTTTGTAATCTAAGAGGCCACACATATGCCGATTGCCTCAAAAGGAAAAATATGCCTTATTGTGTGAACTGCAAAATGTATAACTATGATGTGCGTGACTGCAGGAGAAGCAACAATAGTTTCCAGGGACCACATAACAATACTGTATCACCAAATCAACGACCAAGAGACCCACAAAGTCCCAACAATTCAAGAGTCTATAATATGCGAAAAAGTGTGAGTTCTGTGGCCGTTCTGGACACATATTAAGCGCATGTCAACAAAAACGTAAATGGGAAGCCCGGAGTCAGGAAAACGACGTACAGTCGACCCAAAACTCTCCGACTCGAATATAAATCTCCCATTTAATAAAATAAGATCTCCTCAGCTTCCCGATTCCAGTGTCGCTACAGTAAAACTTCCATTAGATATAGGCCTGAACGGCCAAACTAAACTAGTAGTAGACACAGGCGCTGAGGTAAGTATAATAAAGAAAAGGTCATTAAAATATCTTAAGACAATTAACCACAATGAGGCATGCACATTTCAGAACCCATTCGGTACCGCAACGACGCTGGAAAATTGCCAAGGAAACTTCGTCTTCAAAAACAAAATTCCCTGCAAGTTTCAAGTCGTAAAGAAATTGCCCGGCATTTACGATGAAAATGATTTCCTAGCCAAAAACTGTAACGTTGCGGGTCCTAATAAGGCACTAACGTTTCTTCGCACGGAGACTAATCCCGATGAATTTACTTTGCCATTGATGTTTGAAACGGACAAGCTACATTCTGAAAAAGCAGTCAATGTAAGAACACTTGCAGAAGAGGTAGAGTCTAAACAGGCTGAACTATCCACCTGCAGTGTCTTCAAGGCTTCTCAGACAAGGAAAGCTGGCTGCCAAGCCCCAAAATAGCTCAAGGAATGTGAAATAAGCTGTCTGGGCAAACAAGAGACGGACGAAATCAGGCAGCAATTGGTTACCTTTAAGGAACCAATCTGCATACCTGCGCGCTCTCAAATTGTTTCCCCAGCCCCGTTACAAACTTAAGAAGAAATACTCTGTTTATCCCAAGAGATAAGCGCTGGAGTCTTCTTGGCAAACAGTTTATTGTCATCTGGAGAAGAATTAGTGCTTATTAGTATTCTCAACGCTAACAGTCATCAAGTAGTCATACATAGCTTAAAGTTACAGCTATATCGAATAAACGACCACACAAGAGTCCCAGTAACGTGCACAAGCGACAACCAAAATACGCACATTTCCATACAAAATGCGGAGAAATTATTGAACACAGACGACATATCCAAGTTAAGTAGAGACGGTAATGAGTGTCTAAAGCCTGCCAAAAAGGTGCATATAGCTCTTGCGCCCAAAATCCCGAGGCATAAATCATTATTAAGCAAACAACGACCATATAAGACCGGTAGCGAGTCTCTAAATCCTTTGCTAAAGGTGCATTTTACTCCACCGTCACACAACACAAAAAATTCTACATGGTCAAAAAGCAATAGCATCGACGCGCATGAGTATATCAAACAACCTATGGCAAAGACAACACAGGTGTACCAAACTCAGCCGTCAACAAAACAGGAAGAAGATACGCTGCAACATACTAGCCTCAGCACAATAAAACTTCAAAAAGAATCAAATAAGCCTAATCTACATACACGTCAAAAACCTGAAAGGAAGAGTAAATCAAACCAAGGTGCAGCCGACAAATCGGCAATATTACAGCACGTACGATACCTATACTAGGATTATGAGACTCCGGACGACCAAAGAAATACCCGCGTATTTCTAGGCTAGAGCAAGAACTCAGCCTAGACCCTAATTTGACCGCGAAAGAAAAGCTTTCGATATCAGAACTCTGCGAAGAGTAAAACGATATCTTTTTCCTCAAAGGTGATAAACTCACCTATACAATGCAATAACGCATAACATCCCATTAGTGCAAAAACAAGCACCAATAAATCAAAAAATTTTCCGCTTACCTGAAGCACAGCGGAAAGTAATTAATGAGCAGCTAAAAGAAATGCTAGACTGCGGGATAGTCCAGTCTAGTAAAAGCCCTTGGAATTCATCTCTACTATTTGTTCCCAAGAAACCGGGATTTGACGGTGAAAAAGGTGGCGAGTCGTTGTCGACTTTCGTAAATTAAAAGAAAAGACAATTGAAGACGCATTCTCGCAACCCCGAATCGAGGATATTCTCGACCAACTAAGTCACCCAAGGTATTTCACCACACTCGATTTGGTCAACTCCTATCACCAAATTCTTGTCGACAAAAGAGATCGACATAAAACTGCTTTCAGCACAGGCTATGGGCACTATGAGTTCAAGCGTATGCCATTCGGGCCCAAAGAAGCCCCTGCCACTTTTTAAGGCCTAATGAATTTCGTCCTTACAAGCTTACAAGGAGTCGAATATTTTGTTTACCTTGATGACATTGTCATCAATGGTAAAAATTTAACCGACCACAACGAAAAGTTGAGAAAATTCTTCGACAAGTTGAAAGAGAACACCTTGAAACTGCAGCCAGAAAAGTGCTAGTTTCTACGAAGAGAAGTTGTTTACCTAGGACATAAATGTTCTAGCGAAGGAGCCCTACCAGACCCAAGTAAGACGGCCTGCGTCCAAACATTTCCTGTTCCCAGAACAGTAAGGCAAGTTCAGTCATTTTTAGGACTTGCCAATTACTACAGGAAATTCATTCCAGACTTCCCCAAAATGTACGTCCAATCACGAATTTACTCCGAAAGGATGTAAAATTCACTTGGACAGAGAAATGCCATGAAGCATTTCAGAGCATAAAAAATGCTTTAATTTCCCCACCACTTTTCATTTATCCCGATTTTGCAAAATATTTTAATCTTACTACGGACGCAAGTAAGGAGGCCCTAGGAGCTGTTCCTTCTCAAGGAGAAGTCGGAGCAGCCCATTGCCTATGCAAGCCGCACATTAAACAAAGCAGAAAAAATTACTCTACTATAGAGAAAGTGTTATTGGCTATTGTCTGAGCAACCAAGAATTTCAGGTGCTATCTTCAAGGCCGGAAACTCACAGTCTATACTGACCATTAACCTTTCAAAGGTGTCTTCAATGTGAAAGACCCTACTTCCTATTTGGTGAGATTTCACCACAAATTATCTGAATTCGATTATTACATCGAATACCAACCCGGGAAGTACAACACTAATGCCGATGCACTAAGTCCCATCCCTCAAGCATTAAAGGAAGACAGTTTAGGCAATGCCACTACCACACGATGGACTCAGATGTGGAGGAAGGCTATTCCACAAATAATAAGATGAAAAAGAAATCCGCTCATTCATTCGTCGTGACTCGCGCTCAGAAACAAAAGGCTCAAGAGACTATAAATAGATCACGGAGGCAGATATTCACTCCCCGAGCATCGCTTGAGCAAAAAGTAAGTACTGGTAAGACACCCGAAGTTATCACGAGCCCTATGGAAATCCGAACAATTTTAAAGGATTATCATGACTCTCCATTCGGTGGCCATCAAGGTGTCATAAAAACCCACAAACGCATAAGACGCAAGTATTGGTGGAGACGCATGTTTAGTGACATCAAGAAATACATTAAAAAATGCCCAAAGTGCCAGACGTTGAAGGCATCTCAACAATATAAAATGCCAATGGTTATCACGGACATCGCAGAACAACCGTTCGACAAAGTCTTCCTCGATATTGTAGGTCCATTAAAAGAGACCACATCAGGTAACAAATATAAAGATAAATAAAATTGAATTTACAATTTATTTGTGCGCTTTCATCGTCACTGGTTAATGCCAGCTGAAAGCAAAAACGTGGCTTATTAGGCTAGTTACAAGTTGATAAATGCAAGAGGGAAAATCATCTGTCTCGTTAGCTCAGTGGTAAGAGCAGTCGCCCGGCAAGCGGAAGGTCCCGGTTTCAAACCCCGGACGAGGCGGTTGTTTTTTCTTCTTGCATTTATAAATTTGATTTAGAATCATTAAAAATAAAAGTTCTTAAAGTTCTTCTTTCACCATCATTGACCGATTCTAACAAGTGTAGGTTCGATTCCCGTGCGCGGGAAAAATAAATAAAATTGAATTTACAATTTATTTGTGCGCTTTCAACGTTACTGGATAATGTCAGCCGAAAGCAAAAACGTGGCTTAGTAGGCTAGTTACAACTTGATAAATGCATGAGCGAAAGTCATCTGCCTCGTTAGCTCAGTGGTAAGAGCAGTCGCCCGGCAAGCGGAAGGTCCCGGTTTCAAACCCCGAACGAGGCGGTTGTTTTTTCTTCATGCATTTATAAATTTGATTTAGAATCATTAAAAATAAAAGTCCTTAAAGTTGTTCTTTCTCCATCATTGACCGATTCTAACAAGTGTAAGTTCGATTCCCGTCCGCGGGAAAAACAAATAAAATTATATGTACAATTTATTTGTGCGCTTTCATCGTTACTGGTTGATGCCAGCTGAAAGCAAAAACGTGGCTTAGTAGGCTAGTTACAAGTTGATAAATGCAAGAGGGAAAATCATCTGTCTCGTTAGCTCAGTGGTAAGAGCAGTCGCCCGGCAAGCAGAAAGTCCCGGTTTCAAACCCCGGGCGAGGCGGTTGTCTATTCTTCTTGCATTTATAAATCTGATTTAGAATCATTAAAAATAAAAGTTCTTAAAGTTCTTCTTTCTCCATCAACAAATATATCTTGACCTTTCAAGATAATTTAACAAAATTTGTCGACTGGTATGCCATACCTAACGCAGAAACAGTCACAGTAGCGCAGGTTTTCTTTGATGAAATCGTCACGCGCTATCGCATACCCCAAAGAATACTCACCGATCAGGAAAAAAATTTCTGAGTGGGCTATTCAAAAGAAAAAAGTTACAGACCTCAGCATACCACCCACAGTCTAATGGAGCACTAGAGCGTGCACATCGACCGCTTACCTGCGAACAGTCGTAGATGAAAATCCCAAAACTTGGAACCAATACCAACGAACCGCTGCATTCGTGTATAACAACAGTGTACATGAGGGTACTAAACTTACCCAAATGGACTGCCTATACGGCTTCACAGCGCATGTCCCATCAAATTTAAAACGGGATCCCGAACCCGTTTATAATCATGAGAGCTATTATCAGATACTGAAATATAAGCTCCAAAAATCATATGCCACGGCACGAAGGAACTAATTGGCAAGTAAATAGTGCTCAAAAGGGTACTACGATAAGACATTACGGCCCCTATCTTTCCATGTGGGAGACAAGGTCCTCATCAAGAATGAAAGCAGGAAACATAAGTTTTCTCAAATCTGGGTAGGACCTTATCAGGTAATAGCAATACCAAGCGATATGAATTACACAATCAAAATTGGTAAGCGAATAGTAACGGTATATAATAATCGTCTAAAAACGTATTTCGAGCAAGAGCATGTTGAACAAAACTGAACCAGGTTGACTTGAAATTCCTACTTCAGTGTCCATTAAACCTCATTTCAATACCTCCCCAGAAACATTTGCTGTGGAGTCACTCCACTGCCCAGTTTAAAACGGCAAAATGCAAGTACAAATATACTTAAAGCATTCTTTTCTTCCTCCGAATTGTCCATAGAAATGGCGCTAAAGTTCATCATATTTGCCCTATTCATCCAGTACACGACTGGAGCAATCGCTGAAAAGCCCTATGTTATGACCCAGCTAAATGACTCGGGTATATTTTTCGAGGACTTGGGAAATCTCATGGTATATCATGACACCTGGAATGTCCTCACCGAGATAGATTTGGATGAATTAGATGCCCAGATAAAGCTAGCAGAATATGCAGAGCATTTGGTGCACAAACCCTGCATAAATATAACAAACCCAGAGAGACCTGTGTAACGTGCAGCAACTACACATGCACGCTATAATAGATAGCATACGAAAGCGCACGGAAACTGTAAAGGAACTAGTACCAGGAAAACGGCGGTACCATGCATTACTTATTCGGCACCATGGACAGCAATAACGAGAAAGAAATATACAGCAGGTCAGATGAAATTGAATCAAACGCACAAGCCCTAGCAGCACTGCTCAGAGTGGATAAGTCAAACTTTTAATCGCTCCGCATAGTTTTTATAAATTTTTAAGATTTTTGGAATATTTTCAACATATATTTTGCGCCTTATGGAATTTTATAAATAAAAGAGTATAACTATTGAAAATTGCATACGAAATCGCCTGGATTAATTAGTATTGTTAAACATATTCTCGCCTTGCATATCCACACACTTGACAGATCAAGTGACAAAAAAGCTGATTCTATTAACCACGTTGGATTATTGAATTTTTATTTAGCACAGGTAAAAAAAAAACTGATTTCCTTGTGGAAGTATATGTTCTGGTCGAAGTGTATCTGTTTTTGAAAAACTCACGCAATATTCTTTTTCTTTTACCCACTCCACCTGTAATGAGAACCTGAGACGCCCCAAATAATACATCGGCCAGGGAACAACCAAAGCAAGTGGAAAATATATCTGGGAGCCACCTCACACATAAATTCACTACAGAAATCACCGGTTCACCACTTTTAAGCTACTACACTGGGACAAAAGTAACAGGCATAACATAACCTATCTTCACATTTTTATCGAAAGAACATAGGAATCGTCTTCTATATTCTTATGATCGCATCAACGTCTAATAGTCAGGATTCCTCTATAGATGAACAAGGTAAGAGACGCAGAAGCCCCACATGCCCAATAGTCCAGAAAAATTATAAGAAACACCAACCTGCTGTCATGACTAGTTGTCAACAATTGGGGGCCTTGACCATGGATCAATTACTGCAAGCGGTACGGAATGCAATAAAAGCAGAGAACGTTGCTACAAAAGATGATCTAGTAGAAATTAAACGTGAAGTTGACTATCTTAGGTCACAAAATGAATCACTTAAAATTACTGTCGACACCTTAGTGGATCGTGAAAAACAACTAGAAGATCGATTGGATAGACTCCAGAGCAATGCAAGAAAAAATAACATAATTGTTCGTGGTTTAGATAGTAGCCTTGACCCTAAGACTAGCATTGAAAAACTGTGCAACGAAACACTGCAAACTACAGAAAACATCAAGATAAAACGCGCTTTAAAAGTAGGAGAAACGCGGCCTGGAAAGGCTATTATATTTGCAGAAATTGAAAACACAAACAGCGTAAACGATATACTGAAGAACTGCAAGAAACTGGCTGGCACCCAAATATCTGTTTCCCAAGACCTTGCTCCGGCTGCGAGGCAACGACGTAGGCAACTGGCAGTAATCAAATCTGCTTTAAACAAACAAAATTTAAAAATAAAGATAAGGCTCCGAGACGACAGACTGATAATAGAGGAGAGAATTTTCACTTGGCATAATAGCAAATTGGTTTGCAACAAAATGGATGGAATGCATGAAATCAACAATATATATAGAACTGAATTTAGAAGTATAGATGATTTGTGTAACAGGCCCTTAGGTTATAGTCATACTCCAGCTGCAGCAATTACTGATATTGACAAAAAACTCACTTCAGATTAGGAAATAGTCGTCTGTCTAGATTATATGTCTCCATTGTTTAAACTAGCAATTTTATCTTATAATATCTCAGGTTTAAAGAACAAGGTACTTTATCCTAACTTTTTTAATTATATTAATCGGTACGATGTTTTCGTGCTATTCGAAACTTTTGTGTTAGCTGATGACTGCTCTAACTATGATAAGTACTTTAGCGGCTTCAACTTACATTGGGAACCAGCCCACCGCACTCATAACTTTGGAAGGGCCATTGGTGGATGTATATACGGCATCAAATATAACTGCAAAAATGTTAGCTTTTACCCGATTAATAATAGAATAGTGTTAAAGTTAAACGCAAATAACGAAATGTTTTATATAATCCCATGCTATCTCAATCCTAATAGATGGAATTCAGATTTTGATGATATTGACCAGATTTTGACAGATAATAGCGATAAAAGCTTTATACTAATAGGAGACCTAAACGCGCGGATAGGTGAAGAACAAATTTTACCAGATGAAATTATTACAAGCTGCCCGTTGCTTAATCAAAATAGGAGGTCTAAGGATAAAACTTTGAATGCGAGAGGTAGAAAACTTCTGGATCTATGCTCAGACCATGGCCTGGGAATTTTAAACGGCAGATCAAAATCTGACTCTGAAGGGGAGTTGACCTTTATCGGATCTATGGGAGTATCCGGTATAGACTTGGCATTAGTTTCTTTTGATAAGCTTGATCAGATTCTGGATTTCAAGGTGGAATCAGAAATATATTCGGATCACCTTCCCGTAAGCCTACATGTAAATGTTAACTGTGCAGAAAGAGCAGCTAGTATTATGAGGGAATTGCCGCTATTGCCAAAACTGAATTGGAAAATGCAAAGAGAAAACCTGTTCCGCACTAAGTTGAGATTGAATACGGAAACAGTTACCCAGAGAGATGATAATACAGAGTTGACAATTCAAATGCTCTCAGATCTAATCAAGATATCAGCCACGCAATCTAAAACGCCGAAAAACGCGAAGTTTAGACAGCCATGGTTTGACTATGAATGCCTGGAGGCGAGGCACAGGTCCTTTAGCTTGCTTAAAAATTTTCGTAAAAACGACTCCCCATTTAATAAGCTGTTATATTCCAATGCCAACACAGAATTCAAAGTTTTATGCAGGTCTAAAAGAAAAGAGTACTATGCAAATATAGGGGAACGTTTGATGAGTGTAAAGGATTGTAAAGATTGGTGGTCGCTAGTCAGGAAGTTAAAAGTGCAACAATTTAATATTGGCTGCAAGCTAGAGGTAGACAAATTGTGTGATTATTTCCGCTCACTACTAAATCCCCCAATAAACCCAAATCAGTTTATGTTCGCTACCCCTTTTACATCAGTAGAAGAACTGGATGCTGAAATAGATGTGGAGGAACTAAGAATGGTTTTAACTAAGGCAAAATCTAATAAGGCCCCCGGACCTGATGGTATACCAGTTGAATTTTACAAGCATGCACCAAATAACTTTTTGAACAGTCTTACAAAAGCCTTTAATGCGATTTACAATGCAGGAACTGTGCCAGCAGGCTTTACGCGCTGCTTAATCTTCCCAATATACAAAAAAGGGGACCCAAATTTGCCACAGAATTACAGATGGATTGTGTTCATGGATTCAGTTCAAAAACTTTTCTGCGGCATACTGCTAGAAAGATTAACCAACTATATAGAATCGAATTCTATATTAAGAGTATCAGGCAGGGTTCAGACCGGGCTACGGGACGATTGATAACATTTTTAATTTGTATGATCTGGTAAATCTTGCATGGAAGAAGGGCAAGAAGAAAGTATACTGCTTGTTTGTAGATTTCAGCGCCGCATTTGACTCCATTGATAGACGATCATTACTCCTGAAACTTTATAATTTAGGCATCTCAACAAAGTTTATAAACACTTTACAAGGGCTGTATGCTTTCACCCAATCTGCTATATGGCATGGAGAAGGCTGCGGTAATTGGTTTGAGACAACGTCCGGTGTGCGCCAAGGCTGTGTACTAAGCCCCTTACTCTTTTCATTATATTTAAACGACTTGCATGAATACTTGGGCGGTGGAATTACAGTAGAGAGTATCCATGTACGCCTCCTGATGTATGCTGATGATGTTGTACTCATATCTGACAATCCAACTATTCTGCAAAATATGATTAGAAAGCTAGAGAGGTACTGTAAGCTGTGGAGTTTATCTGTTAATTTGTTAAAGACTAAGGTATTAATTTTTTCTAAAGGTGGTGGGATCAGGACTAGACATGAAAAATGGATCTTCGAAAACAATGAAATCGAAATAGTCAAAGAATATAAATATCTAGGCGTGATTTTCACCCCAAGACTATCCTTTAAAAGACATGTCCAGGAAAGATTAATTACTGCAAAAAATAGTATCACTTCCACATGGAGGAGTTTTATTAAAAACGCGACATAAGAATGTCAGACAAATTCGAAGTGTATAATGCCGTATGTAATGCGATCATGTCATATGCGGTGCAAATATGGGGATTTATGACCTATGACGAAGCTGATAAGCTTCTACGTTTTTTTGTAAAGAAATTACTAGGACTCCCCCCCTAACACACCAAACTATATGGTTCACTTGGAAACGGGGCTCCCTTCAGCCCGGCTGTGGACCTTAAGAATGCATTACAAATATATTGGTAAAGTAATCTGTGAAATGCCAAGCAACAGATTACCCAACATGCTTGCTAACTTAGCCATAAGGAACAAGATATGCTGGTATGATGCACTCTGTGAACTTTCGGAAAAACATTCCGTGCCCATAAATATTACAGATTTGGGCTCCAATTTGGATGATATTCTGATAAAAGAATCGCAATTTAGCCAAAATAGCTATTTGGAGCAAGCTAGGTTGAGTGTTAGACATGACCTGTATCATGACCTAAACCATTTGCTTGACACAGGTATTACCTACTTCAACGATGGCAATAGTATAGCCTTAATAAGATCTGTTTTTATGTGCAGAGGCGGACTGCTTTGGCTAAATGCGAATCCGTTTAGAAGGGAGGGCTCACCCGTATGCTCTATTTGTAACTTGGGACTAGAGGAAGACATGGTACACTTTATTGGAATTGGCCGTATTTTTAAACAGTACAGAGCACAGTTCTTCGGTAGTAATACACTTTCCCGTAACGAGGTGATTGATCTGTTGAATGGCAAGGATTGGACAGCCTTGTATGGTTTCTTTAGTGGTGCTTTTAAATATCGAAAATTTCTAATTCAAGAATACAACGAGTAATTGAATGAAATTTTTCTTTGCTTTTTTTCTGTTCTTTTTCCATTAAAAGGCATGAGGCGGTTCAAGTTGAAGCTACCTTACTTATGAGTATTCTTGTTCTATGCCTCCTTTACTTCTCTGAAATGGAAGGAAAATATCTGTTTTAAGAGAGATTAATTGAAAAAGGTTAAAGCTGATCTAGCCAATCTAGACAGACGACTATATTAGTCAGTGTCGAATTAGTTTTTTTTTTTGGAAAACCTTTTTTATCCTTTAATATTTTTGTTTGCTTGCTTTTTTGTTTTTTTTCTTCTACATATTAATGTTACAAAGTGCTTCTGTTTATTTGCTTTACTATTATTATGAACACATTAGTTGAACTTATAAATTGAATTGTGTACATAATAAATTGATAGAAATTGTATTGTGTTAATGGGCCTATAAAATATTAATGTACAAGATTGTTTATGAATAAAAACCTTATTATTATTATTATTATTATTATTATTATTATTCTAAAGAGTGCGGACGCGTCAATTTTGAGTCCGTGAAAATTAACGAAAACGCGCAATAATATAAATAAAAAGGTGTAATAAGTGACGAACAGTGTGTGAGTGTGTTACTCAAGGAATTTTTTGTGTCTTATCTAAAAAAATAAACTGCAAAAAAATTATAAAAAATTGTAAAAAGAAAGAATTTTCTGACATTTAGAAAAAATAAATTAATTTAATTTGAATTTCGGTTGTTGCCATGACGACATGGCAACCATAAAATTTTTAGTATCAATTTAGAAATTTGAAACAGCAAAATATAAAGTGGCAATAATATTATTAAAAATAAAATAAATAAATAATTAAAACAAAAACAAATTATAAAAACAATATAAGCTGCTCTGCCGCACTCAGTATGAGTACGAGCAGTAGCGATTCTGGGCGGATAGGAGATCCGCTGAAATTAACTGGAAGAAAGAAGAAGGGCACAAAAGCTTCTTCTTCTTCCAAAAGAAATCTCACGGGGCCCACAGAAAAGGCCGGTAAGGGCCCAAATGAAGAGGTAAAAGAAATTGCAGTGGAGAAGTCTGCAATACAAACAGCAGTTGTTGGATCATCAGATCCAAAGATCACAGCCATAGCAGCCACAGGAGCAGTAGCTATAGCTTCAGTAGTAGCTGTACCAGTCGGTGCAACCTCAACAGCAGCAGAAAAACCACTGATGACTATCTCAGGGCAAGGACAACGTCCAAGCTTGGTGGAAGTTATCAAGCTGGCATCAGCCACAGCGCCCATACCTACTGGTATAATAATGAGGCCACCGCTTTCTACGAAGACAAACGCCTTGAACAAGCAGCCACCAGCAGTAGCACCACGATCCCCGGCGTTAGTGTCAGGGATTTCATATGCTCAGGTAAGTGGCAGTTCCAAACAAGCTACCACAATAGAAATTCAGAGTAGGGGCATCACTCCTCGTCCAGCCCCATTGGACGCAGGTAAGCCTCGGCCCAAGACCAGTGCGGGTCTCCAGGGCTTCTTTGACGGGAGATGGCAGGACGAGAGCTACGGGATGCAGCTTGAGCACATCAGGGGATGTCCTCAGTCTGCATACCTGAAGGCGATTTTCCGCGTCATCTCTTGTGAGCAGCTGTTCTCTATGGGAATTATAGCTGGAGGAATGGTCGAGGTGTACACCACGACCCTCGAAAGCGCTACCAAGCTCATGCTTGAGGGCATCGAGGTGGAGGGTAGACACCTCGTTCCATTCCCGCTAAAAGAGAAGCCCACGAAGGTCGTGTTTTCGCGGGTCCCTATGCGAGCCCAACATGAAGACCTCGCGAATTTCCTTGGGAGATTCGGGAAGGTTCATGGAAAGGTTCGCGCCATTCCCATCAAAATTGGGGACGAGGGTCTCGGGCGGGGTATCTTCGGTACCAGCCGGGAAGCGTCCATCACTTTAAATAAGGGGTGCACGCTTCCATCAGGCTTTTACTTGAGCATATCCGGCTCGAGATACTGGATAGACGTGGGCACCGAAGCGAAATGCCATGCTTGCCATTTGGTAGGGCATTTTATTGCTGACTGCCCCAGAGAAGCGGAAAGAAGGCTGAACAGAAGGCTCCTTCGAAGGAAACCACTGCTACAGTAGTGGCTCCGGAGAAGGAACTTTCTGCCAGCACTCAGCCTGCTATCTTGGAGCAGCCAGTGGCTAAAGTGCCTGAAGTTGTCTTAGAGGCAAAAAAAATTCCGGCTATAAACGGTGCCACGTCGGCACGCGAAGGCATGGCTACTTCCGACGAGGAGTCGAATAGCCAAGTAGGTAAAAAAAGGAGGACGAGGAGGAAGACGAAGGTGGACCGGGCGATGCTGCCTCCTCCAGAGCCAGCAAAGCCAGTCGCATCATCCCGGCTCCTGTACAAGAAGAATTCAGGCAAAATCTGGAGTATTCTTGTGGAGGAGCTGGGGAAGCCGGAATTGCTACTTCCCCAACTTCTACTCCTACAAGAGGAGTGCAAGAAGAAGGGGAAGTACAACGGTATATCTCGGTTGGATCGACTCCATAGGAGGGTGCAGGAGTTGATACAGGAGCATCGCTTGGTTGATTCTCCTAGTCAATAGACGTCGTACCATCATCGTTTCAGCTTTTCATCTCTTTGAATGTGCAAGATAGCTTCTATCAACGCCGGGGGTTTAAGTGCACATACAAGGTTACACAGCACTATCGAACATGTCAAAATGTTCGATATAGACATCGCCCTTCTACAGGAGACGAATTTTACACAAGACACATATACACAACTTGAGCGTTATGCTTATTTGCACACTGGCTATGCAATGTTTGCCACACCTGCGCCTCGTCGAGGCTCAGGGGTGGCAATCATTGTATCCAACAAATTCACACTATCGTCTCCTGTCTATACAGATATCTTCCCAGGCTTCGCTTCTTCCTTGGACTTTGTCGTTCAAGACAAACACATCAAGGTAGTAAACGTGTACCTTCCTCATGACCAGGACATTACAAGACAAGTTCTTGATAGTGTTCAATCCTGTCTGGTGAATTTTAGTGGCGAAACTATCCTCGGAGGTGATTTCAACTGCACGCTAAATCCCTCAATGGATCGGCATTCCGGAGTTGAGTTCAACTCTGTCAATGCTACTCGGCTGAGGAATTTTGTTCGTGTTTTCAGACTCGTGGATATCTATCGTTGGATGCATCCTACGACTAGATCATACACGAGGGTCTCGCGAAATATCCATGGAAGTCTCGCAGGCTCCAGAATCGACAGACTTTACGTCTCACCTGGAATACTAGAACATTTCGTTGGTGTCACTCATGCAGTGTGCTCCGTTAGCGATCACCTTCTTGTAGTGGCAACCAGCACTCTAGTTGAAAGAAGAACTGCATACTGGATATTCAACAACTATTTGTTGAATTCCGAGCAGTTCATCAATGAATTCACTGAATTCTGGCACGATTGGCAAGAGAGGAAAGGTGACTTTCCTCTTCTTAGTCAATGGTGGGATGTTGGAAAGCTCCAAATTCGATCTTTTATCGAAGCGAATTTCAATCGAAGTGGGTATCAAGCTTCTAGCTTGTCGGCCGAAGTATCTCGGGTGGCAGCTCTTCTCCCAACTCAGCCGGAGTTGATTCTTTATTTTAACAGAATAAAGGAACGCTTGGCAACACAAACTTACAAGCACAGCTTGGAGTTTGTGCTGCGCAGCCAATCACGCTGGCTGAGGGAAGGCGATTCTCCAACCGAGTACTTCTTTCAGGCAACTAGACGACGTACTGCTTCTTGTGAAGTCGATAGTTGATGAATCTGGACAAGTTCTCAACGGACAACAGCTATCAGAATTTATTCGAGACTATTACAGTAGTCTCTACTCTGAATCGACGTCGACAACATCCTCGACCACTCATGAATTTCTTGAGAATATTCCCATTTTCTCTGAAGACAGCAAGGAGATCCTGGATACAGTAATCTCATTGGAGGATATGATCGCTGCGACAAAGGATCTAAGGCGACACACTTCACCTGGTTATGACGGCTTGACTCCAGAATTCTTCATACGTTTCAGGGATTTATTAATTCCTGACCTTTTGGAAGTCTTCAATTCGGCGGTTGAGACACATTCAGACTTTCCTTCTAGTTGGAGGAGGTCTGTTATGCGATTGATTCCAAAGAAGGGAGATTTGCAGAGGATGGGGAACTGGAGGCCAGTAACCCTATGCAATGTGGACTATAAAATCGTCTGCAAAGCATTAGGGGCGATACTCCGCTCAGTGATTGCTTCGGTAATACACCCGGAACAGTCCTATTGTGTTCCTGGTCGTAGTATCTACGACAACATCGCGGTAGCCAAACATTTGTTTGCCTACCATGAACAGACAGGTACACAAATGGCCATGATTTCTCTTGACCAGCAAAAGGCTTTTGATAGCGTCTCGCACGAGTATCTCCTGACTGCTCTCGAGGCATTTGGGTTCCCGCCCAGGTGGCTCGATATCATCGGGAAACTGTATAGAGATTCAGCGATTTTGATTAAGCATCAAGGACAGGTTCTGGCTCCTATCTCGTTTCATCGAGGTATCAGACAGGGCTGTCCATTGTCAGGTATGCTTTATGATCTTTCGTTGGAGCCGCTACTGGTGAATCTTCGTCGAATGCTCGGACAATATTCAGTGCATCTACCATATACCAATGTGAGGCCTCTTATGTTGGCATATGCGGATGACCTTTCTATTTTCGTGACAAGAGATGAAGCTTTTCCGGTCGCTCGTGCTGTTTTCGAACAGTACGAACGTATAGCGGGCGCTAAAATCAACCTTAGCAAGAGTCAAGGCTTGTGGTGTGGAAGGTGGAGAGATCGTACAGATACTCCACTGAACATCCAATGGACTAATACTTGCCTGAAGTATTTAGGTGTGTATATCGGACGCGAGAGTAAATCAAATAATAGCCGCATCGCTCTTGAGAAACTCTCTAGAGCTGTTAACTCATGGCGTAGTCGACTGTTTCCTCTATCCCTAATGGGAAGGTCAGTCGTGATAAACTATTTGATTACCTCGTCCATCGTTCATCTGCTAAAGTCTGAGACGTTTGATGAAGGCTTCGTAGGTCTTCTTCAAGCAAAAGCGATAGACGCCTTTTGGTGCGGAAGACGATGGGTTGCTGAAAGCACGCTCTGTCTGCCAGTCAAGATAGGTGGATTAGGTCTCACTAACTTGGTTGTTAAATCAAGGTGTCTCCAAGTGCGTGCATTCCAACGAGTGTTTTGCCAGAGAGACACCTTAATTTCTCAGCTGTGGGTGAATGTACTGGGAGGGATCGGCATAGGGGAGTATTACTACCTGCTCTCTGTTCGACCACCCTATCCTCGTAACTGGCCACAGGATCTAATCTCAACGATTCAGACCTGGGGCAGAATCAGGCCAGCATTTCACCTTAAGTGGAATGCTCTGCGGTACACGCAATTCGCGTCGATTCCAATCAGGTTTAATCCTGAATTAATAGATTCAGTGTTCAGTAATGCTCGAGGTTTTGAAGCTGACACGCATACACTGACAGTTCTCGGAGATATTATTGATATCTCTGGAAACTGTCGAATAAATACGAACACCCCACAACTACACGACCTGGCGACTTCTGCGCGGGAGAGATTTCGCCAACTTGGGACCAGTGACCCTGGCACTAAGTTGGAAGATGCTTTCGTTCTAGACAGACCGCCTCACACACCTTTCAGCACACTTACAACACGTGTCCTCCGTGACGTGCTTATGTCAATAAGACCTCCGGAGTATACAGGATACAACAGATGGCGAACACACCTCGGGGTGAATATGGGCGTGATGGGAGGGATAACTTGCAGAGTAGTCTACAGTTATCCTTCTAGTTACAAAGATGCTGATGTAGCATTCAAATTGCTGCATCACAGTCTTATGCATCCTAATCAGTTGTCACATATCGACCGGCGGGTTCAGAGGATCTGCACAGTATGTTCTGGTGAAGGTACCTTGTTTCACAGGCTCTTCACTTGTCCAGCTTTGCAGAGTCTGATGGAACTGGTGCGCGATATGTGTCAGTTGATCCACCCGAATTTCGGCATTACTAGGACATCGTTTCTATGGGGTCCAAAGGTTTGTAGTCGGGTGAACTGTTTGATTAGCTTTGTGTTGACACTGGCCAAATCTACAATTCACTTGTACTACATGAGAGCCGGAGATGGGAATCAGAACACTGACCCACAACACCACGCACAAGCACTTAAGCGCCACTTCGTTGACAGATTGAAGAGACGTTTACGTCTTGAATATCTGGCAACGAACGCAGACACATTCAACTGCGCATGGCAGCCACTATCGTCAGTGCAGGACGGCGCTCTTGTCTTTCGCTGGTGATATCAGGCCACAGCATTTGCAACTCTAGTCCACGGGGCTTCTCCTCGCTTTGGAACCGTTGCAAGTGCTGTGGGAAGGATAAGCGCTCCGTTAGAGATGCTCAGCTGGAGGGATGATGAGGGCAGTTTGTAGAGGTCTATGATACTACAGGCCGCCCTCGCGGGACTCTATAACGGTATCGGGTAAATTTTTTCGTTCGTTCGGTTTCTTTTTTTCTAATTCGGTTTCGGTCTCGGTTCTAAAATACAAAATTTTTTCTTGAAAATTCGTTCGTTTAGGGAATTCAATTTTGATTAGTTTAATTTAGAAATTTGGAAATTCTTGGAACTGCCACTTGCCTGATTGTCAAAATTGGGACAAGTTAAAAATTTTTCTTTTTTGTTTCACCTTTTAGGAGCTTTTCAAAATTTTTAGTGTCCGTTATACATGGTCTCATTTGTGCATTTACTGTTACTCCATTTAGTTATTTTAATTGTTAGTGTCTAGTTTGCTTTTATTGTCCCTATTGACTCTGTCATGTTTGTATTTTGTTTTTTAGATTAGTTAGTGCCTTTTTATATACATATTGTAGAGCCTTTTGCCACTTAGTTTTAAGGATTTTGAAAAGAGCCAAAGAGCCACCAAATAAAGAGCCTATATATAAATAAAAAAAAAAATTATTATTATTCTAGAGAGCGGACGTGTCGATTTGAACTCCGTAAGATTTTAAGATATCCCGGGTAATAATAGTGAAAAAGCTAGAATTGACAGGAACAGTTAGTGAGTGTGTGTTTCAAAAACTTATTTTGTGAAAAGTTTAGTGAAAAAAACTAATCTAAAAAATATTGAAAAAAGGGCAAAATTAAAAATTGTGTGAGAGCTCTAGCATTTAATTTAATTTTGGTCGTTGCCATGACAACGTCAAAATTTTAAAAAATTTTAGTTTGAACAGTAAAATTTATAGTTTGGAGTGAGAAAGTTTATCCAAATAATATTAATAAAATTTTCTATTGAAAAAATATAAAAAAAATACTGCCGCACTCATATGAGTACGTGCAGCAGCAGCGATTCTGGGGGGACTGATGATCCCCCCAAATCAAATGGTAGGGGGAAGAAGAGCACGAATGCTTCTTCTTCCTCCAAAACATATCAAGGGCCCAAAGAAAAGGCCACTAAGGGCCCAACTGAAAAGGCCAGCAGCAGCAAAGAAGTGCAGCCGTCTTCCTTGGAGAAGAATATTGCGGAGACAGCCGTAGCTGTCCAAGAAGAGGGTGGAGCATTAGTTCCAAAGCCCATAGCTTTTGCTGCAGCATCTGTGGCTGCATCTTTAGCTAATGTTCCATCGACGTCTTCGAGGCCAGGACAACATCCTACGTTGAAGGAAGTGGTCGAAACGGCCTCGAAGTCAGCGCCAAAGCCTAGCGGTGTTATAATGAGGCCACCGCTTTCTTCAACGAAAGGAAATACCTCGAAGAAGACACCAGCAGCAACAGCAGTGAGCTCAGAAGCAGCACTACGATCCCCAGCGTTAGTCGTAGGGATTTCCTATGCCCAACAGGTAAGTGGCAGTTTCAATAAGGGTTCACCCTTAGAAATTTTTAGTAAGGGCATCACTCCTCGTCCAGCCCCATTGGACGCAGGTAAGCCTCGGCCCAAGACCAGTGCGGGTCTCCAGGGCTTCTTTGACGGGAGATGGCAGGACGAGAGCTACGGGATGCAGTTGGAGCACATCAGAGGATGTCCTCAGACTGCATACCTGAAGGCAATCTTCCGAGTCATCTCCAGTGAACAGCTGTTCTCTATGGGAATTATAGCTGGAGGAATGGTCGAGGTGTACACCACGACCCTCGAAAGCGCTACCAAGCTCATGCTTGAGGGCATCGAGGTGGAGGGTAGACACCTCGTTCCATTCCCGCTAAAAGAGAAGCCCACGAAGGTCGTGTTTTCACGGGTCCCTATGCGAGCCCAACATGAAGACCTCGCGAATTTCCTTGGGAGATTCGGGAAGGTTCATGGAAAGGTTCGCGCCATTCCTATCAAAATTGGGGACGAGGGTCTCGGGCGGGGTATCTTCGGTACCAGCCGGGAAGCATCCATCACTTTAAATAAGGGATGTACGCTTCCGTCAGGCTTCTACCTGAGCATATCCGGCTCGAGATACTGGATAGACGTGGGCACCGAAGCGAAATGCCATGCTTGCCATTTGGTAGGGCATTTTATTGCTGACTGCCCCAAGAGAAGCGGAAAGAAGGCTGAACAGAAGGCTCCTTCGAAGGAAACCACTGCTACAGTAGTGGCTCCGGAGAAGGAACTTTCTGCCAGCACTCAGCCTGCTATCTTGGAGCAGCCAGTGGCTAAAGTGCCTGAAGTTGTCTTAGAGGCAAAAAAAATTCCGGCTATAAACGGTGCCACGTCGGCACGCGAAAGCATGGCTACTTCCGACGAGGAGTCGAATAGCCAAGTAGGTAAAAAAAGGAGGACGAGGAGGAAGACGAGGGTGGACCGGGCGATGCTGCCTCCTCCAGAGCCAGCAAAGCCAGTCGCATCAAAACGGCCCCACTCGGAGGAGGACGATAGTGGTGCTTGCGGCTCGAAGGTTGTTGTGAGAGACACGGAAGTGTCTCTCGAGCAGCTTTCGGACTGCGATATGACCGGTTTTGATGAGACTGGTCTCTCGAGCTTCAGTGGCTACGAATCGTGTGGTAGCACCATGTCGATTGGTAGCCAATTTGAAGTCTCGGAGGGTTTGGAAACCCTTCCTAGGGAGAAGATCTCGAGGATTCTTTCCCGGCTCCTGTACAAGAAGAATTCAGGCAAAATCTGGAGTATTCTTGTGGAGGAGCTGGGGAAGCCGGAATTGCTACTTCCCCAACTTCTACTCCTACAAGAGGAGTGCAAGAAGAAGGGGAAGTACAACGGTATATCCCGGTTAGATCGGCTCCATAGGAGGGTGCAGGAGTTGATACAGGAACATCGCTTGGTTGAGTCTCCTAGTCAATAGACGTCGTACCATCATCGTTTCAGCTTTTCATCTCTTTGAATGTGCAAGATAGCTTCTATCAACGCCGGGGGTTTAAGTGCACATACAAGGTTACACAGCACTATCGAACATGTCAAAATGTTCGATATAGACATCGCCCTTCTACAGGAGACGAATTTTACACAAGACACATATACACAACTTGAGCGTTATGCTTATTTGCACACTGGCTATGCAATGTTTGCCACACCTGCGCCTCGTCGAGGCTCAGGGGTGGCAATCATTGTATCCAAAAAATTCACACTATCGTCTCCTGTCTATACAGATATCTTCCCAGGCTTCGCTTCTTCCTTGGACTTTGTCGTTCAAGACAAACATATCAAGGTAGTAAACGTGTACCTTCCTCATGACCAGGACATTACAAGACAAGTTCTTGATAGTGTTCAATCCTATCTGGTGAATTTTAGTGGCGAAACTATCCTCGGAGGTGATTTCAACTGCACGCTAAATCCCTCAATGGATCGGCATTCCGGAGTTGAGTTCAACTCTGTCAATGCTACTCGGCTGAGGAATTTTGTTCGTGTTTTCAGACTCGTGGATATCTATCGTTGGATGCATCCTACGACTAGATCATACACGAGGGTCTCGCGAAATATCCATGGAAGTCTCGCAGGCTCCAGAATCGATAGACTTTACGTCTCACCTGGAATACTAGAACATTTCGTTGGTGTCACTCATGAAGTGTGTTCCGTTAGTGATCACCTTCTTGTAGTGGCAACCAGCACTCTAGTTGAAAGAAGAACTGCATACTGGATATTCAACAACTATTTGTTGAATTCCGAGCAGTTCATCAGTGAATTCACTGAATTCTGGCACGATTGGCAAGAGAGGAAAGGTGACTTTCCTCTTCTTAGTCAATGGTGGGATGTTGGAAAGCTCCAAATTCGATCTTTTATCGAAGCGAATTTCAATCGAAGTGGGTATCAAGCTTCTAGCTTGTCGGCCGAAGTATCTCGGGTGGCAGCTCTTCTCCCAACTCAGCCGGAGTTGATTCTTTATTTTAACAGAATAAAGGAACGCTTGGCAACACAAACTTACAAGCACAGCTTGGAGTTTGTGCTGCGCAGCCAATCACGCTGGCTGAGGGAAGGCGATTCTCCAACCGAGTACTTCTTTCAGGCAACTAGACGACGTACTGCTTCTTGTGAAGTCGAATCGATAGTTGATGAATCTGGACAAGTCCTCAACGGACAACAGCTATCAGAATTTATTCGAGACTATTACAGTAGTCTCTACTGTGAATCGACGTCGACAACATCCTCGACCACTCATGAATTTCTTGAGAATATTCCCATTTTCTCTGAAGACAGCAAGGAGATCCTGGATACAGTAATCACATTGGAGGATATGATCGCTGCGACAAAGGATCTAAGGCGACACACTTCACCTGGTTATGACGGCTTGACTCCAGAATTCTTCATACGTTTCAGGGATTTATTAATTCCTGACCTTTTGGAAGTCTTCAATTCGGCGGTTGAGACGCATTCAGACTTTCCTTCTAGTTGGAGGAGGTCTGTTATGCGATTGATTCCAAAGAAAGGAGATTTGCAGAGGATGGGGAACTGGAGGCCAGTAACCCTATGCAATGTGGACTATAAAATCGTCTGCAAAGCATTAGGGGCAATACTCCGCTCAGTGATTGCTTCGGTAATACACCCGGAACAGTCCTATTGTGTTCCTGGTCGTACTATCTACGACAACATCGCGGTAGCCAAACATTTGTTTGCCTACCATGAACAGACAGGTACACAAATGGCCATGATTTCTCTTGACCAGCAAAAGGCTTTTGATAGCGTCTCGCACGAGTATCTCCTGACTGCTCTCGAGGCATTTGGGTTCCCGCCCAGGTGGCTCGATATCATCGGGAAACTGTATAGAGATTCAGCGATTTTGATTAAGCATCAAGGACAGGTTCTGGCTCCTATCTCGTTTCATCGAGGTATCAGACAGGGCTGTCCATTGTCAGGTATGCTTTATGATCTTTCGTTGGAGCCGCTACTGGTGAATCTTCGTCGAATGCTCGGACAATATTCAGTGCATCTACCATATACCAATGTGAGGCCTCTTATGTTGGCATATGCGGATGACCTTTCTATTTTCGTGACAAGAGATGAAGCTTTTCCAGTCGCTCGTGCTGTTTTCGAACAGTACGAACGTATAGCGGGCGCTAAAATCAACCTTAGCAAGAGTCAAGGCTTGTGGTGTGGAAGGTGGAGAGATCGTACAGATACTCCACTGAACATCCAATGGACTAATACTTGCCTGAAGTATTTAGGTGTGTATATCGGACGCGAGAGTAAATCAAATAATAGCCGCATCGCTCTTGAGAAACTCTCTAGAGCTGTTAACTCATGGCGTAGTCGACTGTTTCCACTATCCCTAATGGGAAGGTCAGTCGTGATAAACTATTTGATTACCTCGTCCATCGTTCATCTGCTAAAGTCTGAGACGTTTGATGAAGGCTTCGTAGGTCTTCTTCAAGCAAAAGCGATAGACGCCTTTTGGTGCGGAAGACGATGGGTTGCTGAAAGCACGCTCTGTCTGCCAGTCAAGATAGGTGGATTAGGTCTCACTAACTTGGTTGTGAAATCAAGGTGTCTCCAAGTGCGTGCATTCCAACGAGTGTTTTGCCAGAGAGACACCTTAATTTCTCAACTGTGGGTGAATGTACTGGGAGGGATCGGCATAGGGGAGTATTACTACCTGCTCTCTGTTCGACCACCCTATCCTCGTGACTGGCCACAGGATCTAATCTCAACGATTCAGACCTGGGGCAGAATCAGGCCAGCATTTCACCTTAAGTGGAATGCTCTGCGGTACACGCAATTCGCGTCGATTCCAATCAGGTTTAATCCTGAATTAATAGATTCAGTGTTCAGTAATGCTCGAGGTTTTGAAGCTGACACGCATACACTGACAGTTCTCGGAGATATTATTGATATCTCTGGAAACTGTCGAATAAACACGAACACTCCACAACTACACGACCTGGCGGCTTCAGCGCGGGAGAGATTTCGCCAACTTGGGATCAGTGACCCTGGCACTAAGTTGGAAGATGCTTTCGTTCTGGACAGACCGCCTCACACACCTTTCAGCACACTTACAACACGTGTGCTCCGTGACGTGCTTATGTCAATAAGACCTCCGGAGTACACAGGATACAACAGATGGCGAACACACCTCGGGGTGAATATGGGCGTGATGGGAGGGATAACTTGCAGAGTAGTCTACAGTTATCCTTCTAGTTACAAAGATGCTGATGTAGCATTCAAATTGCTGCATCACAGTCTTATGCATCCTAATCAGTTGTCACATATCGACCGGCGGGTTCAGAGGATCTGCACAGCTTGTTCTGGTGAAGGCACCTTGTTTCACAGGTTCTTCACTTGTCCAGCTTTGCAGAGTCTAATGGAACTGGTGCGCGATATGTGTCAGTTGATCCACCCGAATTTCAGCATTACTAGGACATCGTTTCTGTGGGGACCAAAGGTTTGTAGTCGGGTGAATTGTTTGATTAGCTTTGTGTTGACACTGGCCAAATCTACAATTCACTTGTACTACATGAGAGCCGGAGATGGGAATCAGAACACTGACCCACAACACCACGCACAAGCACTTAAGCGCCACTTCGTTGACAGATTGAAGAGACGTTTACGTCTCGAATATCTGGCAACGAACGCAGACATATTCAACTGCACATGGCAGCCACTATCGTCAGTGCAGGACGGCGCTCTTGTCTTTCGCTGGTGATATCAGGCCACAGCATTTGCAACTCTAGTCCACGGGGCTTCTCCTCGCTTTGGAACCGTTGCAAGTGCTGTGGGAAGGATAAGCGCTCCGTTAGAGATGCTCAGCTGGAGGGATGATGAGGGCAGTTTGTAGAGGTCTATGATACTACAGGCTGCCCTCGCGGGACTCTATAACGGTATCGCGTAAATTTTTCGTTCGTTCGGCTATTAAGTTTTTAATTCGGTTTCGGTCTCGGTGCTAAATTGCAAAATTTTTTGTTTAAATTCGCTCGTTTAGGAACATTTTTATTAGTTTATCTTGGAAATTGGGAACTCATTGGAACTGCCACTTACCTAATTGTCAAAATTGGGACTTGTTCAAAATTTTTTGGTTAAACTTTAAATCTTTTTCAAAATTCTTGTGACCGTTTTTAGACTCTTTTGAGCATTTTGTCTTGTTTGTTTTCCTTTTTGTGTGTCATTCTTATTGTATTACTTGTTTTAATTGTCCCTTTTGACTGTTTGTAAGTTAGTTTAGCTAGTGTCTTTTTTACAATTTTGTGCCTTTTGCCAATTAGTTTTAAGGAATTTTTAAAAGAGCCAGAGAGCCAAAAATTAAAGAGACTTATTTACATAAAAAAAAAATTATTATTATTACAAGCCCTAGCCGAGCTAGAGAGACAAAAAATTAGTGTTTTAAAAACAACCTTGGAACAGATTCAAAAACCGCTGGCTATGTTAATGGACCGATAACAAAAAATAGCACACCAGATAAACGATCTCCACCATGTAGCCGATGACTTAACTAGAAGGCAACTAAGACAAAAGATTATATCGAGCTTATTACTCCAAATCATCGAAGTCGAATATCGACAACAAGCCCTTCTGGATATAATAATGGCTAGTAGAACCAATCATATACACCACTGCTATTGTCTCCCAAAAATAAGCTGGAAATATACCGCAAGACGACCTCGAATTGCCCAAATGACCAAAATTGCCTGTCTGTCATATATCAAACAGTAGGAGCTCAGTCACTCTTTATGCAGAACAAATTGGTGGTAAGAATTACTCTCCCAATTTTTAATCTGCCAAAAATGAGGCTGCAACAGATTCAATGCTATCCTGTACCCAAGTCAGCAAATTATTCATTAATTCCAGACCCTGGTTATTCACACATAGCCAATACCGCAAAAACTCGGGAATTTATCTTATTGAAAGGCGAGGCCATAAAAACTTACAAGAAATTCACAAGTAATTTGGAAGAAAACACTTATGTAGGCTGGCTGACGACGCCTATAATCAAAGCGTCAACATCCAACGAATGTGCCATTAAATTATTATTTAATCCTTTAAATGGAGTGCCCAAATGCAGGACCAGAGTACAAGTCCCTCAAAAAGACAAGCTGATAAAATTAAACAAGCCCAATGCATGGCTATTTTCGTTTACCACCTCCACGGTGCTTCATATGACTTGAATAGATCACTTCGTGATCTCCAAGTTAGAGGGTCAAGGGATACTTGAAATAACGCAACCATGTCAAATCAAATAAGAGACAAAGTGCTCAAATATGAAGGTCAAGGTAAATATCCACAAAAAATTATTCAGCTGATTCAGTTTCCTGAGCTAAACCATTCTCTACTCAAAGTAAACCTGCCTGAAATTTTACACGAATCTCAGAACCACAGTCTGGGGAAAATCGAGATTTTAACGGCAGACGATATTCACAAAACAATTTATAAGGGTACGCACTCATTGGAAGAAATCCAAAATAAAATAAATAAATACCAGGAAAAGATCAACTAGAAACTCTAATATCCTGTCAACAACTTCGATATCATTTACGAGCCTATTAGTACTGGCCATAATGATTGATGTGGCAGTAAAATATCAAAACCCTGTTGTCATCAAGATGAGACAACAGAGAAATCAATCACAAGGTAACCCCGAAATTTCATCAGAGGGAATTCCTTTAGAAGAGCGAACTCATGCTCCCCAACCCGGCTCAAGGCGAACCAGAAGCCTCGTAAAACAAAATCGGTTCATATAGTGTAAAGGTGTGAACACGGACTCTGTCAACATGGATCACCAAATCAGTGTAAAATTGAAACAAAAGGAGTAGCCCTGGTACACTATATACAAAAAGTATATAGAATTAAAAATAATTAGATTAGTAATACTAAAGAAAACATTTTGTTACAATTAATGCTACATAAAAATAAAATAGGAAAAATAAAATAGCATACAGTACCTACTCGAACAGTAGAGGTAATCGGAAAAGAAAAATAATTCAAAATCAGATTTAATTATTAAATAGTCGGTAAACTAATAGCTTTAAAAGGAGTTAATTAAACATAAATAAACAAATAAATAAATATGAAAATTAATAGAAATAAAGAAAAATCACAAAATTATACTAACACTAAATAATAAATAAAAAACAAACTAAATTGTAGTAGAAATAAAAACAAAGATGAAGCAAACCAAACTAAAAATGGTTAAATAAACAAAACAATAATGTATAAAGAGCATGCAGGACAGGCAGTAAGGTCGAAATAGGTTATGTACTACATATATATACATACGTATATAAAAATAAAGTGACATTAGAATTAAATATAAAAAAAAAAGGTTTTTAACTAAACTTATTATTAGGGAATAAAATAGTAAATAACAATTAATATTAAGATAACAAATCAAACATAGCCAATAGAATAAGAGATAAAAAAAAAAAACAACAACTAGCTGTTAGCCCAAAATTTTGTAAACTCAACCGAAAAAGCGCCGACCGAACCCACCAAGCCAAGCCTATCACACACAAAAAAAAAGAGGAAGAACCAACAATAAAAAGCTAAGGTATTTGGTCTGTTTCTAGTCTTCCTTTAGTCATCCTGTAAAAGCACAAAACAAAACGGAAGAAAAAGGGCAAGAAAAATGAGAACAGCTTAAATGGAGGAGTAAGTAATTTTCTGTATTTTCTATTGTTGAAAAAGAAAGTTACAGTTAGAAAAAAGGGAGAGATAGAAATATAAACACATCACAAATTCTCTTAGATCAAGTACTCACCTTTGACAACCCACGATTGCCCCTGGTGCGGTTATAAAGGTAAATCCACCTTATAGGAGTGCCAGGCCACGGCATCCTCGCCTCACAAGGTGAAGGGGCGGTCCCCACAGAGGTAAGACCCAGTTTTGAGTGCTGGGGAATATTGTTCAATCGCATTGTAAACAACATAGTGGCAAAATCGACAAGAAAAGGGAACCAAAACGAGAATTCGACCACTATCAATCACAAGTACCAAAACTCAAGCGATCCATGAACAAAAATCTGGCAAGCAAGCCCTCACAATCATCGAACCAACAAAGTAACAGACCAGCAAAAGTAATCTGACACCTACGATAAGGAATTCAGACCCAATTAGCGCCAACAACAACTTCCCCTGAGAATTATTCCTCTTCGAATAATAATTCTCTTTTTCTCAGGGGGAAGGATTGTGACATACGTAAATTATACCTGCCTAAAAAAGACTAAAACAAATACCTAATTATAAATTGATAAAATTTCTCAAATATTAAAAGATTTCATCCATATAAATTTTCAATAAGCTAATCATGCTTAAAAACATGATTAGCTTATCTACTCGATCAGTGAAGAACATTGCATCAGCAATTTTCTTCACATTCCATGCATTAAAACAAATTATTCCCGTGGCAAAATATTTAATTTCAAAAATAAAACCAAAGGCAAACCGTGCCTTCAGTACGATTTGTCGAAAAAATTACAATATGTATGTACGAACGTACATACATATCACAAAAAAAGCTTTCAAGCTAAGAAATCCGCGCCGCGAATTTACATTGCATGTATACGCGCGCCGCAATTTCAATCGACGGGACGGTGGCTGATGTTTATAAAAACATCAAATTTTATTATTTCTAGCCACCGCACCGTCCAACGAAAAATATTCTGGACTTGTTTAATCAAGTCCAGAATAAACGAAAATTTTTCTCGGGGTAGAAATGCAGCTATGCATTTTCTACCCTAAACGACGGCTCTTGATCGCGATGAAAGTGATCAAGAGCGCAGTCGAATTTAATAACGAAAGCAGAGTTGAGGTTTCAAAAAATTGGTTCGGCTTCAGCGGATTGGGTCGGTTTCGGTAAAAAGAGTTTTTGTAAAAGTCGATTAAAAAGAATTTTTGTGAAAGGTGAATTGATAAGCGTTCTGTTAAAAGTTAATTTAAAAAGATTTTTTTGTTAAAAGTTGATTTAAAAAGATTTTGTTTGTAAAAGTTGATTTGAAAGAAATTTTGCAAAAGGTGATTTGTAAATAGTTGTTGTGAATAAAAAGTATGCATTACTGAGTGTGTGGATTTCTAAGTTCAGAAACCCTATAAGGATACCTGATCAACAATAGCAAAGGTAGGGAATATAACAAAGCATAGCTGACAATGGACAGCCTTGTTTGACACCTCGATGAAACGAGATAGGAGCCAGAGCTTGTCCTTGAAGCTTAATCAAAATCGCTTAATCTCCATGCAGTTTATCGACGATATCGAGACACCTGAGCGGAATTCCAAATGCCTCGTGAGCCGTCAATAGATACTCGTGCGAGACGCTATCAAAACACTTTTGTAGGTGTAGTGAAATTATTTCCATTTGTGTGCATGTCTGTTCATGGTAGGTAAACAAATGTTTGGCTATCACGATGTTGGCGTAGATTCTACTACAGTGTAAACAATAGGACTGTTTCGGGTATATTACCGAATCAACCACTGAGCAGAGTATCGCTCCTAAAGCTTTGCAGTCTAAATTGTCGAGGGTTACTGGCGTCTAGTTCACCATCCTCTGCAAATCTCCCTTCTTTGGAATCAAGCGGATAACAGACCTCCTCTAACTAGAAGGCAAGTCTGAATGTGTCTCAACCGCCGAATTGAAGACTTCCAAGAAGGACAGTTTCACCGATTAAATTCATCAGACTGGATTGAACACTATTAAGAACTTGTATTTTAATGATCTGGCCATGAGGAGGGTACACATTTACTACCATGATATGTTTGTCTTGAACGACAAAGTCCAAGGAAAAGCGAAGCCTGGGAGGATACCTGTATAAACAGGCGACGACAGTGTAAATTTGTTGGATACAATGATTGCCATCCCTGAGCCTCGGCGAGGTGCAAGTGTGTCAAACATTGAATAGCCAGAAATTCGTCTCCTCCAGAAATGTAATATCTGTATCGAAAATTTTCACATGTTCGATAGTACTCTTTAGTCTTTTATGAGTACTTAAACCCCCGGTGTTAAGATATCTTACACATTCATAGAGATAAGAAACTCAAACGATGATGTTACGACGTCTACTGACGAAGAGAATCGGCCGAGCGATGCTCCTGCATCGTTGTGCTTCCTCCTCTTCTTGGCCTCCTGTTGTAGGAGTTGAAGCTGAGGGAGCAACAACTCTTGCCTTTTCAACTCCTTTACAAGAATACTCCAAACTTTATCTAAATTATTCTTGTACAAGAGCTGGCCAAGAATGCTGCAAATCTTCTCTCTAAAAAGGGTTGCTATCCCCTTCGAGAACTCAATTGCCTACCGGTCGAAATGATGCTATCACTCGACTCGTAGGCACCGAAGCTAATTACATAACCATGCCCAGTTATATACAGCAGTGGATGGGACAGTTTTCAAGTGAACAATTCGCAATCGCCAGGCATTTCACTGTGCGAAGTAAAATGCTTAGTTATTGCAAATCGTTTAATTACCTGTACACCTGCGGCTAGCTATAGTCGTGCTGTCACAATTTCACCAATTGAAAATTGCGTCACAACAAAATTTATCAAAGAGTAAAAAAGCTAAAAATGTAAAATCCTTTTACGGTTTTTCCGGGTACTATCGTCGATTTCTACCAAATTTTGCAAACATTGCCAAACCCCTAACAAAGCTCTTAAAGAAAAACATTATTTTCAAGTGGGACTCATTTTGTGACGAAGTTTTCTGCAATCTCAAGGAAAAATTAATTAACGCTCCTGTGCTCGCGTATCCGAATTTTGATAAAGAATTCCTAGTAATGACCGTGGCTATAAGGGCGGTTCTATCCCAAAGCATTATTGGCAAGCATCGACCAATATCCTACACAAGCCATACACTTAATCCCGGGGAAACAAGATATACCACAATGGAAAAGGAATTATTGGCAATTGTATTTGCCGTCAAACAGTTCCGTCCGTATATCTACGAGAAGCATTTCACAATAGTAACCAATCATCAGCCACTTCAATGGTTTATGAATCTGAAAGAGCTAACTACCAGATTGGCTAGGTGAAGAATTATCTCGAGGAGTATGAGTGTAAAATTCTTAATATGCCCTGAAAATATAACGGTTATCTGATCCCACAATGATAATCAAAACAATAAACAAACCGCTATGCGCACACGACTGTGGTCAAGTTGCAGCACATAATGAGTAATCGTTAGATGTACCCATGCCCACGGTAATAATTCTTAGGTAGACAAGGCCTGTCACCTTTCTACACGTAAATAAGAACCTTTGGACTTCTTGCTTGAGAACGATCAACCAAACGTATAATGGAGCCACCTGATTAACTCAAAGCGATAAGAAGTAAAGCATGGTACTCGCTAAACGATTTTACCTCACACCTGCTGTGCACCATATTGACCAAGACCAAAAGAAATTGTCTTAGCGGAAGCGCCGGCGTCAAATTTCTTTCTGTCATTTGTACGTAATAAAGCAAGTGAATTATTGTTTTGGGACTCGTGTGAAAATTGATACCGTTTTTTTTCATACAATTGTTCTCAATTATTTTTTATAATTTGCGGGTGAAAAATCAAATTGCGTTATTGCAATAAATTTTTCACCTTTATTGGAAAAAATGCTTGATAGGTGATTTTGGGTTGTTTTTCACAAGAAAAAATGCTCAATAGGTAATTTTTGATTGGTTACCACAAAAATTGCTAAATAATCAATCTGCAAGTGGAAGGGAGTATTAATCACTGCAGACTGATTTTGAATAAATAGATAGTTCTGCTGCAAGGAAAATCAGAAATATTCTACACTTGAAGCTAGAGAGTCCCCCTACCCAAGGTAAGGCCTCTAGTGGAAAATATAAAGAAAAATAGTGTTAAAGTCAAAGTATATTTGCCCTAAGTAAAGCTCTAAAGTAAATTGTAAAAGTGTAAATTTGTACAAAAGAAAAAGTATTAAAGTAATAAAGTAAACTCAAGTGAAAAACACGGACTTCTTCATTGGTCCCAACACTTTCTCTACGGTTGATTAACCCTTGTTGCCGGCGCGCAACACTTAAATAAAATTGAACCGTTGTTGCCGGCGCGCAACATAAATAAACTGGTAGCAGCGGTGCAGATTTTAGTCATACGGTTAGTAAGACCCACGACTAGACCCACAAACTAATGTGTTGGCCAAGAGAGGAGGAACTCATCAGGCCATTCGGAGTTTCTGAAGAAGAGCTGAATTTCGAGCCAGAAGCAGACTCAGAGGCAGACGCTTACTCAGAAGAAGACTCATACTCAGAGGAAGAGACATAATTCTCAGATCTCGAGGATATCATCACGGACTGGTACTATAGCCCCGGATCAGAAGACAGCTATACGTCATTTAACGAAGAAGATACCACAGGACCCATCCATAACCCCTGTTTCGACGATCCCGAAAAATACGCAGATCCAATCCACCATCTATTGGACGTTTTGCTGAAACACGAGGAGCCTTCAGCCTACTCAATCTATAGAACGCTGAGATACCAGCTGTACCCAGAAGAGGATTTCAACTCGGCAATCGACGTAGATTTCTACCAAAAGGTAATCGATGCTCTAGGAATAGAGTAATAAATTACATTATATTATATTAATTCATATAAAACATTATATTATATTATACTATATTATATTTTTACGCTTACTTATATATTATATATATAAATAAATACCTCAATGTAACGTAATTCTGGTCTTCAAAATTCAAAAGAAATTATACCCCCTTTTTCTACTTAAACAAAAAAGGGCATTCCTCGAGTGTTTTTTAATCAAGTGCTGTTTTTCTTTGGTGTTGTGAATATTTCTCCGGGATATTAGTTAACTGAATATCTCGTCAAGTTCGGAAAAAAAACACATATCGGGAAAATATAAAACTTTTTTTTTTATAAAATTCATACTCGACAACAAAGGCCTCGAGGCGTAAGAGATACGAGATAACGAGCTCGCAATATGCCCAACGATCAAGTTGCGGCGAGTGCCGAAAAATTATCTCTTAGTGATGCTAGATCACTCATTCCACAATTCGATGGTAATTCTGATGATTTACACCGATTTCTGAATACATGTGAAATGTTTCAGAATGAAGGTATTGCAGAAACAGAAAAAGCTCTCATTTTGCAAATAATTAAAACAAATTTGGTAGGCAGAGCTTATGACATCGTTAAATATAACGATTTAAATTCTTGGAGAGAGCTCCAAAAGGCCCTGCAAGAGCAATTTTTAGAGACTCGTTCTAGAGTCTCAATACAAAATGAGATTCTAGCTCTCAGTCAAAAATCTGAAGAGAATATGAAAGATTACGCCCTTCGTGCTCGCAAGTTGTTAGCATTATATGATGATGCAACTTCTAGTTTTACAAATGATCAAACCCTCAAAAATCTTTTAGCTGGAGAAAATCAAAAAATGGTTCTCCGAGCATTTCAGGACGGTCTCAAAGACAGTCAGGTTCGTCTATTAAACAAGGCAAAAGGCAACGAAGAACTGTCAGCATCTATTAAATTTGCTATTGAGCAATCCGAAAGAAACTCCACTTCTAATGAACAATATCAAACTTGCTCAAAATGCAACAGAAAGGGACATACAGCTGAAGTCTGCTATTAAGCAAGAGTGAAAAAAGAAAAACCCTCACTCATTTGTTCCTACTGCAAAATACCAAATCATCAATTTTCGGAATGTCGTAAAAGACTTTTCCAGCAAAGCTTTCCAAGTAATAGCAGGACATTCCCTCATATAAATATACAAAGGGAAAATCAATCACAAAGGTATTATACTCCGAGTGTTCCACAGTATCAACGAAATACTCCAATTAATCACCATTTTCAAGGCAACCAACAAGAGGCCTGTGTTCCTCAAAATCAAAGATCCCAACAAAATTTCGCAGGATCACTTAAACGGTCGCCAAATATTAGAGCAGCAACTGAAAAACAAAAACAAAAAATCAGCAGATATCGGAAAACAGTCTGTGGCGAGGCGAGGATGCCATTACAGGCGCTCAGTCTCGCCTCAGCCAAATGACTGTATCCGCGGATGTCCATCGATATCCGAAAAATTAAACCAAATGCTTTATCTCCCTCTCAACGCTGATCACCAATCACTAGTTTTGACGATCAGAAATTCCATCACAGCATTTGATACTAGTAATTTTTTAATCGATACAGGAGCCGAAATATCGGTCCTCAAAGCAACCAGATAACTTGGTGACACAATGGTTGATAGAACCAAGAGCTTGGAGGTATCACCTCTAGCTGGAAAAGTCCTACATACATTAGGAACCGCCAATTGCGAATTTCAAATAGGCAAAAATTTCTTTACCCACGATATACACATGGTGGAAGATGACCTCCAACTTAAATATGATGGAATTCTAGGTCATGATTTTTTAAATAAATTTTCTAGCATAATAGAATACGAAACAAGAGTCTAACACTAAAAATTAATAAGCCCCAAGGAGGCAAAATCACACACAAAGTCATTAAGGCAAATTCAGGGACAATGTGCAAAAACGAATATGGAGGTTTGAATGACCCAAGTTCGAACAAATTGTCTTGCCATAGCTCAAATGTCAAGTATGGAGGTTCGAATGACTCAAGCTTTGACAATTTGACTTACATCAGCTGAGATAGCAGGTATGGCGGTTTGAAAGACCAAAGCCAAGACTATCAGTTGATACAACTTGACAAGGCCTCCCCACAACGAGGTGAGCCTAAGGGTAAAAAACAGAAAAATGTTTCGAAAATAATAATTAAAATAAATCAGTACGAAGCCGAAAGTATAAAAATACCAGCACATACACAAATGGTAGCAAAAATAAAACTAAATCAAAGAGGTTGTTTCTTTAATGAACACCAAGAACTGAAACCAGGAGTGATAACAGGAAATACGCTAATAGAACCTGACAAACCAGGTCACGCTACTATCCTAATCCTGAACTCAAATCAGCAAGAAGTCACTATAAGAAACACAGAAATAAAACCTCAACTACGAAATTTAAATAATTATAATATAATAAAGCTGAATCCGAAAAAGGATCCAATAAAGCAGAGACTAAATAGACTCGAGAACGAGCTAAACCTCTCTCATTGCAACGCGGAAGAAGCCCAAACAATTCTAGATACTTGTCGAGAATCAATGACATATTCTATCTAGAAGGGGATTTCCTAACTTGCACAAGTGCAGTTAAGCACCAAATACCTACACTACCTGAAAAACCCATTGTCAACATAAGACCTTATAGACTTCCAGAAATTCAGCGTACTGAGATTAATTCACAAATAAATAGGATGCTCCATGAAGAAATCATAAGCCCTAGTTCTAGCCAATGGAACTCTCCCCTACTTCTAGTTCCAAAAAAAACTGATCCTTCAGGAAACAAAAGATGGAGAGTAGTTGTCGATTTCAGGCGCCTCAACGACATAACGGTCGGAGATGCCTTTCACTTACCCAACATTACTGATATACTAGATCAGGTGGGCAAAGCTAAATACTTTAGTACATTGCATTTAGCTAATGCTTTTCATCAAATTCAAATGGATGACCATGATAAGGAAAAAACTGCTCTCAGTACACCTTATGGTCATTACCATTTTAATAGAATGCCATTTGGATTGAAACGTGCACCAGCCACTTTTCAAAGGCTGATGAACCATGTTCTAGTCGGACTCGAAGGCATAGAAATTGTCTATGGATACTATTTGACAGAACATAATGCAAGACTTCAACACGTTTTCAATAGGCTTAGAGTAAATAATCTCAAGCTACAGCTTATCTTGCACATTTGGTTACAGAAAACGGAGTAACACCGGATCCCTCTAAACTAGAATCTGTCCAAAATTACCCAGTACCCAAGAAGGAAAAAGACATAAAATCCTTTTTAGGTTTTGTTGGATACTACCGTCGCTTTATCCCTAATTTCGCTAAAATATCTAAGCCTCTCACGGCTCTATTAAAGAAAGGTGCTACTTTCAAATGGGATGCGTTCTGCGACGAAGCTTTCACGCTCATGATAGAAAAATTATTAAAATTATTAAATCCGCTGCTCTCAAAACTCAGCGTTGGATTTGTAGTATCAGTGTACGTACATTTTGTATAATGTACCACATGGCGACCGTGATTAATGATCAATAAACTGATATCACATGCCGTGACGTAAGGAACTGCAACAAAAGGATTAAAAAAAAAACTTCAAGAAGTCTCCAAGAAACCGAAATCAAAGATTAATAATAAAACGTTATCACATTCTAAGGAAAAATAATTCTACCACCTGGAAAAACAGATAATAGACGAGGCCTTCAGCAAATTATTTAAACTGGCAGGAACAATACCCAAAGTACCGGAGAGTGAAGTGGAAAAATTAACGTTGTACCCAGCAGGCAATACTATACCCAGATACATCCCACAACCAATTAACCAACATACTGATGAGTTAAAAGGTGCTGGACCAAGAAAATTGACTTTGGAAGAGTACAGGAAAAAGCAACAAAGCCGCGTACAGCAGGCAGAAAAAAGAAAACACACCAGAGGCGGAAAAAGAAATAAGTTAAGACGGGATCTCACCTATTATATACTCCGAGCGGAAACTTCATCAACAGAGGAAGAAAAGCAGCACTTCCTGAAACTCGTGTCAATCACCAAAAATCAATTAAATATAATAAAAAGAAAATAGTTACATATAAATAGAATTAATCAAATTAGAATTAAAATAGAATAAAATATAAATAATGTTCATGTAGAACAAAAAAAAAAAAAAAAATTTTAATTTTACACAAAATTTTTTTTTTCTTCTTATAAAATATTTTCTCTCCCGCTCCAGGATAATGGGTAAAACACAAACGAAAAATTCCGAAAATAACGGACAGATAATAAACAACGTTATTATCGAAGATACAGTTGCTGTAAAAAACCAAGAAATAATAATCCTTTTAGCAATAATTGTTTTACTTAAGGTTGCCGAATTTACATACAAACTGTATAGAAATCATAGGCGAGGACTTAGAAAAAAATACCTAAGTACACCAGCACAACTTACAGTCTAAATAAGTGTCTAACAAATGGACGATTTAAAAAAAATAAAAAAAGAATTAGAAAATATTATAAGTAATTTCGGGAAAAGTAAAAACCGACCTTATACAGAGAAAATATTAAATGAAGAAAAAGAAACGATAAATTGGATGCAGAAACAGCGCTGAAACTCAAAAAAGAGTATTTGGAAACGAAAAAGCTGATAGATAATATTACAGAACTAATAAATAACAAGAGGCAAAGCTCTAAAATGGCTTTCGATATGAGAAAGTCGACTTCCCTCGTACAATACTACAATGGAACCGACGAAGATACGGAATCGTTCATTGAAGCTATAGAGTTACTTGATGAATTAACACTTGCTGACCAAAAAAACACGATGATCAAGTTTATAAAAACACGCATTACCGGGAAAGCTAAGTACACAATCACAAGCGATATAAATACAGTTTCTCAGAAAAAAGCAAACTTAAACAGAAATTCTCGGCAAAATTATCGTCCGATGCACTACTAACGCAGTTGAAAACATGCAAGAAAAATAACAAAAAGTTAGCAGATTTTGCAATCCAAAGAGAAGATCTGTCCAGGCAATTAACTAGAGCATTTATTGCAGAAAATGTCGCAACAGGGGAAGCAGCAGAAAAATTAGCAGAAAAATTCGCGATGTCATCTTTTAAAGACAATCTGGCTAACCCGGAAACATCACTAATAGTGAAAGCAAGCAGCGCAAATAATCTCTCGGAAATAACAGCAAAGGCAATGACAGTAGACAAACCGCAACCAAATAATGTGCTGCATTTCAATACCGGGCATCAAAGAAAGTATAACACAAATGCGTTATAATAACAGAGTATGGCGCAATAACAACGGAAACAGAAACAACGGGCCACAGCGATCAAATCAAGTCTGGCGACAAAATATTAATAGAGCCCAAAACCAGGGTAACCACAATTATATTTACTATAGAAACAGACCAAATGCTCAAATCAGCAGAAGAATTAATTACTGCGAATCGGGGGAATACCAAGACCCTCAGCCAGATTCAGAAACAATCGGGTTGGGGGAAACAACTCAAGCACACCAAGAATATACCAATTAAACCTCTCCTTAGCAAACTTCATCACAGCATATGTGGACATGTGTGGCAAAATATGTACATTCATCATAGACACGGGAGCTGATATCTCTATATTCAAAGATAAAAAATTAGCAAAAACCAGCAATATTATCCAAAACATACATGCCTAATACAAGGAATAACTGACGCAAAGAAACAGTCAATCGGAGCAACCTACACAAAAATTCAGTTCAACGAGCAATTCTCAGTAGAGCAACTATTCCAAATAGTAGACAATGACTTCGCCATACAAGCCGATGCGATATTGGGACTAGATTTCCTTACAAAGTTCAAGGCTAATATCGACTACGATACATGGACGCTCTCCATTAGCACAAATAACGATTCGGTAGTTTTACCAATTTCAAGTGGACCCACCCCAAACTCAATCTCCAACCCCCAAGATGTCAGATTGTCCGAAGTGTAGAAATATCACAAACGGACACGTCTAATGACTTAGTGGTTCAAAATGAAGAAATCCATCCAGGAATCTTCATATCGGGAACAATAGTATCACGAAACAACCCCCTAGTAAGAATTTTAAACATCACAGATGAAACCATAACATTCAAAAAACCTATAATTAAAGCGGCACCCTTAGACCACTTTCATATTATCGACACAATACCAAAAACCTCTGATAGAACTAGCAAAGTGATGTCAAAATTAAATCTGAACAGCATCCCAAACTATGCCAGACCACAGTTCGAAAATGCATGCCGACAATACCAAGACATATTTGCTCTAGAGAATGAACCACTAACGATAAATAATTTTTACAAACAAAAAATAGAGCTTTCCGATAATAGACCAGTGTATACTAAAAACTACCGATTACCGGAAGCTCATAAATATGAAATTAATCGACAAGTAGAAAAGATGCTGACAGATAGAGTTATAGAAAATTCGGTTTCACAATTTAACTCCCCTATACTACTCGTGCCCAAAAAGTCCACAAACGAGGAGAAAAAGTGGCGATTGGTAGTTGATGTTCGAAATTTAAATAAAAAAGTCCTTGCTGACAAATTTCCACTACCTCGGTTAGAAGATATACTGGACCAAATGGGTCGGGCTAAATACTTCTCTACATTAGATCTCATGCCAAGGTTTCATCAAATACCACTAGATGAACACTCTAGGAAACTCACTGCTTTTGTTACCAACCAAGGCCACTGCCAATATACTCGACTCCCTTTCGGACTTAATATAAGTCCAAATAGTTTTCAGAGAATGATGGCCATTGCTATGGCCGGACTAACCCCAGAAGTAGCCTTCCTATATATCAACCATATAATAGTAATAGGGTTGTTGTATACCAATATATGTATACGTTTATATATATATCCTTTTGTCCTCACCTTGGTCGTTCAGTTATTAATGAAATTCCACTTTAGGTTTGGTTTAACTTTATTCACTATCCTTTTTTTTTACACTTTTATTATACTCAATATTCTAACTAGATTTTGTGACAGCAGTCCGGGCTTTTATTATACTCAATAGTCTAACTAGATTTTGTGACAACAGTTTGGGTTTTTCATTTACAAATTCGACTGCCGAGTTCACTGTTCCCTATCTATTTCCCTTTTCTTTTTTAAAACTTTCCTTGGAACTTACTTCCAACTTTCTTTTTCTTTTTGAAAAACTTTCTAAACTGTTAAACCCCTTTTTTTTTACACTTGCTTAATTTTGTAATTCTTTTCTTTTCGTTTTCAAAAAACCGAGACCGCCGCGACCAAGCTCAAAAGACCATAAAAAAACCAACTCGCTTTTAAAAACCGACCGCGCTCTTTTTTAAGTTTAAAATTCAACTCGCTTTTTAAAACCCGACCGCCGCGTACTCCAAGAGATTTAAAAACCAACTCGGCTCTTGATCACTTTTGTCGCGATCAAGAGCCTTCGTTCAGGGTAGAAAATGCATAGTTGCATTTTCACCCTGAGAAAATTTTCATTTATTCTGGACTTGATTAAACAAGTCCAGAATATTTTTCGTTGGACGGTGGCTTGACATTTGATGCTTTTATAAACATCAGCCACCGTCACGACGATTAAAATTGCCGCGCGCGTATACATACAATGTATTTTCGCGGCGCGCTCTTCTTATCGCGAAAGCGTTTTTGTGATATGTATGTACATTCGTACATACATATTGCAATTTTCACGACAAATCGTTCTGAAGGTACGATTTGTCTTTTGCTTTGTTTTTTAAAAGTAAATATTTCTACTGGCAAATTTTGCTGAAGGCAAAATTTGCCATGGGAATAATTTTATTTTAATTCATGGAATGTGAAGAAAATTGCTGATGCAATTTTCTTCACTGATTGAATAGATAAGCTAACCATGTTTTAGGCATGGTTAGCTTATGTGAATTTTAGTGATTTTTGGAATTTTTAATGTTTTATAAATTTTAGGGTTTTTAGGAATTTTAGGAACTGATTCGCTTTCTTCAAATGTTTTTGAAGGTAAGCTAATCATGTTCCAACATGTATGTATGCATGTAAAATTATTCCCTTTTTATACTTTTCCAGGGTATTAAATTTACGTACATAACAATCCTTCCCCCTGAGAAAAAGAGAATTATTCTTTGAAGAGGTAACCTGCTGGCAGTCCGGTTTTCGACCAAGGCGTAGCTGTGAGTCTGCGTTACTTAAAGTAGTATCTGATATTTCTGAGGCACTAGACAAAGATCATATGGCCATATTAGTTCTCCTTGACTTTAGTAAGGCATTTGATTCCATCAATCATGACCTGCTCCTCTTCAAACTGCACCAACACTTCAATTTCTCAATCACAGCTATCAAATTGATAAAAAATTTCCTTTTCTCCAGAACCCAGTCTGTCAAAGTTTGTGACATTCTTTCATCATCCCTAACTCTCAGCTGTGGTGTGCCTCAAGGTTCCGTTCTCGGACCACTTCTATTTTCGCTTTACATTAATGAACTACCCACGGAACTTCTTGATGCATCAGTTCATCTGTATGCTGATGATGTTCAGATATATTTAGATAGGCCAATTGGGCTAATTGAGGACTGTGTTGAGCGGTTAAATGACGGCTTGGTTAGAATTGGTGAATGGGCCAAACGTAATCAGCTTATACTCAACCCCAAGAAGACCACTTGTATGCCAGTATATCGAAGAAGCTACGACGTTTCAGACTTATCTCCAATCAAGGTAAACAACACCATCGTACCTTATGTCAGTTCTGTTAAGAATCTTGGCGTTGAGTTAAATAGCTCCCTCACTTGCTGTAATCATGTCTCTAATACGATTAGAAAAATTTATTCCTGTCTGAGAATGTTGAGATTTTCTGGCAACATTTTGTCCCGTCAAATGCGCATGGTACTCTCAAAAGCTCTTATATTACCACATTTCAGTTTTGGAAGTTTAATTTTTCCGAAACTCGATTCACAATGTCAGCGCAAGCTAACAGTAGCTATTAATGACACTGTTCGATTTGTTCACGGTTTACCCAGGACATCTCATGTGTCACCTTACACTAACTCATACCTAGGTTGTACACTGGATGTGTATCTTATGGAAAGAAGATTAAAATTTTTATATAATTTGGTATATTCTAAGGAGCCTGAATATCTGTGTGATCGTATTCAGTTCCTAGGTTCATCACGGCACTGCAACCTTTTATTGCCTAACTTTCGAACTCAAATTGGCGAGCGATCTTTCTTTGTGCAGGTTGTACGCAAATGGAATAGTCTACCCACTAGCATTCAAAGAGCTAGTTCCGCTGATATATTCGACAGGCTTTTGACTTCGATCCGCTTACCTTGAATTCTATATTTTTCTTGATAGTATAAAGTGGGCGCGCGTTTTTGCTTTGTTGCTCTACGTCTCGGTTTTTCTTTAATTTAGCTTTTTCAGTATATAGTTTTTATTTTAGATTTAGATTTTTCAGTAAGCAATATTCATTTGTTCTTCTTTTTTTCTCACTGTATTTTTATATATATATTTAATGTATACTACTTCCTGTATGTCTTTCCTTACAATTTGCATTGCTTATCTATTTATGCATTATTAGAGTTAGTTAAATATTCCGACATTGTTAGCCTGAATGTATGTACTACTATAAGATCTTAAAATCTTTTGTACAAAAATGATAAATAAAGTTAAAGTTAAAGTTAAAGAATAATTCTCAGGGGAAGTTGTCGTTGTACTAATTTGTATTATTTTATTCTCTTTTTTTTTGTTATATGCTAATTACTTTTGATTTAAGTTTTATTATTTCCGAATTTATTTAGTATATTTTACGTTACCGGTGTAGTACCTTATAGATCATTAGTGCTACTTTAATTTTATTATTTTATTCTTTCTCGAATTTGTTTTGCTTTTAGATCTGGTTAGGTTGGTACTAATTTGGCGGATCGGGTTTCGGTCGAGGTTTACAACATTTTGATTTAGCCTTCTAATCTTTGAAAGGTTCTTAGCTTTCTTTTCTTATTGTTGGCCTGGTGGGGCCTTACAAAATTATATTGGGCTAACAACTATTGTGTTTTTGTTTGTTTTCCTTACCTATCTATTGTTATTATTTACTAGTTTAATTTTAATCCTATACCAATTTCTTGGTCGTTACCTAGTAGCCTGGTATTAAAATTTATTTGTTATTTTCATTTCTATGTATATTTATTATTATTTTGTTATATATTTTTAATACATTTCTCTCTTAGGTCTATTATTTTGTTTATTTTATGCCTTTCTTTCTAAGTTTATTAGTTTATTTTTGGGCCTGCTTACCTTTTATGTATACGCTTGTACAAGTTCTTTTAATCTTTTCTAGTTTTATATTTATATTTAATAGCATGGTAAACTTTTGTTTTTATGTTTATGACTTACTTCTTTTCCCCATATATATAAATATAAAGCCTATATCTAGCCTAATTAAAAACTATTTAGCCCATGATGCTCTATGATATTCTGTATTTTGCTCTATAGTTAATTATACTTTATACTATATGCATAATTGCTGTTTTTTTTTTTTTTTGTTAAATCGTTTCATATATACATAGGTTGTTATATATATATACATAGATTTTCTTTGAATGCTTTACCAGGTCTACCTTTCCTATAAATTCTACTTTGATTAAGTGGCTCATGTTGACAGTGTCAGTTTCGCATTCCTAAACGATTTGGACTGATTTTGTTTTGGGGAGGCTTCTGGCTCGCCTTAAACTGGGTTGGGGAGCAGGAGTTCGCTCTTCTAAAGGAATTCCCTCTGATGAAATTTCGGGGTTACCTTGTGGTTGCGTCCTCTGTTGTCTCATATTGATGACAACAGGGTGTAGATATTTCACTGCAATAATAATCATTAGGGCCAGAACAAGTAGGCTCGACAATGATATCGAAGTTTTTGATAGGATATGGGAGTTTCTACTCGATACCTTCTTACTGTACTGGTCTAATTTGTGTTGGATATCTTCCAACGAATGCGTGCCAGTATAAATTGATTTATGGGTATCGTCTCCCGTTAAAATTTCGATTTCCCCCAGACTGTGATTTTGAATTTCTTGTAAAATTTCAGTCAGGTTTACTTTGCGTAGAGAGTGGTTGAGCTCAGGAAATTGATTCGGCTGAATAATTTTTAGTGGATATTTACTCTGACCTTCGTATTTAAGTACTTTCTCACCTATTTGAACCTGACATGGTTGCGTTATCTCAAGTATCCCTTGTCCTTCCAGTTTCAAGATCACAAAGTGATCCGGACATGTGATGTGTAGCACCGTGGAGGTGATAAATGAAAATAGCCACGCATTTGGCTTGTTTAATTTAATCAACATGTCCTTTTGGGGAATTTGTACTCTGGTCCTGCATTTTGGCACGTCATTTAAAGGGTTGTATAGTAGTTTAATGGCACATTCGTTGGATGTGGCCGCTTTGATTATAGGCGTGGTCAGCTGGCCTACATACGTGTTTTCTTCCAAATTACTTGTTATTTTCTTGAAAGTTTTCCTGTCCTCGCCTCTTAATAAGAGAAATTCCTGGGTTTTTTCGCTATTGGCTATGTATGAATAACCAGGGTCTGGAATTAATGAGTAATTTGCTGACTTGGGTACAGGATAGCATTGAATCTCCTGTAGTCTCATTTTTGGCAGCTTAAAAATTGGGAGAGTAATTTTCACTACCAATTTGTTCTGCATGAGGCGTGACTGAGCTCCTGCTGTCTGGTATAGAACAGATAGACAGTTTTGGTCATTTGGGCAATTCGAGGCCGTCTTGCGGTATATCTCCAACAGATTTTTGGGAGACATTAGGAGTGGATGAATACGATTGGTTTTACTAGCCATTATTATATCCAGGAGGGCTTGTTGTCGATATTCAACTTCGATGATTTGGAGCAATATTCTTGATATAATCTCTTGTCTTAGCTGCCTTTTAGTTAAATCATCGGTCACTTGGTGGAGATCGTTTATCTGGTGTGCTATTTTTTGTTGTCTGTCTATTAACATAGCCAGCGGTTTTTGAATCTTTTCCAAGGCAGTTTTTACAACACTGATTTGTTGTTTCTCTAGCTCGGCTAGGGCTTTTGTATTCGATTCAAGTTCTTCTAACCTGCTGTAAATTTCTTTCTCGTTATTGCTGTCCATAGTTCCAAACAAATAGTGCATGGCATTGCCTATTCCATCAAATAGCCATCTGACCTTGCGTTTTCCTGGTACTAGTTCCGTTATAGTTTCCGTGCGCTTTCGTACGCTGTCTATTATAGCGTGTATGTGTAGTTGCTGCACGTTGCACAGATCTCCTTGGTCTGTTATATTTATGCACAGTTTGTGCACTAAGTGCTCTGCATATTCCGCTAGCTTTATCTGGGTATATAGTTCGTCCAAATCTATCTCGGTAAGGACATTCCAGGTGTCGTGATATACATGAGGCTTCCTAGGTCCTCAAAGGATATACCCGAGCCATTTAGTTGGGTTCTTATATAGGGTTTGTCTGCGATCTCTCCTGTTGTGTATTGGATGAGGAGGGCAAATACGATGAGTTTTAGCGCCATTTCTGTGGACAATTTGGAGGAAGGAAACAATCCTTTAAGTATATTTGTACTTGCATTGTGCCGTTTTAAACTGGGCAGTGGAGTGACTCCACCGCAAATGTTTTTGGGGAGGTATTGAAATGACGTTTAATGGACATTGAAGTAGGAATTTCGAGTCAACCTGGTTCATTTTTGTACAACATGCTTTTATTCGAAATATGGTTTTAAACGATTATTATGTACCGTCACCATTCGCTTACCAATTTTAATTGTGGTATTCACATCACTTGGTCTTGCTGTTACCTGATAAGGTCCTACCCAGATTTGAGAAAGCTTATGTTTTCTGCTTTCGTTCTTGATGAGGACCTTGTCTCCTACATGGAAAGTTAGGGGCCGTACTGTCTTATCGTAGTACCCCTTTGAGCGCTGTTTACTTGCCAATAAGTTCTTTCGTGCCGTGGCATATGATTTTTGGAGCTTATACTTCAATATGTGATAGTAGCTCTCATGATTGTAAACGGGTTCGGGATCCCGTTTTAAGTTTGATGGGACATCCGCTGTGAAGCCGTAAAGGCAGTCCATTGGGGTAAGTTTAGTACCCTCGTGTACACTGTTGTTGTACACGAATGCAGCGGTTCGTAGATATTGATCCCATGTTTTAGGATTTTCGTCTACGATTGTTCGCAGTTATTCTATCAGCGGTCTATGTGCACGCTCTAGTGCTCCATTAGACTGTGGGTGGTATGCTGAAGTCTGTAGTTTCTTTACCTTTAGAAGTTTACATACTCTTTTGAATAGTTCACTCAGGAAATTTGTTCCCTGATCGGTGAGTATTCTTTTGGGTATGCGATAGCGCGTAACGATTTCATCAAAGAAAACTTGCGCTACTGTGACTGCTTCGGCATTAGGTATTGCATACCAGTCGACAAATTTTGTTAGATTATCCTGGAAGGTCAAGATATATTTGTTACCTGATATGGTCTCTTCTAATGGACCTACGATATCGAGGTAAACTTTGTCGAACGGTTTTTCTGCGATGTCCGTGATAACCATTGGCATTTTATATAGTGGAGATGCTTTCATTGTCTGGCACTTTGGGCATTTTTTGATGTATTTCTTGCTTAGCGATAAGCATGTGTCTCCACCAATACTTGCGTCTTATGCGTTTGTAAGTTTTTATTACACCTTGATGGCCACCAAATGGAGAATCGTGATAATCTTTTAAGATTGTTTGGATCTCCGTGGGGCTCGTAATAACTTCGGGTGTCTTATCAGTACTTACTTTTTGCTCAAGCGATGCTGGGTTTAGTGTTACCGCCTCTGTGAGTTGAATTTCGATTTTGTCCGCTTTCGTGTGCTCTTCTGTCTCCACACTGGAGCTATTTGTTGTCTCTTGAGCCTTTTGCTTCTGAGCTCGAGTCACGACGATACAATGAGCGGTTTTCTTCTTTCTCTTATTATTTGTGGAATTGTCTTCCTCCACATCTGAGTCCATCGTGTGGTGGACTAGGCCTTTTACCGTTAAGGTATTGCCTAAACTGTCTTCCTTTAATGCTTGAGGGATGCGACTTAGTGCATCGGCATTAGTATTGTACTTCCCTGGTTTATATTCAATGTTGTAATTGAATTCAGATAATTTGTGGTGAAATCTCACCAAACGGGAAGTAGGGTCTTTCACATTGAAGACCACTTTGAGAGGTTTATGGTCAGTATACACCGTGAATTTCCGGCCTTGAAGATAGCACCTAAAATTCTTGGTAGCTCAGACAATAGCCAATAACTCTTTCTCTATAGTAGAGTAATTTCTTTCGGGTTTGTTTAATGTGCGGCTTGCGTAGGCAATGGGCTGGTCCTTTCCGACTTCTCCTTGAGAAAGAACAGCTCCCAGAGCCTCGTTACTTGCGTCCGTAGTAAGATTAAAGGATTTTGTAAAATCGGGGTAAATCAAAAGTGGAGGAGAAATTAAAGCATTTTTTATGCTTTGAAATGCTTCTTGGCATTTCTCTGTCCAAGTGAACTTTACATCCTTTCGGAGTAAATTCGTGATTGGACGTACAATTTTGGAGAAGTCTGGAAAGAATTTCCTGTAGTAATTGGCAAGTCCTAAAAATGACTGAACTTGCCTTACTGTTTTTGGAACAGGAAATGTTTGGACGCAGGCCGTCTTACTTGGGTCTGGTAGGGCTCCTTCGCTAGAACATTTATGTCCTTGGTAAACAACTTCTCTTCGTAAAAACTGGCACTTCTCTGGCTGCAGTTTCAAGTTGTTCTCTCTCAACTTATTGAAGACTTTCTTCAACTTTTCGTTGTGGTCATTTAAATTTTTTCCATAGATAACAATGTCATCTAGGTAGACAAAATATTCGAGGCCTTGTAGGCCTGTTAAGACGAAATTCATTAGGCGTTGAAATGTGGCGGGGGCTCCTTTGAGCCCGAATGGCATACGCTTGAACTCGTAGTGCCCATAGCTTGTGCGGAAAGCAGTTTTATGTCGATCTTTTTTGTCGACTAGAACTTGGTGATAGCCGTTGCCTAAATCGAGTGTGGTGAAATACCTTGCGTGACCTAGTTGGTCGAGAATATCATCGATTCGGGGTAGCGGGAATGCGTCTCCAATTGTCTTTTCGTTTAACTTACGAAAGTCGACAACGACGCGCCACCTTTTTTCACAGTCAGGTCCCGCTTTCTTGGGGACAACTAGTAGAGGTGAATTCCAAGGGCTTTTACTAGACTGGACTATCCCGCTGTCTAGCATTTCTTTTAACTGGTCGTTAATTACTTTCCGCTGTGTTTCAGGTAAGCGGTACATTTTTTGATTGATTGGTGCTTGATCTTGCACCAAGGGAATATTATGCGTTATCGCATTTGTATAGGTGAGTTTGTCACCTTTGAGGAAGAAGATATCGTTATACTCTTCGCAGAGTTCAGATATCGAAATTTAGGTATTGTTTTGGGTCGTCCGGAGTCTCATAATCCGGGTATAAGAATCGTACATGTTGTAGGGTTGCTGTTTTTTCAGCTGAACCTTCGGTTAACTTATTCTTCCTTTTAAATTTTTTACCTGTAAGTGGATGAGGCGTTTTTGATTCCTTTTGAGGCTTTGTTTCGGTATTTTTAGCATGTTGCAGAGGATTTGCTTCCTGCTTGGTTGACGGCTGAGTTTGGTACACCTGTGTGGTCTTTGCCTTAGGTTGTGTGATATACTCATGCGCGTCAATTCTATTGCTTTTTGACCATGTAGAATTTTTTGTACTGTGTGACGGTGGAGTAATATGCACCTTTAATATAGGCTTTAGAGACTCGCTTCCATTCTTATATGGCCGTTGTTTGTTTAATAGTGATTTATGCCTCGGGATTTTGGACGGAAGAGTTATATGCACCTTTTTGGCAAGCTTTAGACACTCAGTTCCGTCGCTTGTGTTGTTTGGTATTGCCTCTTTATTTGGTATTGGAATGTGCGTATGGTTGTGGTTTTTTGTGTGTATTAATGGGACTATGGTGTAGTCGTTTATTTGAAATAGCTGTAACTTTAAGCTATGTATGACTACTTGATGACTGTTAGCGTTGAGAATACTGACCAGCACTAATTCTTCTCCAGATAACAGCAAACTGTTTGCCAAGAAGACTCCATCGCCTATCTCTTGGGATAAACAGAGCATTTCTTCTTGAGTTTGTAACGGCACTGGGGCCACAATTTGAGAGCGCGCAGGTATGCAGATTGGTTCCTTAAAGGTAACCAATTGCTGCCTGCCTTCATCGGTCTCTTGTTCGCCCAGACAGCCTTTTTCACATTCCTTGGGCCCTTTTGGAGCTTGGCAGCCAGCTTTTCTCGTTTGAGAAGCCTTGAAGACACTGCAGGTGGATAGTTCAGCCTGTATAGACTCTACCTCTTCTGCAAGTGTTCTTACTTCGACTGCTTTTTCAGAATGTAGCTTGTCCGTTTCAAACTCTAATGGCAAAATAAATTCGTCTGGATTAGTTTCCGTGCGAGGAAACCTTAGTGCCTTATTAGGACCCTCAACGTTACAGTTTTTTGCGAGGAAATCATTTCCTAGAAGTCCATCATCGGAAAGGCCAGGCAAGTTCTTTACGACTTGAAACTTGCAGGGAATTTTGTTTTTGAAAACGAAGTTTCCCTGGCAATTTCCCAGCGTCTTTCCGGTACCAAATGGGGTCTGAAGTGTACATGCCTCATTGTGGTTAATATATATATAATAGATCTTTAAATGACCTTTTCTTTATTATACTAACCTCAGCGCCTGTGTCTATTACTAGTTTAGTTTGGCCGTTCAGGCCTATGTCTAAAGGAAATTTTTCTGTAGCGACAGTGGAATCGGGTGCTGAGGAGACCCTATTTTATTAGATGGGAGATTTATAGTCGAGCCGGGGAATTTTGGGTCGACTGTACGTCGTTTCCCTGACTCCGGGCTTCCCATTTACGTTTTTGTTGACTATTTTCTTCTATGCTGGTCTCCAGAAGGGAGTCGCCCAGCCAATTTAAAAGGAATTCACTCGCGGTGGAATCACTGACACTGTCTTCGATGGCACTTTCTCTTAATCCAGCACTATTATTTTGAATGATATCTACCCCGAGAGAGTGCGAAAATTCTCCAAACTCCTTTAAGCTCTTTTTGAACTTCTCTGTGTTAATTTTAAATCTTTCGATTGTTTCCAATCTTTCTTTTCTCGACTTTTCGATCTGCTTTTCTACTGAGTCGCACTGATTCACAGAGAGTTCGGAGGAGTTTCGCACTTTCTCTTCCAAATTTTTTAAATATATTTCTAAATTTAAAGTGTTGCTTACTTGGTTGGGACCTGTCAGGGTTGTCCCGCTCCTTAACGTGACTCCTTTTACTGTTGATATTGTTGGGGGTGTTTGCGCTTCACCCTGTGGTGAGGATGTTGCTCCCTCGTTGCCTCCTTCGTTCCGGGACGCAACTTCCTGTGCGTCGCCCGGTGAGGAGGATTGTTGAGGAGTTGATGGAAGTTGGATTTCCGGCGGTGTTTCTTGGTGGGAGCTTTCCTCGCTCATGGACCACCGTGTGTAAAATTTGCAGCTAGGGGGGCTTCTGCCGTCTTAATTCCCTTGGTTAAAATTGAGAGGGGGGGCTTAATGCCTTCTTCGAGGTCCCTCTCAATTCAGGATCGTTGGTTCGGTTTCTTGAAGTTCTTTTGCTGCCGGGGAGGCCCGTGGCCTTCTTAAATTCCCCTGGATAAAAGCTGAAAGGGGGGCGCGTTGCCTACTTCGAAGTCCCTTTCAGCTCCGGATCGCAGATTGTCGGTTGAGGATTCTTCCTTCAAGTTTCGCGTTGGAATTTTCCGCTATGGACGTCTTATGTTCCTGGGCTGGGATGAAGCCCGCTATGGTCCCACGTTGGCACTTTGTGCTTTGATGAGGGGGTGGCTGCGTGTTTTTCAAACAGAGGCAGTTAAAGCTGTCCGACCCCGAGCGTTCGACAAGATCGAAATACTCCTGAAGCCAGACTCAACTACAGGCGAAGGGCAGGGTGTCTTGCCCAGTATTCGATCTCGTCCTAAACTCCTTTTAGATTCGTAGGATAGAGGGTTTTCGAGCGCTTATACTTCGTTGGTTTAAAGTAGGCTTCCTCTATCCTCTATACCAATATATGTATACGTTTATATATATATCCTTTTGTCCTCACCTTGGTCGTTCAGTTATTAAGGAAATTCCACTTTAGGTTTGGTTTAACTTTATTCACTATCCTTTTTTTTTTACACTTTTATTATACTCAATATTCTCACTAGATTTTGTGACAACAGTCTGGGCTTTTATTATACTCAATAGTCTAACTAGATTTTGTGACAACAGTTTGGGTTTTTCATTTACAAATTCGACTGCCGAGTTCACCGTTCCCTATCTATTTCCCTTTTCTTTTTTAAAACTTTCCTTGGAACTTACTTCCAACTTTCTTTTTTCTTTTTGAAAAACTTTCTAAACTGTTAAACCCCTTTTTTTTACACTTGCTAAATTTTGTAATTCTTTTCTTTTCGTTTTCAAAAAACCGAGACCGCCGCGACCAAGCTCAAAAGACCATAAAAAAACCAACTCGCTTTTAAAAACCGACCGCGCTCTTTTTTAAGTTTAAGATTCAACTCGCTTTTTAAAACCCGACTGCCGCGTACTCCAAGAGATATAAAAACCAACTCGGCTCTTGATCACTTTTGTCGCGATCAAGAGCCTTCGTTCAGGGTAGAAAATGCATAGTTGCATTTTCACCCTGAGAAAATTTTCATTTATTCTGGACTTGATTAAACAAGTCCAGAATATTTTTCGTTGGACGGTGGCTTGACATTTAATGCTTTTATAAACATCAGCCACCGTCACGACGATTAAAATTGCCGCGCGCGTATACATACAATGTATTTTCGCGGCGCGCTCTTCTTATCGCGAAAGCGTTTTTGTGATATGTATGTACATTCGTACATACATATTGTAATTTTCACGACAAATCGTACTGAAGGTACGATTTGTCTTTTGCTTTGTTTTTTAAAAGTAAATATTTCTACTGGCAAATTTTGCTGAAGGCAAAATTTTCCATGGGAATAATTTTATTTTAATTCATGGAATGTGAAGAAAATTGCTGATGCAATTTTCTTCACTGATTGAATACATAGGCTAACCATGTTTTAGGCATGGTTAGCTTATGTGAATTTTAGTGATTTTTGCAATTTTTAATGTTTTATAAATTTTAGGGTTTTTAGGAATTTTAGGAACTGATTCGCTTTCTTCAAATGTTTTTGAAGGTAAGCTAATCATGTTCCAACATGTATGTAAATTATTCCCTTTTTATACTTTTCCAGGGTATTAAATTTACGTACATAACAGGGTGTTCTCAAGCGCACCATCTCTAAAATCTAATAGCAGTATTCAAAAGACTCAGGGAGAGAAATCTCAAACTCAACCCCGAGAAATGCAAATTTTTCCACACTGAGGTCACGTACCTAGGTCACCAAATATCTGCGCAAGGCATCAAACCATATAGCTCGAAATACAAAGCCAACAAAAATTACCCGGTTCCCAAGAACACGGACGACGTTCGACGCTTCGTCGCCTTTTGTAATTATTACAGGCGTTTCGTCCCTAACTTTGCGAGTATCGCACTACCATTGAACAAATTGCTCCATAAGAATACTAAATTTGACTGGTCAGTTACCCACCAAAAGGCATTCGAAACTCTAATACATATACTAATGTCCCCAGCAATATTACAATATCCGAATTTTAAAAAACCATTCATAATTTCAACGGATGCAGAACATTGATGGGAAAGAGCTCCTGGTGGCATATGCCAGCAGAACGTTCACACATGGAAAGAGAAATAAATCGACAAATACATTGGGCAATAACATATTTCAAACCCTACGTTTATGGCAGAAAATTCTTGGTACGAACAGACCACCGACCACTTGCATATTTATTTGGGATGAAAAACCCTTCGTCCAAACTAACACGAATGAGATTGGACCTAGAGGAATTTGATTTTGAAATACACTACGTTAAAGGAAAAGAAAACGTCGGACCAGACGCACTATCTAGAATAAAAATAGATATAAACGACCTAAAAGATATTAGTATTCTGCAATTACAAACACGTGCAATGAAAAAGCAGATGAAACAAGACACAACGGTGTATCAAACTATAAATAGCCCAATAACTTCCCAGCCTGATCAACTGCGTATGTTAGAGGCAATTTCACCAACCGAAGTGGAAGATTTACCGGAAATACAATTTAAAAATCACAACTCAAAAAAGGAAAACATAGAAATAAATATAGTGCACAACAATAATATATTATATAAGCGGTACATAGAAATGAAACGAAACCAATCAGTAGAACCAGCATTAGAGCAGGTATTCGAAATATTGGAAGATGATTATAATAAACAATTTCAGACCAAGACTCTGAAACTTTCTGCAGAAAGTCAAATATTTAATTTAATTAATATAACCGCACTTAAAAACCTAGGTAACAGACTATTGAGAAACGTAAAAATAAAAATATTTAAACCGCAAAGGTACATAACAAATAAAGAAGAAATACAGGAAATATTGAATAATTTCCACTCAACACCTACCGGAGGACATCTAGGACAATCAAGACTGTACAATAAACTAAAAAATATGTATAGATGGAATAAGATGAGAAAAACTATAGCAAAATACATAAATAATTGCGAACTGTGTGCGAAAAACAAACACCAAAAGCATAACAAAGAACCCATGCAGATTACAACAACACCAGTAAAAACGTTTGACATAGTATCCATAGACACAGTCGGACCATTTACCAAAACATCAAACGGTAATAGGTACGCAGTAACAATGCAATGCGACTTAAGTAAATATATCGTAATAATCCCCACAAAAGACAAAGAAGCAAATAGCATCGCCCAAGCAATAATTAACGGATTTGTACTAACCTACGGACCAATGAACAAAATCAAGACGGACCTCGGAACAGAGTACAAAAATCAAATTTTTTTCTGAAATTTGTACTATCCTGAAAATTAAACAGGTTTTTGCAACAGCCGCGCATCCAGAGACAATTGGAGCTCTGGAAAGAAACCACAAATGTCTGAATGAATACTTGAGGTGCTTCGTGAACGACAACAAAGACAATTGGGATACATGGATACCTTACTACACATTTTGTTACAATACCACCCCAAACACAGTGCATGGATACACGCCCTTCGAATTGGTAATCGCTAAAACAGTTAGTATACCATCGGAACTAATTATCAATAAACCAGAGCCCGTCTATAACTATGATCTATACAGCAAAGAAATTAAATTCAGGCTACAAAAAACCTTGAGTAAGGCGAAACAATATTTAGAGTCCGCAAAAGAACAAAGAAAACAAATTAACGACATTAATGTTAACCAATTATCGCTAAAAGTAGGCGACAAAGTATTACTTCAAATTCGAAATAGAAAAAAACTAGACCCATTGTACAACGGACCCTACACTATAACAAAAATTGATAATCTAAATTGTAATATAAAAGACATTAACAGAAAAATAAGTAAGGTACATAAAAATAGACTAAGGAAAATATTGGAACGTAATTAGATAAAATTACTATCTAATAAACTTATAATACCTTACCCATAAGTAATAAAAAAAACACTTTCCCCATTCATATTCTTTTTTCAGTCATTGTAAGTAAAGTATAGCATAGAGGCGTGTCCAACCCGCGGCCCGCGGGCCGCATGTGGCCCAGGCCGGCTTTGAATGCGGCCCAACAAAACTCATCTACTTAAATACTTTCTCAATTAATTTTATAAAACATTTTCTTTATCTATATAACATTTCCATGGGAGTAGTTACTTCTCGACATAATAAATGTACAATTGCGCTATGTGGCAATAGAAAGTTTTCAATGTGCAATTGTACTTAGTCAAATTGACACTGAAGACATTGTGGACATTATTTATTTTCCGGAAGTAAGATGGTTAAGTCGGGGTAAAATGTTGAAAAGATTTTATGTTTTGCGAAATGAAATCAAAAATAAAATCTGTGCCAGAACTTGATGATAAAAACAGGCTCACAGATTTTGCTTTTTTTTGTACATAGACTTCACAGCTCATTTGAGCTAAATTTGCGTCTTCAAAGTGAAGTACAACTATGCCTCAAACTGTAGCGGCTTTCGAAATGAAACTGAAACTATGGTAGTCACAAATCCAAGCAAATAATTTTATGTATTTTGAAACGTTGGCTAAACACTGTCCTGAGAGTAACGAAAAATATGCAAACTTGATTTTCGATTTGATACAGGAATCTGAGAAAAGATTTCAAGATTTCCAAAAAATCATCAATTTTTTTAGATATTTGCGACTCCATTTTTAGTCGACATAAGCTTACCAGGAAATTTTCAAATAAAATGGCTAGAGCCGTAATCTGATGTTCAACTTTAAGAAATATTTAATAATTTCTCTTTACTGGACTTTTATAAGAATTATCTTCCCAGAAAAAAGTACCCCTTGCTTCACAACTCATGACATCGCTATTTGGAAGCAACTAAATTTGTGAGCGGCTATTTTCTAAGATGAAGCACACAAAGAATAAAAATAGGATCAAAATAACTTATGAGCACCTTGAGAACTCACTGAGAGTTGCATCAACTCCGATCGCAAAATATCGAAGCATTATTGTCTCAAAAACAATGTCAAATATCACATCAATTTCCTGTTGCTATTTCTTAAATTTTATAATAAAAAATTTATGAATTAATGAAGCTTAAATTACTTAAAATTTTTACCTAAATATGTATATGTATATTCCTCGTTTTTATTCATTAACTATCTTTAGGGTTCGTATATTTGATGTGTGGCCCAATATAACTCGTCTACTTCCAATGCGGCCCAGGGAAGTTGAAAGGCTGGACACCCCTGATAGACCATAGATAATATAACAATAGGCTAATATAGCAATATGCTAATATACCAATATATTAATATACGCTAATAACTAGAAGAAATTAGTACTTAAGAGGTTGACACTATTACATGACAATACATATGTAAAACAAAGTTTGCGTTTACGCTGCATAACAAATTTTTTTTGCTTTAAAAAAAAAAAATTTTTTTTAAAGGGGAAAGGTGTAATAAGCACGAAAATATCCCAAAACCACAAGCATATAAGTTGCATATACTTCCATAATCGCGGTGAGAAAGTAAGTTCAATAAGACATGTATGTAGGTAGCATAATGAGCAATCGCTACCTACCTCAAGTGAGGTCAGCGACTTGCATATGCATAAACTCAAATGTGAATTGACTCACCGACCTACCTAACTGCCTTCTGCATGTAAAAGCTAAAACAAACAAAAGACGATGATAAACTGACTTCTGTTTGTTTTAGCTCAAATTACAAAGTAGCGGCAAGGTATGAATGAAATCGTAAAGGAAGAAAAGTGCAACGCAAGATTTGTTTATTGAATTGAAATTAATCGATGTCAATGATGTCAATTGGTTCTTATGCTGTTTTGTAATGTAGCTGCAATCGATAACTACAGCTATATTACGGCATTTAGGCGGACAGTGTAGCGGTATGAAAAAAAGATATGTGTTTAATATATGTTTAATGCTGTATTTATTGAATAATTCTAATATGAAACACTCCAATTTATAAATTCACTACAATTTAATTCTGTTCATTAATGGCTCGATTGCATATTTAGTTATTATGCCGTATTTTGGCATATATTAAACTAAATGCAATTTGTAGCCTTTTCTAGTTTTTACGCGTTATGCACTTATTTTTTAATTCACTTTGCGCTTATTTTAACTTAACTACTTAACTAATTTGTCTCGTTGCATGTATCATTAAAATGCCGAAAGCTGGCATGTATTTAATTTTTATGCAAGAAACTTATTTACTAAATTAATTGATATCCACACAATACTTATCTTAAGAAATTCCAACCAAAACTTCTTGTTAATTGCCAACACCAACTGCACATAAATTTTCAGCATGTATGACAATGCACCTTAACTATGACACTTTTTATCTTATGCTTATTGCTGAAATTGAAAAATATTTATTAACACTTGATCGTATGCTAGAACTTGCATATATGATCGATTTGATGAAACTGAGAAAAAAACCTGCTTTAAATTACACTGATGATCGCTGTCGAAAAACTGAGAGAGATCTTAGGAATTGCCCCCTTTTTATAGGCTCTAAGCGGCCATTTTGACATACGTTCCACAAGAAAAATGCAAATTAAGCATAATTTTCGACTTTGCTTGACTTGTATACTTATGTCATAATGTGCCAATTTCCTTCAACTAATTTATTTAAACTTATCCATGACTTTTCGTAATTTATTTTATTAAATATTTTAATTTTTCTGAAATTTATCAAGATGGCGGCTCCCTGCCATGTTATGACAATTTCCACTGTGGAACGCAAATATTTCTCATTTTTCTTGCATCTCGTTTCTCTTTCCCACTTATTATGGGAACTAATTTTACCTTTTTTCGCGAATATTTATTTACCTGGTAACTTTCGCGGTTTTTAAGCATTACAAACAGGTAGCGCGTAGCCAACTTCGTAAAATCAGCTTTTCACCGTGTCAAGTTGACAGTCGCGATCGCGGTATTTTAGTTCGTTAGTGTCGTGTTGTTTTTAGTGTTTTCGTCGCAATTAAAGGATTAATTCTTAAGGTAAGTGGTTTTAATTGTTCTTTAAATGTTTAATATTAATTGTGTATACGTTCCAGTATGAATAATTTGCAGGAACTATGTAAATTCTGATAATTATTCATGTTGGAAAGGTGAATTTTGAAATGTCAACAATGGCATAAATTGTTGCATTTCATTAATTATAATGTATGTGCGTGTTGCAATTCTTTATGTTTTGAATATTTACAAACATATTTGCATGTTTTGCAAATGTGTATAATGCAGAGCATATGAATTTTGCACAGAAATTGCACTAATTTAATTTGCATGTTTTTGTTGTTGTTGTACTGCCAAGAAATTGGTTTCTTGGCAGTCTGCATGTAATTTGCCTATTTCCATAGTTTTTTTATATGCTACTTTGTTATATTAGTTGCTTTGAACTAATGTCTGTTTATCTTTTTCATTTCAGATACGTTCCTGTGGTGGTGGATATACCTGCAGCTGAAACTGGAGGAATCAGGAGAATCTAAGGGAAGTAAGAAATACTTAATAGATTTCTTCTAATATTTTATTATTTATTTCAGGTGTGTTCAACATACTCCCCCCCCCCCCCCCCCCCGCCCCCGTTGAACAGTTTGTTCAACCAACGATTGCTTTAGTATACCCCTTTTGGGATAATGATGAAAGATCATTGTCCCATTCTTTAACACTCGTAGTCGAACCTGATATTTATCTGGGAGATTAATGGTTTTCTCCTCCCTGTTTCGTCGCTGTTGTATTGCCCTGACGTCAATGCGCTGCAATACGTATCGAGGCAAATATATATCTTCGCGTTCTCGAGTTAGGAATCTTTGAAAGCTGTTATTTGCTCTCATTTCGAATTCTTTGATGGTTGTAGTCGGCAGAAGCTTTGTCAAAGCAGTAATGCGACTGCCATTGACTACTGCTGTTTGTTGGGGATGTGGATCCGTGTAGCGAGTCGGACCCACAAACGGTCGAGTTGTCACCATGGTCGCTTGACTCGTCGATGCTTGGCTTGTGATGCTCTGCTCGTTGATGCTCGGCTTGTTGATGCTCGGCCCGTTGATGGTCGGCTCGTTGATGGTTCTCCTCTGTCCCGCGGTATCAATTCATGAGCCAATTCTGGTCGAGGCATGCCGAAGACATCGCACCCTGGGTCACGAAGCATCCTGCATTCTGGACATCCTGGTGGGCTAAACTGGATATCCTCTAAAATGTATAGCATAACCTCGTGCTCATATGTGGATGACATCTGAAATAGTAGCTTGTTAGTATGGTGTATCAAAATGATGATGACCCTCAGCCAACAATGTGACACTTTTGGACAGACACATGATGACACTAATAACAGGCAGTTAGTCTTATGCTAGTGGTAGAGGACTAATTTTAGCCATTGGTCGTAAGAAACTACCATTTCGCGTTTTGACTCGTACTACCCGCACTAGCTCATCGGCGCTGGATGTATTTGCTCTATTATACCCATTGCCCAGCTAGTGGGTGGCATGTTTTCGCTTTTAACAAGGACAACATCTCCAACATGCATGTTCGGTTGTGTTGTGTACCATTTGGATCTGTTCTGCAATTGGTTAAGGTAGTCGTTTGACCACTTATCCCAAAATTGTTTATTCAATTGTTGAATGTACTACCATCTTTTGGACAATACTACAGGTTCATATGAATAATCAGGTTCTGTAATCGCGTTTAGTGCTTGGCCAATTAAGAAATGTCCAGGTGTAAGGATAAATAAGTCCGCTGGATCATTTCTAACATAGCATAGTGGCCTAGAGTTTAAACACGCTTCGACCTGCGCTAATAGAGTTGCATACTCTTCAAACGTACATTTGGAGTATTGTAGTCTTCTTCGAGGATAATGTTTTACTGACTATACTCCCACTTCCCAGATTCCTCCGAAATGTGGAGAGGCTGGAGCGTTCAAGTGCCAGTTGATTTGCTCGGAGGACAAATATTTTGCTGCTTCTGGCTTTGAGGCATGAACGGCTTGTCGTAAGTCCTTTTCCAGAAGAGATTTTCCACCAATGAAGTTGGTGCCACAGTCTGAATATATGTCAGTACACAATCCTCTTCTAGCTACAAACCTCTTTAATGCGGCGAGGAATGCTTCAGATGTGAGATCTGACACCAATTCTAAATGTACAGCTTTTGTAGCCATACACACAAAGATACAGAAGTATGCCTTTTGTACCTTGGCGTTGCGTAACTTTGAGCTTCTTATTGTTACAGGTCCGGCATAATCAATTCCCACTTTAGTAAATGGTTTCGTTTCATTTACTCGCGGGGTTGGTAAATTTCCCATCAACTGGCTTCTAGTCGTAGAGCGATATTTGAAACAAGTAATGCACTTATGTAATCGACTGGTAATGCAACGTCTAGCATCTAATATCCAGAATCGGTTTCGACTAGTGCTGAGAACCAATGAGGGACCGCCATGTAGAGTTTCTACATGTAATTTGTGGATTAATAATAATGTGACATGATGATCACGTGGTAATATGAGTGGGTGTTTCCTATTGTATGGAATTGAAGCATTATCGAGTCAACCACCCACTCGTAACAAGCCATTGTCGTCCATAAAAGGATTATGTTTAATCAACTTGCTATTCTGTGACAACGGATTCTTGTTCAATATAATTTTGTACTCATCTGCGAATGCAGTTTGTTGTACCAGTTTAAATATTGTTAGTTCTGCCTTGCTCCATTCGAGCGAATCGATGTACTGTGAGCGTTTATTCTGAGGTGCCGACAATTGTGTATGAATCGTTGCATCATAGCTACTATGCGAACAAGGCGAGTATATGATGAATATCGTAGTAGGAACTGGTTATCTACTTTTGTTAAAAGATTTATCGCAATAGGTTCTTTAGCTTCTAGATTGGTTTGTTCCGAAATATCCTTAAATTTTGGCCATGCATCTTGTTCCGCCGATAGCCGTGATGGGCCGTGCCACCATAGCTGATTATTTATTACATCCGCAGCAGGCACTCCTCTTGAGGCTGCATCCGCAGGATTATGATTCGTTGACACTTGACGCCATTGCTCAAAGCGTACGATGTCCTGAATCCCTACTACACGATTTGCAACGTACGTTTTCCATCGTGAGGGATGTTCCTTTATCCATTGCAGGACAATCGTAGAGTCTGTCCAAGCAAAAACTGGAACCTGTTGTAAGCGCATGTCCTTCATTGTAGCTTGAAGCAGTCTTGTTAATAATAGAGCTCCATTTAGCTCCAAACGTGGTATGGTTCTTGGCTTTATAGGAGCTTCCCTCGTTTTGGCAGTAAGCAAAGTAGTTGTAAACATGCCATTCTTATCTCCTACACGTAGATAGACTGCTGCAGCGAATGCCTTTGTTGATGCATCACAGAAGCCATGTATTTGGATATGTGCATTTTATGAATAGTTAACCCATCTAGGAATTTTTAAGTTGTCGATAGACTTCAAATTATTTTTGAAGCTATCCGATTGATATTCAATGGCTTCGGAAACCTTATTGTCCCATGCGCATCCCGTGACCCACAATGATTGCATAAGCACCTTTGCTGTAATTACAACTGGTGCTAACCAACCCAAAGGATCGTACAGTGATGCAATATCTGACAAAATGGTTCGTTTGGTTTCCTTGGCATGCGTTTTCCAAGGTTTGGTCAAGAACGAAAATTCATCTGATTTGGGATGCCAACGAATTCCTAACGTTTTTACGGATTCCGTGTCCGAAATCATTAACGTATCCTTGAATTCGCGCTGTTCTGGGGGAAGATGTTTCAACAAGTACGAATTGTTACTTGTCCATTTCCTCAGATTGAATCCTCCTGCTTTCAACATGCTAATTAGTTCATCTAATAAATCCTTCGCATCTTCTATGCTCTCAGCTCCAGTGAGTAGGTCGTCCACATAGAAATCTGTGGCTGTATCCTTTGAAGCTAGGGGCCATTTTTGTTGTTCATCACATGCTAGTTGTTGAAGCGTCTGAATGGCTAAGTATGGCGCTGAAGACGTTCCAAACGTCACCGTATTCAGCTGAAAATCTTGGATCTCCTTAGTTTTGGATGTCTCCAAATGATTCGCTGAAAGGTACGATGAACCGGATGCATGGTTATCGTACGGTACATCTTTTCAATGTCCACGTTCATAGCAATCTTGTATTTACGCCAGTTGAGCAACGTGCCGAATAATTTAAGTTGTAAAACTGGTCCCTTTAATAGGAACTCATTGAGTGAGTTGCCATTTGACGTTTTCGCTGAAGCGTCAAATACTACTCTCACCTTTGTTGTCGTGCTTTCCTTGACAACTGCATGGTGCGACATGTAGTAGTGTGGCTCGTTGTTATTGGGTGGAGGTATTTCCTCCATGTGACCCAGCTCGAGATATTCATCTAAACATCTCTCATACTCGGACTTCAAAGTTTGACTCCTTTCAAGTTGACGTTGTATTCCTTGAAAGCGGTTAATTGCTTGTGGTCTTGATTGCCCTAGGTTAGGCACTTCATCATTCACAAATGGTAATTTCACCTGGTAAGTACCATTGTGAAGACGTTGATGGGTGAGTTGATATCTCTGTTGACATTCTCTGTCTTCTTTGTTAAGAATCGGATTTGTGGGAAACTCTTCTGTTTCCCAAAACATTTTAAGTTGTTCAGATAAGTCATCAGTTGTGACGGTAAACGCTGATGTATTGCTTTCTACAACATTTGCTGTTGACCCTAGTAGGATCCAACCAAATATTGTCTTAATGGCTGTAGGGGTAGTAGTAGACCCTTGTTTAATGCCGTTTAAGACTATCTGAGCATAAACTCTTGCTCCTAGTAAAGCATCTACCTTTCCAGGCTTCCAAAATGTGGGATCAGCTAGTGGCAGTTTATTGAGATGTAAACATTCCCTTTTAGAGATTATTCTGGAAGGTAAAGGATCTGTGATTTTGTTCAATATTAGAAAATTTTCTTCTAATATTCTTGTAGACTTCGCTTTCCGGGATCGAAGTGTTAGTGTGGTTTGCTGCTTTGAGATTGCTGTATGGCTAGTGTTCAAGCCAGTAATTGATACTGCAGTTGGGCTGCGATATGCTCCCAGTTTCCTGAATGCTTCCTCTGTAATAAAGGATGATTGCGAGCCACTATCTATGAGACATCTTAGAATATGTGAGTTCCCGCTTTTTGTTTGTGCCACTACTAACGCTGTTGACAGCAGGGCGTTATGGTCCTCTCTAGTTACAAAGTTTTGACTAGTGTTTAAGTCGTCAGTGCTGTTCACTGACTGTAACCATGGAGAGCGTTTGTGAATAGTATTGCTAGCTTGATTGACTTGACTTGAGTTCGAGCTAACGACAGTTGCATGATTGGGTTTGTCCCTGTTGTGTTCTTCATGCACGATGCTATGACGCTTTTTGTTGCATCTTTGACAGCTATATTTGCTAGTGCAATTGTTAACATGATGCAAGCCTAAACAATTGGTACAACGGCTTGATGCCTTGATTATCTGGTATTTGGATGGTATGTCCATCCTACGATAGTTCGGGCATCTTTGTAAAAAGTGACTTGCTTTGCATGCTGGGCATTTGATTCCCTTTGTAATGTGGTATGATTTGGTTGTTTCAGGTGTGCAGCTTGATTTGGATTTTGTGGACTTAATTAAACTATCTGCTAAATACTCTAATATTCTTAAACGCGTACTTAAAAACTGCTTAAATGACTTGAATGTTCGGAGTTCTTGTGTACCTCCCTGCTCTTCTTCCAACAGTTTGAGGGTAATGAAGGGTAATTTCTGTACTAACAGATGTATTAGAAGTACATCCCACGATGTTGTATCAACTTCTAAACTTTGTAATTGTTGAATACATTCGTCTGTTGTATCAATTATTGATTTGAGTTCTTTAGCAGACTCTGAATTTAGTTTGGCTTGGTTTACTAAGACTTTTAATTGATGATTAACTAAAATTCTCTTGTTCTCATATCTAGCCTTCAACTTGTTCCATGCTGGCATGTAATCTTCATTTGTTACTGGGGTGTGCCGCAAAAATTTCTCAGCATCACCCACTAAACAAGATTTCAGATGATGCAGCTTTTGAACTGGTGTTAGCTTTGTATTGTCATGAACAAGAGAGATGAATAGATCATGAAATGATCGCCATAAGTCGTAGTTGCCGTTATACTTGGGCAACTGAATGCGCGGAAGGAACGATTCCTGTTGAACAACAGTCGTCGAATGAATTGGTACTTGTCCCGAGCTTGACGCTTCAGTAGCTGGGACGAATTTCCGCAATCCTTCTACTAATTCTCCCATATATTCGGAATATTTTAACTCTGTTGAGCTATGATTATCTTGGGCTAAATACTCATGTTGCTTTTCATCAGAACTTTCTAATAAAGCCTGATTTATTGCCATATCTGTATCACTATATACTTCCCATAGTTTCTTCAACTCTGTCATTTTAGTTTCATAAAAGCCTTGTGTTCGTTTAACAAGGTTCGTTTTCTTTCCATTTTCGATTAACTTTTCAATTTTTGCACGCAATATGCTTTCCGTAAGGATTAGTTTATCTACTGAATCCATGTTAATTGATATTCTACTATTAGTTAATTAACCGTGTGGGTTAAATGATGAAGATAATTGAAAGAAGCAATTTAATGCCACGTGTGGGATAAATGGAAATTTAGTCGAAGAACGTAAATTGATACCGTGTATGACAAATTGACGTGAAAAATATTTAACTAAATTTTCGTTACTAATTTTAATTAATTTAATTAATCAACTATTTATTAAGAGTTACTGACATGTAAGTTCAGCAATTAACTAGGTAACACGATTTACTGACATGTAAGTTCAGTAATTATAACAGAAATTTCGATAATATTCGATCTGCTTCGTCTGGGCACCCTAAAGTTTTACGTCTAAGCACGTTTATAAATTAATTTTTGTAGTTTTTAATGAGAGCTGCCACGTCTAAACACAGTTATTAATTAATTTTGAAAGCTTCTTCAAAAACTGCCACGTCTCAGAGCAATAACAGTAAGAATTGCTTGACTAATTTAATCGTAACTGAATTATTGTCAATCGCAACAGTAAAATTTAATAACAGCAAAATTTAATAATTTTTTTTTTTGCAAAATTTAATTAACAAGGTTCGTTTTCTTCCGTAAGGATTAGTTTATCTACTGAGTCCATGTTGATTTATATTCTACTATTATAGTTAATTAACCGTGTTGGTTAAATGACGAAAATAATTGAAGGAAGCAATTTAATGCCACATGTGGGATAAATGGAAAATTTAGTCGAAGAACGTAAATGGATGCCGTGTATGACAAATTGACGTGAAAAATCTTTAAATAAATTTTTGTTACTAATTCTAATTAATTTAATTAACCAACTACTTATTAAGAGTTACTGACATGTCAGTTCAGCAGTTAAATATTTGTCGCGATTTACTGACATGTAAGTTCAGCAATTATAACAGAAATTTCGATAATATTCGAGCTGCCTCGTCTGGCCACCCTGAAGTTTTACGTCTAAGCACGTTTATAAATTAATTTTTCTAGTTTTTAATTAGAACTGCCACGTCTAAGCACGGTTATAACTTAATTTTCGATGTTTTTTAACTCAAAAAAATGATTTTTAAAAAAACGTTTATCACTAAATGGAGTGTACTAGAATTATTTGCAATCACAACAGTAAACAGGCACATACTCCTGGATGGAACCACCATTAAATGTTTTGTAATGTAGCTGCAATCGATAACTACAGCTATATTACGGCATTTAGGTGGACAGTGTAGCGGTATGAAAAAAAGATATGTGTGCTTATGTTTAATGCTGTATTTATTGAATAATTCTAATGTGAAACACTCCAATTTATAAATTCACTACAATTTAATTATGTTCAGTAATGGCTCGATTGCATATGTAGTTATTATGCCGTATTTTGGCATATATTAAACTAAATGCAATTTGTAGCCTTTTCTAGTTTTTACGCGTTATGCACTTATATTAACTTAACAACTTAACTAATTTGTCTCGTTGCATGTATCATTAAAATGCCGAAAGCTGGCATGTATTTAATTTTTATGCAAGAAACTTATTTACTAAATTAATTGATATCCACACAATACTTATCTTAAGAAATTCCAACCAAAACTTCTTGTTAATTGCCAACACCAACTGCACATAAATTTTCAGCATGTAAGACAATGTACCTTAACTATGGCACTTTTTATCTTATGCTTATTGCTGAAATTGAAAAATATTTATTAACACTTGATCGTATGCTAGAACTTGCATATATGATCGATTTGAAACTGAGAAAAAAACTTGCTTTAAAATACACTGATGATCGCTGTCGAAAAACTGAGAAAAACTTGGTTAGAATGATATTGCCTTGAATTATACTCGAAGATCGCTGTCGAAAAACTGAGAAAGATCTTAGAAATTGCCCCCTTTTTATAGGCTCTAAGCGGCCATTTTGACATACGTCAAGAAAAATGCAAATTAAGCATATTTTTCGACTTTACTTGACTTGCATACTTATGTCAAAATGTGCCAATTTCCTTCAACTAATTTATTTAAAATTATCCATGACTTTTCGTAATTTATTTTATTAAATATTTTAATTTTTCTGAAATTTATCAAGATGGTGGCTCCCTGCCATGTTATGACAATTTCCACTGTGGAACGCAAATATTTCTCATTTTTCTTGCATCTCGTTTTCGCATCTTTCTCTTTCCCACTTATTATGGGAATTAATTTTACCTTTTTTCGCGAATATTTATTTACATGGTAACTTTCGCGGTTTTTAAGCATTACCAACAGGTAGCGCGTAGCCAACTTCGTAAAATCAGCTTTTCACCGTGTCAAGTTGACAGTCGCGATCGCGGTATTTTAGTTCGTTAGTGTCGTGTTGTTTTTAGTGTTTTCGTCGCAATTAAAGGATTAATTCTTAAGGTAAGTGGTTTTAATTGTTCTTTAAATGTTTAATATTAATTGTGTATACGTTCCAGCATGAATAATTTGCAGGAACTATGTAAATTCTGATAATTATTCATGTTGGAAAGGTGAATTATGAAATGTCAAAAATGGCATAAATTGTTGCATTTCATTAATTATAATGTATGTGCGTGTTGCAATTCTTTATGTTTTGAATATTTAAACATATTTGCATGTTTTGCAAATGTTTATTATGCAGAGCATATGAATTTTGCACAGAAATTCCACTAATTGAATTTGCATATTTTTGTTGTTGTACTGCCAAGAAATTGGTTTCTTGGCAGTCTGCATGTAATTTGCCTATTTCCATAGTTTTTTATATGCTACTTTGTTATATTAGTTGCTTTAAACTAATATCTGTTTATCTTTTTCATTTCAGATACGTTCCTGTGGTGGTGGATATACCTGCAGCTGAAACTGGAGGAATCAGGAGAATCTAAGGGAAGTAAGAAATACTTAATAAATTTCTTCTAATATTTTATTATTTCAGATGTGTTCAATACATGCAATTATCGTAAAATAAGCATTTTAAGCATGGGAACCAACTTATGTCAACCAGGTAATTTTAAATATATATAAGATAAGGAATCGAAAAATAAAGTCACTTTTTATTTAACATTAGTTAAAAGTATACGGAGTGATTTATTTTGCTCAACCGTAGTAGACATTGGAGTAAAAGCTGATCTTAGCTGCTCGCCTATACATTTTATAGTTAACGCTGACAAAGCCGCTCTTCAGCAGTCAAAGCTGATCTTAGCTGCTCCGCTATACATTTTGGAGTTAGCGCTGACAAAGCCGCTCTTCAGAAGTCAAAGCTGTTCTTGGCTGCTCCCAAAACTCAGCGTTGGATTTGTAGTATCAGTGTACGTATATTTTGTATAATGTACCACACTACACGCCTCACGAATTACTATTTGGATTTCACGCAGAAATCCCAACATCACTAAAAAAGGACCCAGAAGTTACGTACAACTACGACAACTATGCCTGTGAACTAAAAGCACGTCTCCAATATTCTCACGAAATATCAAGAGAAAACCTTATAAGAAACAAGTAAAAATCCAAAACGTACTATGATCACGTTAATAAGCCAAAACCATTTATAATTGGTGACAAAGTATTAGTGAAGAATCACACGAGAAAAAATAAATTATCCCCCTTATGGGAAGGTCCTTACGAGATAGTACAAATTGCCTCAACCGAAAGTTCAGTGGTAAGAGTTAAAAACAAAAATAGAAAACTCCATAACAACCATCTGAAGCTATTCATAGGGTAATCGCGTTCTTTTCTTCTATTCCACCAGGCCAAAATGCCGTGCATAATATTAATCCCTCTATTAACGTTCGGAGTCACGAGCGGAACAAGGACAACAAACTTCGCTTCAACTCCAGGAATATATTTCGAGGGATACGGAAACTTACAATTATACAGCTCAAATTGGAAACTAGTTACGTATTATAGCCTAGACGATTTTCAACTAGAACATAACCTCCTAAGAACACAAACAGTAGACATAGAAAAAATATGTTTGCATTTTAAGATACAACACCCAACCCGCAACCACCCATGCGAGTCACAAATAAAAAATATCAAAATATTAATTAACGAGATAGAGCAAAATGCAGAAATTATAGACTCCAAACATTTGCGCGCTCAACGCGGTTTGATAAACGCAATAGGCAGCCTTAGCAAAACACTCTTCGGTACTCTCAACGAAGACGATGCAAAGCAATATGACAAACAAATCCATTACTTAAAACGAAATGAGGACCAGCTATTAGAACTCATTAAATCGCAAACTATTATCGTAGATAAAACAATCAACCTTTTTAACAAAACAACTTCAGATATTAAACGCGAATTTGATAACATCCAGGATAAATTTAATAAAATTTCTAAAGCATTTAATTACATAAAAGCCGAAGTAAACTCTACCCTCATAGATTTAGAACTAGAAAGTATCAATTCCGCCATTACACTATCACTTATGAGATACCAAAATTCACAAAAAGCAATCCTCGACATGCTTTTAGATATAAGACATGGCATTCCCAATCCACTAATTATCACCCCATTTCAACTGGAGGAAAATCTTACAGTTATTAGGAAAAATCTTCTTTCCGGGACTACCTTACCAATTTCAGCCACACAAGATAGTCTTATCGATTTATAGAAGGTTAGCATTACAACTACAAACAAAATTAAAAATCATATCATCATCGAAATTAAAATCCCATTACCCCTAAACACAATTTTCCAGGCATACAAAGTTATACCATTCCCAAGTATGGTAAACACCTCTTTTCTTCACATAAAACCTACTACCGAATATTTATTGGTAAATTTTAATCGCGAAAAATATTACCCCATGAATAGAGAAGGCTTCGACAAATGCCAATTGAGTTTCTCAAATACTCATCTGTGTCAAAAAATACACCCAATCCTTAATAGTAATGCAGAACAAAACAAATGAGAAATGGATCTATTGAAACATACTACGGAAATGCCATGTAAAAACAATAAAAACATCTACTTTCTGGATTCAATTAAACAACCCAAATAAATGGTTATTCAGTCTTAGGAATCCCCTAACAATAGATAATATATGCGGCGACAGAATTGAACCACCAACACCTGAAAGAAACGGTATTTTAGAAATTTCTCCAAATTGCTACATAAGAAGCAACGACCTAACGCTATACGGTCATTCCGAAAGAATATCAATTTCAAATAATTCATACCTACCCTCAATTAACCTAACAATGGCTAATCATACTAAAGACATAAAACTCGAACTCCCGAAAATGATTACAACCAAAAACGTAAATCACCAAACTCTATTCGATCTAAGCAAAGATTTAAAAACACTGAAACACGAGGAAAAACAAAAATTAAGTAATGTTTCAACGCATGATATACACCATTATTCCTTCATATATCTATTAATTATAATACTTACTCCTTATGGTGTAATCAAAATAATCATGCGATATGTTAAAAAAGAGAAGAACCAGAAAACTATAAAGTAAAATAAAACAAATAATGAAGAAATTACTGAAATTAAAAGTATTTCTAGTAAAATACCATTATCTAGATTCACAGATAACTAATAAAGTATCTCTCAAATAAGTTGTTTTTATATAATACTATTATAATCCCACACTTGGTAACATTAATTTTTGTAAAACAAGAACACAACATATATACCATAAAAAAAAAATTTTATCATTTCATCTAGCATAAATAAATCATAAACGATTAAGCTAATGAATAAAAATATCATAGCAACTAAATCTAATTTTGTATAATATCATAATCATATCAATTAAATCTAACATATATTTGTATCACACATACCATTAAGTACCATATAATATCATACCATAGTACTAATCAAATTATGTACTCTAGATTTCCGAGCGTCAGCAACACTCAAACATTTTTTTATATCCTCTTAAATAATATAAAAGAAAATTTTTTTCAAGGGGGAAATTGTTATGAATCCCTAAAATAATCCAAATAATATGACCAAGCAATAACCACTTCAATTGCCTTTGATTCATAACGCATTACCTAAAAAATCAAGCAAGCATCTCCCATCCATAAATCACGGTTATCTGATCCCACAATGATAATCAAAACAATAAACAAACCGCTATGCGCACACGACTGTGGTCAAGTTGCAGCACATAATGAGTAATCGTTAGATATACCCATGCCCACGGTAATAATTCTTAGGTAGACAAGGCCTGTCACCTTTCTACACGTAAATAAGAACCTTTGGACTTCTTGCTTGAGAACGATCAACCAAACGTATATTGGAGCCACCTGATTAACTCAAAGCGATAAGAAGTAAAGCGTGGTACTCGCTAAACGATTTTACCTCACACCTGCTGTGCACCATATTGACCAAGACCAAAAGAAATTGTCTTAGCGGAAGCGCCGGCGTCAAATTTCTTTTTGTGATTTGTACGTAATAAAGCAAGTGAATTATTGTTTTGGGACTCGTGTGAAAATTGATACCGTTGTTTTCATACAATTGTTCTCAATTATTTTTTATAATTTGCGGGTGAAAAATCAAATTGCGTTATTGCAATAAATTTTTCACCTTTATTGGAAAAAATGCTTGATAGGTGATTTTGGGTTGTTTTTCACAAGAAAAAATGCTCAATAGGTAATTTTTGATTGGTTACCACAAAAATTGCTAAATAATCAATCTGCAAGTGGAAGGGAGTATTAATCACTGCAGATTGATTTTGAATAAATAGATAGTTCTGCTGCAAGGAAAATCAGAAATATTCTACACTTGAAGCTAGAGAGTCCCCCTACCCAAGGTAAGGCCTCTAGTGGAAAATATAAAGAAAAATAGTGTTAAAGTCAAAGTATATTTGCCCTAAGTAAAGCTCTAAAGTAAATTGTAAAAGTGTAAATTTGTACAAAAGAAAAAGTATTAAAGTAATAAAGTAAACTCAAGTGAAAACAAGTAAAAAAGCTAGAATTGGTCTAAGACCAATTCTTATGATACCCTAGATGAATGCCCGTATTAAATTTCGTATGGTCAACGATCTATTCAAGTATTGATATTGAAGTTGTTTTTCGCATATATTTCTAGAACGGTTTGTCGCACAGACAAAATGATTATAACCAATTTTATAGGATTTCGTATTCTGCAGAAGTTTTTAGTACCATAAAAATGTCTTGGACTGATCGTTTTCAAAGTATACGTAAAAAACCGAAATTTTTATATGGCAACACCAAGAAAGAGTTGCCCGATTTAGTCCATTTTTGACATGTTATTTGCTAATGTAGTAAAAACATCATGTGCGAAATTTCAGCTCTCTACGTCGACGCGTTCTCAGGCAGTGACCAAATATATAGCGGAAAACGAAATTTTTATATGGCAACCCCACGAAGGAGTTGCCCGATTTGGCTCATTTTCGAACTTAATTTTACTTTTTTTTTTTAAAGTCTGTGTACAAAATTTCAGCTCTCTAAGTGTACGTGTTCTCAAGTTATCGTGCGCACAGACGGACGGACGGACGGACGGACGGACGGACATGCAAAAATCGAAATAACTTTTAATATTATGAATGGGTGTCCAATCCATTTTGCTCTACCATCATTATTTCGAGGTGTTACAAACGGAATGACAAACTTAGTATACCCCTATGATTTCATCTAGGGTATAAAAAACACGGACTTCTTCATTGGTCCCAACACATTCTCTACGGTTCATTAACCCTTGTTGCCGGCGCGCAACACTTAAATAAAATTGAACCCTTGTTCCCGGCGCGCAACAGAGGAAGAAGGTTCATGAAAGGTACGTCCAATGTCTGAAATTGAGTTATGGAGGTGGGAAAATACGCTATTAAACCGTGAAAAGGAGTTATATGAACGGGAGAGCCGTTTATCAAGCTCAAGCAACTCATCTGAACAAGACGTCGCGTTAGGGAATCCTGTGAATAACATTACATCACACGATTCAAGCCAGCTTAGAATAGCAATTAGTGAAGTAAGTAAACTAATAGAAACATAATTGATGGGAAATCATTGGTGGCTTTGTTCGACTTGGGCAGTGAATGCAGCATCTTAAAAGAAAACATTTTAATAGAAAATGGCTGGAAAATGGAAATCAGTGACGAGTGTTCTGGGAAAAACTGCAAAATCTGTAAGAGTGAGTGACATTGAAATTTTAATTGATATTATGGTAGTAGGTAATAGTGCACAGACAGTTCCCATGATAATAGGGCAAAATTTCGTGAATAGACTCGATATTCAAATTACCAAACGTCGGGGGACTTTTGAGATTACCGGCATTAAAGGCAACGAGGATGTAAATACGAACAAACGCGATCTATGTGAGAAGGCGATATTGCAAGAAGAAGATATTTCAGTTGGTAGCGGTATAAATAAAAATTAAAAAAACTTTATTATTATATTTAATTAGTGGCTTTCGCGATAGTTTCGCAAAAAACTTTAGAGAACTAGGGAAGACAGCTTTAGTGCAGTTGAAAATAGAATTAAAAGACAATAAAGTGATCAGATATCATCCGTGTAAAGTGGCTTATGGACTTTAGTCCATTCTAAGGAAAAGTATCGACGAATTGCTGGAACAAGACACAATTCAGCAATCTTCTTCAGATTATGCCAGACCGGTTTTGTTAGTACCGAAGAGGGATTTAAAACATCGAATGTGTGTGGATTATAGAAGATTGAAGTCCGTTAGAAAACGAGGAATATTCCCCGTTCCGAATATTGAGAAACTCTCAAATCGCTTGCAAACAAACGGATATTCACCATATTAGATCAGTAGTTACGGTATGTTCCTTCTGGAACACCTTTTCCATACAAAAAGTGGCAAGTTTTTTGCCAAACTTATGTAAACAAATTCCTACAGAGCCGAGTAATGTAAACAAAATCGCAGTCGAATAATGTAAACAAAATTCGCACAGACCCGAGTAAAGTAAACAAATTGAACCATTTATGAAAGGATCCGAATTTCTTTAGCTGAAAAAACAACAACTAATATGTTGTCTTAGATGAGTAGTGGAAGTTATAATTGAAAATTTCTTTTCTGATAAAAATTAACCACAACTATAACGTAAGATGTGGTTTATATGTGTCTTTTATAAACAAGAATGATCATGATATTCGATATCCAAAAATAGATCACGGTTGCTTGGGATGGTAAGTATGGAAACTAATGCCTTATCAGAAACGGTGTAGGGGTGTGTGTATACTGAAAAGTCTTGTCAGAAATCCCCTACGGACTATGGTTTTCGTGATATTACGGATGATACCTTTCCAGATGTAATCCATATTACTAATAATTCAACTCTAGGCTATTTTTGTAAGCACTTAGTTGAGAATTGGTTAAATTAAAAGCTTTGATGAGCTATAATATTAATGTAGGATGATGTGGTGACTTAGATAAGTAGTGAAAATTGTACAGATGCAGCCTTGTTAGAAAATTTTTAGTCTTCAAATGTAATGGCATGACTGGTAATTTTATATCAAACAAACTCGCACAGCCGAGAAAAGTAAACAAGGTGAGCGATTGTTTTGTGTCTATTGAAAAGTCTTCTGCTCAGGAAGGAAGAAACAGCTGATAATTCTCCAAATGTAATAGTGAAGACCGTGGTACCATAAGTTAAAAGCTTTGGTGGATGGTATTCAGCCTGACATAATTCTAGTAGGATGTTATATTCTCGGGGCGTGAAATACCACAATTGCACCGCCAAATTATGCTAGGAACTTACGAGTGTTCTGTCCGGGCATTGAGTGAGTACACTGGTGTTTCGTTAAATAAAACTTCACTTGATTTGATTTGATTTCCTCTTTCCTTCACTTGTTTCAACCACTTGCATTCGGTTAACTAATTCTTAGGATAAAGCAGCACAATTGACCATCACTACCTTACACCAACTCAAAACCAACGTGTTCCTCCCAATCAGAATATTTAATTTTGTACTATCACCGCTTTTTTGTGAAATTATAAATTTTCCTTTAAGGTATAGAGACGGAAAACGACTTTAACTCTGCTCGATACTATAATTTTTTAACTCCTTTACTAATTGTTACTTTTTTAATGCGGCGTGATGTCCACGACGTTTTTTAAATCAAATCTGAAAACCGTATGTACTTGTACATTCCTATCCTGAGAAAATTATTTGCCGCTCGACATGTTTAAACATGCCCAGAATTATCGTGACGGACGATGGTTGAAATGAAATTTGATATTTTCATAAATATCGAACCATCGTCTTGCTATCGTGAATACGTTGTTGCGATCACAATATATGCAGCTCGCGACAATTTGCTGATCAGAGCATTTTTCGGTGAAGACTTGATCGTTTCAGTCCTCACCGACGTAAAATTTCATGCGCCCGATATATATGTATGTATATATGTACATACATAACGTATTTACGACAAATCTTACTGAAGGTAAGATTTGTCGTGGGGCTTTTTTCTATTGAAACGACTTGGGTTGAAATATAAAACATTAATTTTTCCCAAGTCGTTTTGTGGGAAAAATATGTTGATTATATGCGAACGAATTTGAAGAAAGTAAAGTAAACAAATTGAACCATTTATGAAAGGATCCGAATTTCTTTAGCTGAAAAAACAACAACTAATATGTTGTCTTAGATGAGTAGTGGAAGTTATAATTGAAAATTTCTTTTCTGATAAAAATTAACCACAACTATAACGTAAGATGTGGTTTATATGTGTCTTTTATAAACAAGAATGATCATGATATTCGATATCCAAAAATAGATCACGGTTGCTTGGGATGGTAAGGATGGAAACTAATGCCTTATCAGAAATGGTGTAGGGGTGTGCGTATACTGAAAAGTCTTGTCAGAAATCTCCTACGGACTATGGTTTTCGTGATATTAGCGATGATGCCTTTTCAGATGTAATCCATATTACTAATAATTCAAGTCTAAGCTATTTTTGTAAGCATTTATTTGAGAATTGGTTAAATTAAAAGCTTTGATGAGCTATAATATTAATGTAGGATGATGTGGTGACTTAGATAAGTAGTGAAAATTGTACAGATGCAGCCTTGTTAGAAAATTTTTAGTCTTCAAATGTAATGGCATGACTGGTAATTTTATATCAAACAAACTCGCACAGCCGAGAAAAGTAAACAAGGTGAGCGATTGTTTTGTGTCTATTGAAAAGTCTTCTGCTCAGGAAGGAAGAAACAGCTGATAATTCTCCAAATGTAATAGTGAAGACCGTGGTACCATAAGTTAAAAGCTTTGGTGGATGGTATTCAGCCTGACATAATTCTAGTAGGATGTTATATTCTCGGGGCGTGAAATACCACAATTGCACCTCCAAATTATGCTAGGAACTTACGTGTGTTCTGTCCGGGTATTGAGTGAGTACACTGGTGTTTCGTTAAATAAAACTTCACTTGATTTGATTTGATTTCCTCTTTCCTTCACTTGTTTCAACCACTTGCATTCGGTTAACTAATTCTTAGGATAAGGCAGCACAATTGACCATCACTACCTTACACCAACTCAAAACCAGTTCCTCCCAATCAGAATATTTAACTTTTTACTATCACCGCTTTTTTGGGAAATTATAAATTTTCCTTTAAGGAATAGAGACGGAAAACGACTTTAACTCTGCTCGATACTATAATTTTTTAACTCCTTTACTAATTGTTACTTTTTTAATGCGACGTGATGTCCACGACGTTTTTTAAATCAAATCTGAAAACCGTATGTACTTGTACATTCCTATCCTGAGAAAATTATTTGCCGCTCGACATGTTTAAACATGCCCAGAATTATCGTGACGGATGATGGTTGAAATGAAATTTGATATTTTCATAAATATCGAACCATCGTCTTGCTATCGTGAATACGTTGTTGCGATCACAATATATGCAGCTCGCGACAATTTGCTGATCAGAGCATTTTTCGGTGAAGACTTGATCGTTTCAGTCCTAACCGACGTAAAATTTCATGCGCCCGATATGTATGTATGTATATATGTACATACATATCGTATTTACGACAAATCGTACTGAAGGTAAGATTTGTCGTGGGGCTTTTTTCTATTGAAACGACTTGGGTTGAAATATAAAACATTAATTTTTCCCAAGTCGTTTTGTGGGAAAAATATGTTGATTATATGCGAACGAATTTGAAGAAAGTAAAGTAAACAAATTGAACCATTTATGAAAGGATCCGAATTTCTTTAGCTGAAAAAACAACAACTGATATGTTGTCCTAGATGAGTAGTGGAAGTTATAATTGAAAATTTCTTTTCTGATAAAAATTAACCACAACTATAACGTAAGATGTGGTTTATATGTGTCTTTTATAAACAAGAATGATCATGATATTCGATATCCAAAAATAGATCACGGTTGCTTGGGATGGTAAGAATGGAAACTAATGCCTTATCAGAAACGGTGTAGGGGTGTGCGTATACTGAAAAGTCTTGTCAGAAATCCCCTACGGACTATGGTTTTCGTGATATTAGCGATGATGCCTTTTCAGATGTAATCCATATTACTAATAATTCAAGTCTAAGCTATTTTTGTAAGCATTTATTTGAGAATTGGTTAAATTAAAAGCTTTGATGAGCTATAATATTAATGTAGGATGATGTGGTGACTTAGATAAGTAGTGAAAATTGTACAGATGCAGCCTTGTTAGAAAATTTTTAGTCTTCAAATGTAATGGTATGACTGGTAATTTTATATCAAACAAACTCGCACAGCCGAGAAAAGTAAACAAGGTGAGCGATTGTTTTGTGTCTATTGAAAAGTCTTCTGCTCAGGAAGGAAGAAACAGCTGATAATTCTCCAAATGTAATAGTGAAGACCGTGGTACCATAAGTTAAAAGCTTTGGTGGATGGTATTCAGCCTGACATAATTCTAGTAGGACGTTATATTCTCGGGGCGCGAAATACCACAATTGCACCTCCAAATTATGCTAGGAACTTACGAGTGTTCTGTCCGGGTATTGAGTGAGTACACTGGTGTTTCGTTAAATAAAACTTCACTTGATTTGATTTGATTTCCTCTTTCCTTCACTTGTTTCAACCACTTGCATTCGGTTAACTAATTCTTAGGATAAAGCAGCACAATTGACCATCACTACCTTACACCAACTCAAAACCAGTTCCTCCCAATCAGAATATTTAACTTTTTACTATCACCGCTTTTTTGGGAAATTATAAATTTTCCTTTAAGGAATAGAGACGGAAAACGACTTTAACTCTGCTCGATACTATAATTTTTTAACTCCTTTACTAATTGTTACTTTTTTAATGCGACGTGATGTCCACGACGTTTTTTAAATCAAATCTGAAAACCGTATGTACTTGTACATTCCTATCCTGAGAAAAGTATTTGCCGCTCGACATGTTTAAACATGCCCAGAATTATCGTGACGGATGATGGTTGAAATGAAATTTGATATTTTCATAAATATCGAACCATCGTCTTGCTATCGTGAATACGTTGTTGCGATCACAATATATGCAGCTCGCGACAATTTGCTGATCAGAGCATTTTTCGGTGAAGACCTGATCGTTTCAGTCCTCACCGACGTAAAATGCGCCCGATATGTATGTATGTATATATGTACATACATATCGTATTTACGACAAATCTTACTGAAGGTAAGATTTGTCGTGGGGCTTTTTTCTATTGAAACGACTTGGGTTGAAATATAAAACATTAATTTTTCCCAAGTCGTTTTGTGGGAAAAATATATTGATTATATGCGAACGAATTTGAAGAAAGTAAAGTAAACAAATTGAACCATTTATGAAAGGATCCGAATTTCTTTAGCTGAAAAAACAACAACTGATATGTTGTCCTAGATGAGTAGTGGAAGTTATAATTGAAAATTTCTTTTCTGATAAAAATTAACCACAACTATAACGTATAAGATGTTGTTTATATGTGTCTTTTATAAACAAGAATGATCATGATATTCGATATCCAAAAATAGATCACGGTTGCTTGGAATGGTAAGGATGGAAACTAATGCCTTATCAGAAACCGTGTAGGGGTGTGCGTATACTGAAAAGTCTTGTCAGGAATCCCCTACGGACTATGGTTTTCGTGATATTACCGATGATACCTTTCCAGATGTAATCCATATTACTAATAATTCAACTCTAGGCTATTTTTGTAAGCATTTAGTTGAGAATTGGTTAAATTAAAAGCTTTGATGAGCTATAATATTAATGTAGGATGATGTGGTGACTTAGATAAGTAGTGAAAATTGTACAGATGCAGCCTTGTTAGAAAATTTGTAGTCTTCAAATGTAATGGCATGACTGGTAATTTTATATCAAACAAACTCGCACAGACGAGAAAAGTAAACAAGGTGAGCGATTGTTTTGTGTCTATTGAAAAGTCTTCTGCTCAGGAAGGAAGAAACAGCTGATAATTCTCCAAATGTAATAGTGAAGACCGTGGTACCATAAGTTAAAAGCTTTGGTGGATGGTATTCAGCCTGACATAATTCTAGTAGGATGTTATATTCTCGGGGCGTGAAATACCACAATTGCACCTCCAAATTATGCTAGGAACTTACGAGTGTTCTGTCCGGGTATTGAGTGAGTACACTGGTGTTTCGTTAAATAAAACTTCACTTGATTTGATTTCCTCTTTCCTTCACTTGTTTCAACCACTTGCATTCGGTTAACTAATTCTTAGGATAAAGCAGCACAATTGACCATCACTACCTTACACCAACTCAAAACCAACGTGTTCCTCCCAATCAGAATATTTAATTTTTTACTATCACCGCTTTTTTGGGAAATTATAAATTTTCTTTTAAGGTATAGAGACGGAAAACGACTTTAACTCTGCTCGATACTATAATTTTTTAACTCCTTTACTAATTGTTACTTTTTTAATGCGGCGTGATGTCCACGACGTTTTTTAAATCAAATCTGAAAACCGTATGTAGTTGTACATTCCTATCCTGAGAAAATTATTTGCCGCTCGACATGTTTAAACATGCCCAGAATTATCGTGACGGACGATGGTTGAAATGAAATTTGATATTTTCATAAATATCGAACCATCGTCTTGCTATCGTGAATACGTTGTTGCGATCACAATATATGCAGCTCGCGACAATTTGCTGATCAGAGCATTTTTCGGTGAAGACTTGATCGTTTCAGTCCTCACCGACGTAAAATTTCATGCGCCCGATATGTATGTATGTATATATGTACATACATATCGTATTTACGACAAATCTTACTGAAGGTAAGATTTGTCGTGGGGCTTTTTTCTATTGAAACGACTTGGGTTGAAATATAAAACATTAATTTTTCCCAAGTCGTTTTGTGGGAAAAATATGTTGATTATATGCGAACGAATTTGAAGAAAGTAAAGTAAACAAATTGAGCCATTTATGAAAGGATCCGAATTTCTTTAGCTGAAAAAACAACAACTGATATGTTGTCCTAGATGAGTAGTGGAAGTTATAATTGAAAATTTCTTTTCTGATAAAAATTAACCACAACTATAACGTAAGATGTGGTTTATATGTGTCTTTTATAAACAAGAATGATCATGATATTCGATATCCAAAAATAGATCACGGTTGCTTGGGATGGTAAGAATGGAAACTAATGCCTTATCAGAAACGGTGTAGGGGTGTGCGTATACTGAAAAGTCTTGTCAGAAATCCCCTACGGACTATGGTTTTCGTGATATTAGCGATGATGCCTTTTCAGATGTAATCCATATTACTAATAATTCAAGTCTAAGCTATTTTTGTAAGCATTTATTTGAGAATTGGTTAAATTAAAAGCTTTGATGAGCTATAATATTAATGTAGGATGATGTGGTGACTTAGATAAGTAGTGAAAATTGTACAGATGCAGCCTTGTTAGAAAATTTTTAGTCTTCAAATGTAATGGCATGACTGGTAATTTTATATCAAACAAACTCGCACAGCCGAGAAAAGTAAACAAGGTGAGCGATTGTTTTGTGTCTATTGAAAAGTCTTCTGCTCAGGAAGGAAGAAACAGCTGATAATTCTCCAAATGTAATAGTGAAGACCGTGGTACCATAAGTTGAAAGCTTTGGTGGATGGTATTCAGCCTGACATAATTCTAGTAGGATGTTATATTCTCGGGGCGTGAAATACCACAATTGCACCTCCAAATTATGCTAGGAACTTACGAGTGTTCTGTCCGGGTATTGAGTGAGTACACTGGTGTTTCGTTAAATAAAACTTCACTTGATTTGATTTGATTTCCTCTTTCTTTCACTTGTTTCAACCACTTGCATTCGGTTAACTAATTCTTAGGATAAAGCAGCACAATTGACCATCACTACCTTACACCAACTCAAAACGAGTTCCTCCCAATCAGAATATTTAACTTTTTACTATCACCGCTTTTTTGGGAAATTATAAATTTTCCTTTAAGGAATAGAGACGGAAAACGACTTTAACTCTGCTCGATACTATAATTTTTTAACTCCTTTACTAATTGTTACTTTTTTAATGCGACGTGATGTCCACGACGTTTTTTAAATCAAATCTGAAAACCGTATGTACTTGTACATTCCTATCCTGAGAAAATTATTTGCCGCTCGACATGTTTAAACATGCCCAGAATTATCGTGACGGATGATGGTTGAAATGAAATTTGATATTTTCATAAATATCGAACCATCGTCTTGCTATCGTGAATACGTTGTTGCGATCACAATATATGCAGCTCGCGACAATTTACTGATCAGAGCATTTTTCGGTGAAGACTTGATCGTTTCAGTCCTCACCGACGTAAAATTTCATGCGCCGATATGTATGTATGTATATATGTACATACATGTCGTATTTACGACAAATCTTACTGAAGGTAAGATTTGTCGTGGGGCTTTTTTCTATTGAGACGACTTGGGTTGAAATATAAAACATTAATTTTTCCCAAGTCGTTTTGTGGGAAAAATATGTTGATTATATGCGAACGAATTTGAAGAAAGTAAAGTAAACAAATTGAACCATTTATGAAAGGATCCGAATTTCTTTAGCTGAAAAAACAACAACTGATATGTTGTCCTAGATGAGTAGTGGAAGTTATAATTGAAAATTTCTTTTCTGATAAAAATTAACCACAACTATAACGTAAGATGTGGTTTATATGTGTCTTTTATAAACAAGAATGATCATGATATTCGATATCCAAAAATAGATCACGGTTGCTTGGGATGGTAAGAATGGAAACTAATGCCTTATCAGAAACGGTGTAGGGGTGTGCGTATACTGAAAGGTCTTTTCAGAAATCCCCTACGGACTATGGTTTTCGTGATATTAGCGATGATGCCTTTTCAGATGTAATCCATATTACTAATAATTCAAGTCTAAGCTATTTTTGTAAGCATTTATTTGAGAATTGGTTAAATTAAAAGCTTTGATGAGCTATAATATTAATGTAGGATGATGTGGTGACTTAGATAAGTAGTGAAAATTGTACAGATGCAGCCTTGTTAGAAAATTTTTAGTCTTCAAATGTAATGGCATGACTGGTAATTTTATATCAAACAAACTCGCACAGCCGAGAAAAGTAAACAAGGTGAGCGATTGTTTTGTGTCTATTGAAAAGTCTTCTGCTCAGGAAGGAAGAAACAGCTGATAATTCTCCAAATGTAATAGTGAAGACCGTGGTACCATAAGTTGAAAGCTTTGGTGGATGGTATTCAGCCTGACATAATTCTAGTAGGATGTTATATTCTCGGGGCGTGAAATACCACAATTGCACCTCCAAATTATGCTAGGAACTTACGAGTGTTCTGTCCGGGTATTGAGTGAGTACACTGGTGTTTCGTTAAATAAAACTTCACTTGATTTGGTTTGATTTCCTCTTTCCTTCACTTGTTTCAACCACTTGCATTCGGTTAACTAATTCTTAGGATAAAGCAGCACAATTGACCATCACTACCTTACACCAACTCAAAACGAGTTCCTCCCAATCAGAATATTTAACTTTTTACTATCACCGCTTTTTTGGGAAATTATAAATTTTCCTTTAAGGAATAGAGACGGAAAACGACTTTAACTCTGCTCGATACTATAATTTTTTAACTCCTTTACTAATTGTTACTTTTTTAATGCGACGTGATGTCCACGACGTTTTTTAAATCAAATCTGAAAACCGTATGTACTTTTACATTCCTATCCTGAGAAAATTATTTGCCGCTCGACACGTTTAAACATGCCCAGAATTATCGTGACGGATGATGGTTGAAATGAAATTTGATATTTTCATAAATATCGAACCATCGTCTTGCTATCGTGGATACGTTGTTGCGATCACAATATATGCAGCTCGCGACAATTTGCTGATCAGAGCATTTTTCGGTGAAGACTTGATCGTTTCAGTCCTCACCGACGTAAAATGCGCCCGATATGTATGTATGTATATATGTACATACATATCGTATTTACGACAAATCTTACTGAAGGTAAGATTTGTCGTGGGGCTTTTTTCTATTGAAACGACTTGGGTTGAAATATAAAACATTAATTTTTCCCAAGTCGTTTTGTGGGAAAAATATGTTGATTATATGCGAACGAATTTGAAGAAAGTAAAGTAAACAAATTGAACCATTTATGAAAGGATCCGAATTTCTTTAGCTGAAAAAACAACAACTGATATGTTGTCCTAGATGAGTAGTGGAAGTTATAATTGAAAATTTCTTTTCTGATAAAAATTAACCACAACTATAACGTAAGATGTGGTTTATATGTGTCTTTTATAAACAAGAATGATCATGATATTCGATATCCAAAAATAGATCACGGTTGCTTGGGATGGTAAGAATGGAAACTAATGCCTTATCAGAAACGGTGTAGGGGTGTGCGTATACTGAAAAGTCTTGTCAGAAATCCCCTACGGACTATGGTTTTCGTGATATTAGCGATGATGCCTTTTCAGATGTAATCCATATTACTAATAATTCAAGTCTAAGCTATTTTTGTAAGCATTTATTTGAGAATTGGTTAAATTAAAAGCTTTGATGAGCTATAATATTAATGTAGGATGATGTGGTGACTTAGATAAGTAGTGAAAATTGTACAGATGCAGCCTTGTTAGAAAATTTTTAGTCTTCAAATGTAATGGCATGACTGGTAATTTTATATCAAACAAACTCGCACAGCCGAGAAAAGTAAACAAGGTGAGCGATTGTTTTGTGTCTATTGAAAAGTCTTCTGCTCAGGAAGGAAGAAACAGCTGATAATTCTCCAAATGTAATAGTGAAGACCGTGGTACCATAAGTTAAAAGCTTTGGTGGATGGTATTCAGCCTGACATAATTCTAGTAGGATGTTATATTCTCGGGGCGTGAAATACCACAATTGCACCTCCAAATTATGCTAGGAACTTACGTGTGTTCTGTCCGGGTATTGAGTGAGTACACTGGTGTTTCGTTAAATAAAACTTCACTTGATTTGATTTGATTTCCTCTTTCCTTCACTTGTTTCAACCACTTGCATTCGGTTAACTAATTCTTAGGATAAGGCAGCACAATTGACCATCACTACCTTACACCAACTCAAAACCAGTTCCTCCCAATCAGAATATTTAACTTTTTACTATCACCGCTTTTTTGGGAAATTATAAATTTTCCTTTAAGGAATAGAGACGGAAAACGACTTTAACTCTGCTCGATACTATAATTTTTTAACTCCTTTACTAATTGTTACTTTTTTAATGCGACGTGATGTCCACGACGTTTTTTAAATCAAATCTGAAAACCGTATGTACTTGTACATTCCTATCCTGAGAAAATTATTTGCCGCTCGACATGTTTAAACATGCCCAGAATTATCGTGACGGATGATGGTTGAAATGAAATTTGATATTTTCATAAATATCGAACCATCGTCTTGCTATCGTGAATACGTTGTTGCGATCACAATATATGCAGCTCGCGACAATTTGCTGATCAGAGCATTTTTCGGTGAAGACTTGATCGTTTCAGTCCTCACCGACGTAAAATTTCATGCGCCCGATATGTATGTATGTATATATGTACATACATATCGTATTTACGACAAATCTTACTGAAGGTAAGATTTGTCGTGGGGCTTTTTTCTATTGAAACGACTTGGGTTGAAATATAAAACATAAATTTTTCCCAAGTCGTTTTGTGGGAAAAATATGTTGATTATATGCGAACGAATTTGAAGAAAGTAAAGTAAACAAATTGAACCATTTATGAAAGGATCCGAATTTCTTTAGCTGAAAAAACAACAACTGATATGTTGTCCTAGATGAGTAGTGGAAGTTATAATTGAAAATTTCTTTTCTGATAAAAATTAACCACAACTATAACGTAAGATGTGGTTTATATGTGTCTTTTATAAACAAGAATGATCATGATATTCGATATCCAAAAATAGATCACGGTTGCTTGGGATGGTAAGAATGGAAACTAATGCCTTATCAGAAACGGTGTAGGGGTGTTCGTATACTGAAAAGTCTTGTCAGAAATCCCCTACGGACTATGGTTTTCGTGATATTAGCGATGATGCCTTTTCAGATGTAATCCATATTACTAATAATTCAAGTCTAAGCTATTTTTGTAAGCATTTATTTGAGAATTGGTTAAATTAAAAGCTTTGATGAGCTATAATATTAATGTAGGATGATGTGGTGACTTAGATAAGTAGTGAAAATTGTACAGATGCAGCCTTGTTAGAAAATTTTTAGTCTTCAAATGTAATGGCATGACTGGTAATTTTATATCAAACAAACTCGCACAGCCGAGAAAAGTAAACAAGGTGAGCGATTGTTTTGTGTCTATTGAAAAGTCTACTGCTCAGGAAGGAAGAAACAGCTGATAATTCTCCAAATGTAATAGTGAAGACCGTGGTACCATAAGTTGAAAGCTTTGGTGGATGGTATTCAGCCTGACATAATTCTAGTAGGATGTTATATTCTCGGGGCGTGAAATACCACAATTGCACCTCCAAATTATGCTAGGAACTTACGAGTGTTCTGTCCGGGTATTGAGTGAGTACACTGGTGTTTCGTTAAATAAAACTTCACTTGATTTGATTTGATTTCCTCTTTCCTTCACTTGTTTCAACCACTTGCATTCGGTTAACTAATTCTTAGGATAAAGCAGCACAATTGACCATCACTACCTTACACCAACTCAAAACCAGTTCCTCCCAATCAGAATATTTAACTTTTTACTATCACCGCTTTTTTGGGAAATTATAAATTTTCCTTTAAGGAATAGAGACGGAAAACGACTTTAACTCTGCTCGATACTATAATTTTTTAACTCCTTTACTAATTGTTACTTTTTTAATGCGACGTGATGTCCACGACGTTTTTTAAATCAAATCTGAAAACCGTATGTACTTGTACATTCCTATCCTGAGAAAATTATTTGCCGCTCGACATGTTTAAACATGCCCAGAATTATCGTGACGGATGATGGTTGAAATGAAATTTGATATTTTCATAAATATCGAACCATCGTCTTGCTATCGTGAATACGTTGTTGCGATCACAATATATGCAGCTCGCGACAATTTGCTGATCAGAGCATTTTTCGGTGAAGACTTGATCGTTTCAGTCCTCACCGACGTAAAATTTCATGCGCCCGATATGTATGTATGTATATATGTACATACATAACGTATTTACGACAAATCTTACTGAAGGTAAGATTTGTCGTGGGGCTTTTTTCTATTGAAACGACTTGGGTTGAAATATAAAACATTAATTTTTCCCAAGTCGTTTTGTGGGAAAAATATGTTGATTATATGCGAACGAATTTGAAGAAAGTAAAGTAAACAAATTGAACCATTTATGAAAGGATCCGAATTTCTTTAGCTGAAAAAACAACAACTGATATGTTGTCCTAGATGAGTAGTGGAAGTTATAATTGAAAATTTCTTTTCTGATAAAAATTAACCACAACTATAACGTAAGATGTGGTTTATATGTGTCTTTTATAAACAAGAATGATCATGATATTCGATATCCAAAAATAGATCACGGTTGCTTGGGATGGTAAGAATGGAAACTAATGCCTTATCAGAAACGGTGTAGGGGTGTGCGTATACTGAAAAGTCTTGTCAGAAATCCCCTACGGACTATGGTTTTCGTGATATTAGCGATGATGCCTTTTCAGATGTAATCCATATTACTAATAATTCAAGTCTAAGCTATTTTTGTAAGCATTTATTTGAGAATTGGTTAAATTAAAAGCTTTGATGAGCTATAATATTAATGTAGGATGATGTGGTGACTTAGATAAGTAGTGAAAATTGTACAGATGCAGCCTTGTAAGAAAATTTTTAGTCTTCAAATGTAATGGCATGACTGGTAATTTTATATCAAACAAACTCGCACAGCCGAGAAAAGTAAACAAGGTGAGCGATTGTTTTGTGTCTATTGAAAAGTCTTCTGCTCAGGAAGGAAGAAACAGCTGATAATTCTCCAAATGTAATAGTGAAGACCGTGGTACCATAAGTTAAAAGCTTTGGTGGATGGTATTCAGCCTGACATAATTCTAGTAGGATGTTATATTCTCGGGGCGTGAAATACCACAATTGCACCTCCAAATTATGCTAGGAACTTACGAGTGTTCTGTCCGGGTATTGAGTGAGTACACTGGTGTTTCGTTAAATAAAACTTCACTTGATTTGATTTGATTTCCTCTTTCCTTCACTTGTTTCAACCACTTGCATTCGGTTAACTAATTCTTAGGATAAAGCAGCACAATTGACCATCACTACCTTACACCAACTCAAAACCAGTTCCTCCCAATCAGAATATTTAACTTTTTACTATCACCGCTTTTTTGGGAAATTATAAATTTTCCTTTAAGGAATAGAGACGGAAAACGACTTTAACTCTGCTCGATACTATAATTTTTTAACTCCTTTACTAATTGTTACTTTTTTAATGCGACGTGATGTCCACGACGTTTTTTAAATCAAATCTGAAAACCGTATGTACTTGTACATTCCTATCCTGAGAAAATTATTTGCCGCTCGACATGTTTAAACATGCCCAGAATTATCGTGACGGATGATGGTTGAAATGAAATTTGATATTTTCATAAATATCGAACCATCGTCTTGCTATCGTGAATACGTTGTTGCGATCACAATATATGCAGCTCGCGACAATTTGCTGATCAGAGCATTTTTCGGTGAAGACTTGATCGTTTCAGTCCTCACCGACGTAAAATTTCATGCGCCCGATATGTATGTATGTATATATGTACATACATAACGTATTTACGACAAATCTTACTGAAGGTAAGATTTGTCGTGGGGCTTTTTTCTATTGAAACGACTTGGGTTGAAATATAAAACATTAATTTTTCCCAAGTCGTTTTGTGGGAAAAATATGTTGATTATATGCGAACGAATTTGAAGAAAGTAAAGTAAACAAATTGAACCATTTATGAAAGGATCCGAATTTCTTTAGCTGAAAAAACAACAACTGATATGTTGTCCTAGATGAGTAGTGGAAGTTATAATTGAAAATTTCTTTTCTGATAAAAATTAACCACAACTATAACGTAAGATGTGGTTTATATGTGTCTTTTATAAACAAGAATGATCATGATATTCGATATCCAAAAATAGATCACGGTTGCTTGGGATGGTAAGAATGGAAACTAATGCCTTATCAGAAACGGTGTAGGGGTGTGCGTATACTGAAAAGTCTTGTCAGAAATCCCCTACGGACTATGGTTTTCGTGATATTAGCGATGATGCCTTTTCAGATGTAATCCATATTACTAATAATTCAAGTCTAAGCTATTTTTGTAAGCATTTATTTGAGAATTGGTTAAATTAAAAGCTTTGATGAGCTATAATATTAATGTAGGATGATGTGGTGACTTAGATAAGTAGTGAAAATTGTACAGATGCAGCCTTGTAAGAAAATTTTTAGTCTTCAAATGTAATGGCATGACTGGTAATTTTATATCAAACAAACTCGCACAGCCGAGAAAAGTAAACAAGGTGAGCGATTGTTTTGTGTCTATTGAAAAGTCTTCTGCTCAGGAAGGAAGAAACAGCTGATAATTCTCCAAATGTAATAGTGAAGACCGTGGTACCATAAGTTAAAAGCTTTGGTGGATGGTATTCAGCCTGACATAATTCTAGTAGGATGTTATATTCTCGGGGCGTGAAATACCACAATTGCACCTCCAAATTATGCTAGGAACTTACGAGTGTTCTGTCCGGGTATTGAGTGAGTACACTGGTGTTTCGTTAAATAAAACGTCACTTGATTTGATTTGATTTCCTCTTTCTTTCACTTGTTTCAACCACTTGCATTCGGTTAACTAATTCTTAGGATAAAGCAGCACAATTGACCATCACTACCTTACACCAACTCAAAACGAGTTCCTCCCAATCAGAATATTTAACTTTTTACTATCACCGCTTTTTTGGGAAATTATAAATTTTCCTTTAAGGAATAGAGACGGAAAACGACTTTAACTCTGCTCGATACTATAATTTTTTAACTCCTTTACTAATTGTTACTTTTTTAATGCGACGTGATGTCCACGACGTTTTTTAAATCAAATCTGAAAACCGTATGTACTTGTACATTCCTATCCTGAGAAAATTATTTGCCGCTCGACATGTTTAAACATGCCCAGAATTATCGTGACGGATGATGGTTGAAATGAAATTTGATATTTTCATAAATATCGAACCATCGTCTTGCTATCGTGAATACGTTGTTGCGATCACAATATATGCAGCTCGCGACAATTTGCTGATCAGAGCATTTTTCGGTGAAGACTTGATCGTTTCAGTCCTCACCGACGTAAAATTTCATGCGCCCGATATGTATGTATGTATATATGTACATACATATCGTATTTACGACAAATCTTACTGAAGGTAAGATTTGTCGTGGGGCTTTTTTCTATTGAAACGACTTGGGTTGAAATATAAAACATTAATTTTTCCCAAGTCGTTTTGTGGGAAAAATATGTTGATTATATGCGAACGAATTTGAAGAAAGTAAAGTAAACAAATTGAACCATTTATGAAAGGATCCGAATTTCTTTAGCTGAAAAAACAACAACTGATATGTTGTCCTAGATGAGTAGTGGAAGTTATAATTGAAAATTTCTTTTCTGATAAAAATTAACCACAACTATAACGTAAGATGTGGTTTATATGTGTCTTTTATAAACAAGAATGATCATGATATTCGATATCCAAAAATAGATCACGGTTGCTTGGGATGGTAAGAATGGAAACTAATGCCTTATCAGAAACGGTGTAGGGGTGTGCGTATACTGAAAAGTCTTGTCAGAAATCCCCTACGGACTATGGTTTTCGTGATATTAGCGATGATGCCTTTTCAGATGTAATCCATATTACTAATAATTCAAGTCTAAGCTATTTTTGTAAGCATTTATTTGAGAATTGGTTAAATTAAAAGCTTTGATGAGCTATAATATTAATGTAGGATGATGTGGTGACTTAGATAAGTAGTGAAAATTGTACAGATGCAGCCTTGTTAGAAAATTTTTAGTCTTCAAATGTAATGGCATGACTGGTAATTTTATATCAAACAAACTCGCACAGCCGAGAAAAGTAAACAAGGTGAGCGATTGTTTTGTGTCTATTGAAAAGTCTTCTGCTCAGGAAGGAAGAAACAGCTGATAATTCTCCAAATGTAATAGTGAAGACCGTGGTACCATAAGTTGAAAGCTTTGGTGGATGGTATTCAGCCTGACATAATTCTAGTAGGATGTTATATTCTCGGGGCGTGAAATACCACAATTGCACCTCCAAATTATGCTAGGAACTTACGAGTGTTCTGTCCGGGTATTGAGTGAGTACACTGGTGTTTCGTTAAATAAAACTTCACTTGATTTGATTTGATTTCCTCTTTCCTTCACTTGTTTCAACCACTTGCATTCGGTTAACTAATTCTTAGGATAAAGCAGCACAATTGACCATCACTACCTTACACCAACTCAAAACCAGTTCCTCCCAATCAGAATATTTAACTTTTTACTATCACCGCTTTTTTGGGAAATTATAAATTTTCCTTTAAGGAATAGAGACGGAAAACGACTTTAACTCTGCTCGATACTATAATTTTTAACTCCTTTACTAATTGTTACTTTTTTAATGCGACGTGATGTCCACGACGTTTTTTAAATCAAATCTGAAAACCGTATGTACTTGTACATTCCTATCCTGAGAAAATTATTTGCCGCTCGACATGTTTAAACATGCCCAGAATTATCGTGACGGATGATGGTTGAAATGAAATTTGATATTTTCATAAATATCGAACCATCGTCTTGCTATCGTGAATACGTTGTTGCGATCACAATATATGCAGCTCGCGACAATTTGCTGATCAGAGCATTTTTCGGTGAAGACTTGATCGTTTCAGTCCTCACCGACGTAAAATTTCATGCGCCCGATATGTATGTATGTATATATGTACATACATATCGTATTTACGACAAATCTTACTGAAGGTAAGATTTGTCGTGGGGCTTTTTTCTATTGAAACGACTTGGGTTGAAATATAAAACATTAATTTTTCCCAAGTCGTTTTGTGGGAAAAATATGTTGATTATATGCGAACGAATTTGAAGAAAGTAAAGTAAACAAATTGAACCATTTATGAAAGGATCCGAATTTCTTTAGCTGAAAAAACAACAACTGATATGTTGTCCTAGATGAGTAGTGGAAGTTATAATTGAAAATTTCTTTTCTGATAAAAATTAACCACAACTATAACGTAAGATGTGGTTTATATGTGTCTTTTATAAACAAGAATGATCATGATATTCGATATCCAAAAATAGATCACGGTTGCTTGGGATGGTAAGAATGGAAACTAATGCCTTATCAGAAACGGTGTAGGGGTGTGCGTATACTGAAAAGTCTTGTCAGAAATCCCCTACGGACTATGGTTTTCGTGATATTAGCGATGATGCCTTTTCAGATGTAATCCATATTACTAATAATTCAAGTCTAAGCTATTTTTGTAAGCATTTATTTGAGAATTGGTTAAATTAAAAGCTTTGATGAGCTATAATATTAATGTAGGATGATGTGGTGACTTAGATAAGTAGTGAAAATTGTACAGATGCAGCCTTGTTAGAAAATTTTTAGTCTTCAAATGTAATGGCATGACTGGTAATTTTATATCAAACAAACTCGCACAGCCGAGAAAAGTAAACAAGGTGAGCGATTGTTTTGTGTCTATTGAAAAGTCTTCTGCTCAGGAAGGAAGAAACAGCTGATAATTCTCCAAATGTAATAGTGAAGACCGTGGTACCATAAGTTGAAAGCTTTGGTGGATGGTATTCAGCCTGACATAATTCTAGTAGGATGTTATATTCTCGGGGCGTGAAATACCACAATTGCACCTCCAAATTATGCTAGGAACTTACGAGTGTTCTGTCCGGGTATTGAGTGAGTACACTGGTGTTTCGTTAAATAAAACTTCACTTGATTTGATTTGATTTCCTCTTTCCTTCACTTGTTTCAACCACTTGCATTCGGTTAACTAATTCTTAGGATAAAGCAGCACAATTGACCATCACTACCTTACACCAACTCAAAACCAGTTCCTCCCAATCAGAATATTTAACTTTTTACTATCACCGCTTTTTTGGGAAATTATAAATTTTCCTTTAAGGAATAGAGACGGAAAACGACTTTAACTCTGCTCGATACTATAATTTTTTAACTCCTTTACTAATTGTTACTTTTTTAATGCGACGTGATGTCCACGACGTTTTTTAAATCAAATCTGAAAACCGTATGTACTTGTACATTCCTATCCTGAGAAAAATTATTTGCCGCTCGACATGTTTAAACATGCCCAGAATTATCGTGACGGATGATGGTTGAAATGAAATTTGATATTTTCATAAATATCGAACCATCGTCTTGCTATCGTGAATACGTTGTTGCGATCACAATATATGCAGCTCGCGACAATTTGCTGATCAGAGCATTTTTCGGTGAAGACTTGATCGTTTCAGTCCTCACCGACGTAAAATTTCATGCGCCCGATATGTATGTATGTATATATGTACATACATATCGTATTTACGACAAATCTTACTGAAGGTAAGATTTGTCGTGGGGCTTTTTTCTATTGAAACGACTTGGGTTGAAATATAAAACATTAATTTTTCCCAAGTCGTTTTGTGGGAAAAATATGTTGATTATATGCGAACGAATTTGAAGAAAGTAAAGTAAACAAATTGAACCATTTATGAAAGGATCCGAATTTCTTTAGCTGAAAAAACAACAACTGATATGTTGTCCTAGATGAGTAGTGGAAGTTATAATTGAAAATCTCTTTTCTGATAAAAATTAACCACAACTATAACGTAAGATGTGGTTTATATGTGTCTTTTATAAACAAGAATGATCATGATATTCGATATCCAAAAATAGATCACGGTTGCTTGGGATGGTAAGAATGGAAACTAATGCCTTATCAGAAACGGTGTAGGGGTGTGCGTATACTGAAAAGTCTTGTCAGAAATCCCCTACGGACTATGGTTTTCGTGATATTAGCGATGATGCCTTTTCAGATGTAATCCATATTACTAATAATTCAAGTCTAAGCTATTTTTGTAAGCATTTATTTGAGAATTGGTTAAATTAAAAGCTTTGATGAGCTATAATATTAATGTAGGATGATGTGGTGACTTAGATAAGTAGTGAAAATTGTACAGATGCAGCCTTGTTAGAAAATTTTTAGTCTTCAAATGTAATGGCATGACTGGTAATTTTATATCAAACAAACTCGCACAGCCGAGAAAAGTAAACAAGGTGAGCGATTGTTTTGTGTCTATTGAAAAGTCTTCTGCTCAGGAAGGAAGAAACAGCTGATAATTCTCCAAATGTAATAGTGAAGACCGTGGTACCATAAGTTGAAAGCTTTGGTGGATGGTATTCAGCCTGACATAATTCTAGTAGGATGTTATATTCTCGGGGCGTGAAATACCACAATTGCACCTCCAAATTATGCTAGGAACTTACGAGTGTTCTGTCCGGGTATTGAGTGAGTACACTGGTGTTTCGTTAAATAAAACTTCACTTGATTTGATTTGATTTCCTCTTTCCTTCACTTGTTTCAACCACTTGCATTCGGTTAACTAATTCTTAGGATAAAGCAGCACAATTGACCATCACTACCTTACACCAACTCAAAACCAGTTCCTCCCAATCAGAATATTTAACTTTTTACTATCACCGCTTTTTTGGGAAATTATAAATTTTCCTTTAAGGAATAGAGACGGAAAACGACTTTAACTCTGCTCGATACTATAATTTTTTAACTCCTTTACTAATTGTTACTTTTTTAATGCGACGTGATGTCCACGACGTTTTTTAAATCAAATCTGAAAACCGTATGTACTTGTACATTCCTATCCTGAGAAAATTATTTGCCGCTCGACATGTTTAAACATGCCCAGAATTATCGTGACGGATGATGGTTGAAATGAAATTTGATATTTTCATAAATATCGAACCATCGTCTTGCTATCGTGAATACGTTGTTGCGATCACAATATATGCAGCTCGCGACAATTTGCTGATCAGAGCATTTTTCGGTGAAGACTTGATCGTTTCAGTCCTCACCGACGTAAAATTTCATGCGCCCGATATGTATGTATGTATATATGTACATACATAACGTATTTACGACAAATCTTACTGAAGGTAAGATTTGTCGTGGGGCTTTTTTCTATTGAAACGACTTGGGTTGAAATATAAAACATTAATTTTTCCCAAGTCGTTTTGTGGGAAAAATATGTTGATTATATGCGAACGAATTTGAAGAAAGTAAAGTAAACAAATTGAACCATTTATGAAAGGATCCGAATTTCTTTAGCTGAAAAAACAACAACTGATATGTTGTCCTAGATGAGTAGTGGAAGTTATAATTGAAAATTTCTTTTCTGATAAAAATTAACCACAACTATAACGTAAGATGTGGTTTATATGTGTCTTTTATAAACAAGAATGATCATGATATTCGATATCCAAAAATAGATCACGGTTGCTTGGGATGGTAAGAATGGAAACTAATGCCTTATCAGAAACGGTGTAGGGGTGTGCGTATACTGAAAAGTCTTGTCAGAAATCCCCTACGGACTATGGTTTTCGTGATATTAGCGATGATGCCTTTTCAGATGTAATCCATATTACTAATAATTCAAGTCTAAGCTATTTTTGTAAGCATTTATTTGAGAATTGGTTAAATTAAAAGCTTTGATGAGCTATAATATTAATGTAGGATGATGTGGTGACTTAGATAAGTAGTGAAAATTGTACAGATGCAGCCTTGTTAGAAAATTTTTAGTCTTCAAATGTAATGGCATGACTGGTAATTTTATATCAAACAAACTCGCACAGCCGAGAAAAGTAAACAAGGTGAGCGATTGTTTTGTGTCTATTGAAAAGTCTTCTGCTCAGGAAGGAAGAAACAGCTGATAATTCTCCAAATGTAATAGTGAAGACCGTGGTACCATAAGTTAAAAGCTTTGGTGGATGGTATTCAGCCTGACATAATTCTAGTAGGATGTTATATTCTCGGGGCGTGAAATACCACAATTGCACCTCCAAATTATGCTAGGAACTTACGAGTGTTCTGTCCGGGTATTGAGTGAGTACACTGGTGTTTCGTTAAATAAAACGTCACTTGATTTGATTTGATTTCCTCTTTCCTTCACTTGTTTCAACCACTTGCATTCGGTTAACTAATTCTTAGGATAAAGCAGCACAATTGACCATCACTACCTTACACCAACTCAAAACCAGTTCCTCCCAATCAGAATATTTAACTTTTTACTATCACCGCTTTTTTGGGAAATTATAAATTTTCCTTTAAGGAATAGAGACGGAAAACGACTTTAACTCTGCTCGATACTATAATTTTTTAACTCTTTACTAATTGTTACTTTTTTAATGCGACGTGATGTCCACGACGTTTTTTAAATCAAATCTGAAAACCGTATGTACTTGTACATTCCTATCCTGAGAAAATTATTTGCCGCTCCACATGTTTAAACATGCCCAGAATTATCGTGACGGATGATGGTTGAAATGAGATTTGATATTTTCATAAATATCGAACCATCGTCTTGCTATCGTGAATACGTTGTTGCGATCACAATATATGCAGCTCGCGACAATTTACTGATCAGAGCATTTTTCGGTGAAGACTTGATCGTTTCAGTCCTCACCGACGTAAAATTTCATGCGCCGATATGTATGTATGTATATATGTACATACATATCGTATTTACGACAAATCTTACTGAAAGTAAGATTTGTCGTGGGGCTTTTTTCTATTGAAACGACTTGGGTTGAAATATAAAACATTAATTTTTCCCAAGTCGTTTTGTGAGAAAAATATGTTGATTATATGCGAACGAATTTGAAGAAAGTAAAGTAAACAAATTGAACCATTTATGAAAGGATCCGAATTTCTTTAGCTGAAAAAACAACAACTGATATGTTGTCCTAGATGAGTAGTGGAAGTTATAATTGAAAATTTCTTTTCTGATAAAAATTAACCACAACTTTAACGTAAGATGCGGTTTATATGTGTCTTTTATAAACAAGAATGATCATGATATTCGATATCCAAAAATAGATCTCGGTTGCTTGGGATGGTAAGAATGGAAACTAATGCCTTATCAGAAACGGTGTAGGGGTGTGCGTATACTGAAAAGTCTTTTCAGAAATCCCCTACGGACTATGGTTTTCGTGATATTAGCGATGATGCCTTTTCAGATGTAATCCATATTACTAATAATTCAAGTCTAAGCTATTTTTGTAAGCATTTATTTGAGAATTGGTTAAATTAAAAGCTTTGATGAGCTATAATATTAATGTAGGATGATGTGGTGACTTAGATAAGTAGTGAAAATTGTACAGATGCAGCCTTGTTAGAAAATGTTTAGTCTTCAAATGTAATGGCATGACTGGTAATTTTATATCAAACAAACTCGCACAGCCGAGAAAAGTAAACAAGGTGAGCGATTGTTTTGTGTCTATTGAAAAGTCTTCTGCTCAGGAAGGAAGAAACAGCTGATAATTCTCCAAATGTAATAGTGAAGACCGTGGTACCATAAGTTAAAAGCTTTGGTGGATGGTATTCAGCCTAACATAATTCTAGTAGGATGTTATATTCTCGGGGCGTGAAATACCACAATTGCACCTCCAAATTATGCTAGGAACTTACGAGTGTTCTGTCCGGGTATTGAGTGAGTACACTGGTGTTTCGTTAAATAAAACTTCACTTGATTTGATTTGATTTCCTCTTTCCTTCACTTGTTTCAACCACTTGCATTCGGTTAACTAATTCTTAGGATAAAGCAGCACAATTGACCATCACTACCTTACACCAACTCAAAACCAGTTCCTCCCAATCAGAATATTTAACTTTTTACTATCACCGCTTTTTTGGGAAATTATAAATTTTCCTTTAAGGAATAGAGACGGAAAACGACTTTAACTCTGCTCGATACTATAATTTTTTAACTCCTTTACTAATTGTTACTTTTTTAATGCGACGTGATGTCCACGACGTTTTTTAAATCAAATCTGAAAACCGTATGTACTTGTACATTCCAATCCTGAGAAAATTATTTGCCGCTCGACATGTTTAAACATGCCCAGAATTATCGTGACGGATGATGGTTGAAATGAAATTTGATATTTTCATAAATATCGAACCATCGTCTTGCTATCGTGAATACGTTGTTGCGATCACAATATATGCAGCTCGCGACAATTTTCTGATCAGAGCATTTTTCGGTGAAGACTTGATCGTTTCAGTCCTCACCGACGTAAAATTTCATGCGCCCGATATGTATGTATGTATATATGTACATACATATCGTATTTACGACAAATCTTACTGAAGGTAAGATTTGTCGTGGGGCTTTTTTCTATTGAAACGACTTGGGTTGAAATATAAAACATTAATTTTTCCCAAGTCGTTTTGTGGGAAAAATATGTTGATTATATGCGAACGAATTTGAAGAAAGTAAAGTAAACAAATTGAACCATTTATGAAAGGATCCGAATTTCTTTAGCTGAAAAAACAACAACTGATATGTTGTCCTAGATGAGTAGTGGAAGTTATAATTGAAAATTTCTTTTCTGATAAAAATTAACCACAACTATAACGTAAGATGTGGTTTATATGTGTCTTTTATAAACAAGAATGATCATGATATTCGATATCCAAAAATAGATCACGGTTGCTTGGGATGGTAAGAATGGAAACTAATGCCTTATCAGAAACGGTGTAGGGGTGTGCGTATACTGAAAAGTCTTGTCAGAAATCCCCTACGGACTATGGTTTTCGTGATATTAGCGATGATGCCTTTTCAGATGTAATCCATATTACTAATAATTCAAGTCTAAGCTATTTTTGTAAGCATTTATTTGAGAATTGGTTAAATTAAAAGCTTTGATGAGCTATAATATTAATGTAGGATGATGTGGTGACTTAGATAAGTAGTGAAAATTGTACAGATGCAGCCTTGTTAGAAAATTTTTAGTCTTCAAATGTAATGGCATGACTGGTAATTTTATATCAAACAAACTCGCACAGCCGAGAAAAGTAAACAAGGTGAGCGATTGTTTTGTGTCTATTGAAAAGTCTTCTGCTCAGGAAGGAAGAAACAGCTGATAATTCTCCAAATGTAATAGTGAAGACCGTGGTACCATAAGTTAAAAGCTTTGGTGGATGGTATTCAGCCTGACATAATTCTAGTAGGATGTTATATTCTCGGGGCGTGAAATACCACAATTGCACCTCCAAATTATGCTAGGAACTTACGAGTGTTCTGTCCGGGTATTGAGTGAGTACACTGGTGTTTCGTTAAATAAAACTTCACTTGATTTGATTTCCTCTTTCCTTCACTTGTTTCAACCACTTGCATTCGGTTAACTAATTCTTAGGATAAAGCAGCACAATTGACCATCACTACCTTACACCAACTCAAAACGAGTTCCTCCCAATCAGAATATTTAACTTTTTACTATCACCGCTTTTTTGGGAAATTATAAATTTTCCTTTAAGGAATAGAGACGGAAAACGACTTTAACTCTGCTCGATACTATAATTTTTTAACTCCTTTACTAATTGTTACTTTTTTAATGCGACGTGATGTCCACGACGTTTTTTAAATCAAATCTGAAAACCGTATGTACTTGTACATTCCTATCCTGAGAAAATTATTTGCCGCTCGACATGTTTAAACATGCCCAGAATTATCGTGACGGATGATGGTTGAAATGAGATTTGATATTTTCATAAATATCGAACCATCGTCTTGCTATCGTGAATACGTTGTTGCGATCACAATATATGCAGCTCGCGACAATTTACTGATCAGAGCATTTTTCGGTGAAGACTTGATCGTTTCAGTCCTCACCGACGTAAAATTTCATGCGCCGATATGTATGTATGTATATATGTACATACATATCGTATTTACGACAAATCTTACTGAAGGTAAGATTTGTCGTGGGGCTTTTTTCTATTGAAACGACTTGGGTTGAAATATAAAACATTAATTTTTCCCAAGTCGTTTTGTGAGAAAAATATGTTGATTATATGCGAACGAATTTGAAGAAAGTAAAGTAAACAAATTGAACCATTTATGAAAGGATCCGAATTTCTTTAGCTGAAAAAACAACAACTGATATGTTGTCCTAGATGAGTAGTGGAAGTTATAATTGAAAATTTCTTTTCTGATAAAAATTAACCACAACTTTAACGTAAGATGCGGTTTATATGTGTCTTTTATAAACAAGAATGATCATGATATTCGATATCCAAAAATAGATCTCGGTTGCTTGGGATGGTAAGAATGGAAACTAATGCCTTATCAGAAACGGTGTAGGGGTGTGCGTATACTGAAAAGTCTTTTCAGAAATCCCCTACGGACTATGGTTTTCGTGATATTAGCGATGATGCCTTTTCAGATGTAATCCATATTACTAATAATTCAAGTCTAAGCTATTTTTGTAAGCATTTATTTGAGAATTGGTTAAATTAAAAGCTTTGATGAGCTATAATATTAATGTAGGATGATGTGGTGACTAGATAAGTAGTGAAAATTGTACAGATGCAGCCTTGTTAGAAAATGTTTAGTCTTCAAATGTAATGGCATGACTGGTAATTTTATATCAAACAAACTCGCACAGCCGAGAAAAGTAAACAAGGTGAGCGATTGTTTTGTGTCTATTGAAAAGTCTTCTGCTCAGGAAGGAAGAAACAGCTGATAATTCTCCAAATGTAATAGTGAAGACCGTGGTACCATAAGTTGAAAGCTTTGGTGGATGGTATTCAGCCTGACATAATTCTAGTAGGATGTTATATTCTCGGGGCGTGAAATACCACAATTGCACCTCCAAATTATGCTAGGAACTTACGAGTGTTCTGTCCGGGTATTGAGTGAGTACACTGGTGTTTCGTTAAATAAAACTTCACTTGATTTGATTTGATTTCCTTTTTCCTTCACTTGTTTCAACCACTTGCATTCGGTTAACTAATTCTTAGGATAAAGCAGCACAATTGACCATCACTACCTTACACCAACTCAAAACCAGTTCCTCCCAATCAGAATATTTAACTTTTTACTATCACCGCTTTTTTGGGAAATTATAAATTTTCCTTTAAGGAATAGAGACGGAAAACGACTTTAACTCTGCTCGATACTATAATTTTTTAACTCCTTTATTAATTGTTACTTTTTTAATGCGACGTGATGTCCACGACGTTTTTTAAATCAAATCTGAAAACCGTATGTACTTGTACATTCCTATCCTGAGAAAATTATTTGCCGCTCGACATGTTTAAACATGCCCAGAATTATCGTGACGGATGATGGTTGAAATGAAATTTGATATTTTCATAAATATCGAACCATCGTCTTGCTATCGTGAATACGTTGTTGCGATCACAATATATGCAGCTCGCGACAATTTGCTGATCAGAGCATTTTTCGGTGAAGACTTGATCGTTTCAGTCCTCACCGACGTAAAATTTCATGCGCCCGATATGTATGTATGTATATATGTACATACATATCGTATTTACGACAAATCTTACTGAAGGTAAGATTTGTCGTGGGGCTTTTTTCTATTGAAACGACTTGGGTTGAAATATAAAACATTAATTTTTCCCAAGTCGTTTTGTGGGAAAAATATGTTGATTATATGCGAACGAATTTGAAGAAAGTAAAGTAAACAAATTGAGCCATTTATGAAAGGATCCGAATTTCTTTAGCTGAAAAAACAACAACTGATATGTTGTCCTAGATGAGTAGTGGAAGTTATAATTGAAAATTTCTTTTCTGATAAAAATTAACCACAACTATAACGTAAGATGTGGTTTATATGTGTCTTTTATAAACAAGAATGATCATGATATTCGATATCCAAAAATAGATCACGGTTGCTTGGGATGGTAAGAATGGAAACTAATGCCTTATCAGAAACGGTGTAGGGGTGTGCGTATACTGAAAAGTCTTGTCAGAAATCCCCTACGGACTATGGTTTTCGTGATATTAGCGATGATGCCTTTTCAGATGTAATCCATATTACTAATAATTCAAGTCTAAGCTATTTTTGTAAGTATTTATTTGAGAATTGGTTAAATTAAAAGCTTTGATGAGCTATAATATTAATGTAGGATGATGTGGTGACTTAGATAAGTAGTGAAAATTGTACAGATGCAGCCTTGTTAGAAAATTTTTAGTCTTCAAATGTAATGGCATGACTGGTAATTTTATATCAAACAAACTCGCACAGCCGAGAAAAGTAAACAAGGTGAGCGATTGTTTTGTGTCTATTGAAAAGTCTTCTGCTCAGGAAGGAAGAAACAGCTGATAATTCTCCAAATGTAATAGTGAAGACCGTGGTACCATAAGTTAAAAGCTTTGGTGGATGGTATTCAGCCTGACATAATTCTAGTAGGATGTTATATTCTCGGGGCGTGAAATACCACAATTGCACCTCCAAATTATGCTAGGAACTTACGAGTGTTCTGTCCGGGTATTGAGTGAGTACATTGGTGTTTCGTTAAATAAAACTTCACTTGATTTGATTTGATTTCCTCTTTCTTTCACTTGTTTCAACCACTTGCATTCGGTTAACTAATTCTTAGGATAAAGCAGCACAATTGACCATCACTACCTTACACCAACTCAAAACGAGTTCCTCCCAATCAGAATATTTAACTTTTTACTATCACCGCTTTTTTGGGAAATTATAAATTTTCCTTTAAGGAATAGAGACGGAAAACGACTTTAACTCTGCTCGATACTATAATTTTTTAACTCCTTTACTAATTGTTACTTTTTTAATGCGACGTGATGTCCACGACGTTTTTTAAATCAAATCTGAAAACCGTATGTACTTGTACATTCCTATCCTGAGAAAATTATTTGCCGCTCGACATGTTTAAACATGCCCAGAATTATCGTGACGGATGATGGTTGAAATGAAATTTGATATTTTCATAAATATCGAACCATCGTCTTGCTATCGTGAATACGTTGTTGCGATCACAATATATGCAGCTCGCGACAATTTACTGATCAGAGCATTTTTCGGTGAAGACTTGATCGTTTCAGTCCTCACCGACGTAAAATTTCATGCGCCGATATGTATGTATGTATATATGTACATACATATCGTATTTACGACAAATCTTACTGAAGGTAAGATTTGTCGTGGGGCTTTTTTCTATTGAAACGACTTGGGTTGAAATATAAAACATTAATTTTTCCCAAGTCGTTTTGTGGGAAAAATATGTTGATTATATGCGAACGAATTTGAAGAAAGTAAAGTAAACAAATTGAACCATTTATGAAAGGATCCGAATTTCTTTAGCTGAAAAAACAACAACTGATATGTTGTCCTAGATGAGTAGTGGAAGTTATAATTGAAAATTTCTTTTCTGATAAAAATTAACCACAACTATAACGTAAGATGTGGTTTATATGTGTCTTTTATAAACAAGAATGATCATGATATTCGATATCCAAAAATAGATCTCGGTTGCTTGGGATGGTAAGAATGGAAACTAATGCCTTATCAGAAACGGTGTAGGGGTGTGCGTATACTGAAAAGTCTTTTCAGAAATCCCCTACGGACTATGGTTTTCGTGATATTAGCGATGATGCCTTTTCAGATGTAATCCATATTACTAATAATTCAAGTCTAAGCTATTTTTGTAAGCATTTATTTGAGAATTGGTTAAATTAAAAGCTTTGATGAGCTATAATATTAATGTAGGATGATGTGGTGACTTAGATAAGTAGTGAAAATTGTACAGATGCAGCCTTGTTAGAAAATGTTTAGTCTTCAAATGTAATGGCATGACTGGTAATTTTATATCAAACAAACTCGCACAGCCGAGAAAAGTAAACAAGGTGAGCGATTGTTTTGTGTCTATTGAAAAGTCTTCTGCTCAGGAAGGAAGAAACAGCTGATAATTCTCCAAATGTAATAGTGAAGACCGTGGTACCATAAGTTAAAAGCTTTGGTGGATGGTATTCAGCCTAACATAATTCTAGTAGGATGTTATATTCTCGGGGCGTGAAATACCACAATTGCACCTCCAAATTATGCTAGGAACTTACGAGTGTTCTGTCCGGGTATTGAGTGAGTACACTGGTGTTTCGTTAAATAAAACTTCACTTGATTTGATTTGATTTCCTCTTTCCTTCACTTGTTTCAACCACTTGCATTCGGTTAACTAATTCTTAGGATAAAGCAGCACAATTGACCATCACTACCTTACACCAACTCAAAACCAGTTCCTCCCAATCAGAATATTTAACTTTTTACTATCACCGCTTTTTTGGGAAATTATAAATTTTCCTTTAAGGAATAGAGACGGAAAACGACTTTAACTCTGCTCGATACTATAATTTTTTAACTCCTTTACTAATTGTTACTTTTTTAATGCGACGTGATGTCCACGACGTTTTTTAAATCAAATCTGAAAACCGTATGTACTTGTACATTCCAATCCTGAGAAAATTATTTGCCGCTCGACATGTTTAAACATGCCCAGAATTATCGTGACGGATGATGGTTGAAATGAAATTTGATATTTTCATAAATATCGAACCATCGTCTTGCTATCGTGAATACGTTGTTGCGATCACAATATATGCAGCTCGCGACAATTTTCTGATCAGAGCATTTTTCGGTGAAGACTTGATCGTTTCAGTCCTCACCGACGTAAAATTTCATGCGCCCGATATGTATGTATGTATATATGTACATACATATCGTATTTACGACAAATCTTACTGAAGGTAAGATTTGTCGTGGGGCTTTTTTCTATTGAAACGACTTGGGTTGAAATATAAAACATTAATTTTTCCCAAGTCGTTTTGTGGGAAAAATATGTTGATTATATGCGAACGAATTTGAAGAAAGTAAAGTAAACAAATTGAACCATTTATGAAAGGATCCGAATTTCTTTAGCTGAAAAAACAACAACTGATATGTTGTCCTAGATGAGTAGTGGAAGTTATAATTGAAAATTTCTTTTCTGATAAAAATTAACCACAACTATAACGTAAGATGTGGTTTATATGTGTCTTTTATAAACAAGAATGATCATGATATTCGATATCCAAAAATAGATCACGGTTGCTTGGGATGGTAAGAATGGAAACTAATGCCTTATCAGAAACGGTGTAGGGGTGTGCGTATACTGAAAAGTCTTGTCAGAAATCCCCTACGGACTATGGTTTTCGTCATATTAGCGATGATGCCTTTTCAGATGTAATCCATATTACTAATAATTCAAGTCTAAGCTATTTTTGTAAGCATTTATTTGAGAATTGGTTAAATTAAAAGCTTTGATGAGCTATAATATTAATGTAGGATGATGTGGTGACTTAGATAAGTAGTGAAAATTGTACAGATGCAGCCTTGTTAGAAAATTTTTAGTCTTCAAATGTAATGGCATGACTGGTAATTTTATATCAAACAAACTCGCACAGCCGAGAAAAGTAAACAAGGTGAGCGATTGTTTTGTGTCTATTGAAAAGTCTTCTGCTCAGGAAGGAAGAAACAGCTGATAATTCTCCAAATGTAATAGTGAAGACCGTGGTACCATAAGTTAAAAGCTTTGGTGGATGGTATTCAGCCTGACATAATTCTAGTAGGATGTTATATTCTCGGGGCGTGAAATACCACAATTGCACCTCCAAATTATGCTAGGAACTTACGAGTGTTCTGTCCGGGTATTGAGTGAGTACACTGGTGTTTCGTTAAATAAAACTTCACTTGATTTGATTTCCTCTTTCCTTCACTTGTTTCAACCACTTGCATTCGGTTAACTAATTCTTAGGATAAAGCAGCACAATTGACCATCACTACCTTACACCAACTCAAAACGAGTTCCTCCCAATCAGAATATTTAACTTTTTACTATCACCGCTTTTTTGGGAAATTATAAATTTTCCTTTAAGGAATAGAGACGGAAAACGACTTTAACTCTGCTCGATACTATAATTTTTTAACTCCTTTACTAATTGTTACTTTTTTAATGCGACGTGATGTCCACGACGTTTTTTAAATCAAATCTGAAAACCGTATGTACTTGTACATTCCTATCCTGAGAAAATTATTTGCCGCTCGACATGTTTAAACATGCCCAGAATTATCGTGACGGATGATGGTTGAAATGAGATTTGATATTTTCATAAATATCGAACCATCGTCTTGCTATCGTGAATACGTTGTTGCGATCACAATATATGCAGCTCGCGACAATTTACTGATCAGAGCATTTTTCGGTGAAGACTTGATCGTTTCAGTCCTCACCGACGTAAAATTTCATGCGCCGATATGTATGTATGTATATATGTACATACATATCGTATTTACGACAAATCTTACTGAAGGTAAGATTTGTCGTGGGGCTTTTTTCTATTGAAACGACTTGGGTTGAAATATAAAACATTAATTTTTCCCAAGTCGTTTTGTGAGAAAAATATGTTGATTATATGCGAACGAATTTGAAGAAAGTAAAGTAAACAAATTGAACCATTTATGAAAGGATCCGAATTTCTTTAGCTGAAAAAACAACAACTGATATGTTGTCCTAGATGAGTAGTGGAAGTTATAATTGAAAATTTCTTTTCTGATAAAAATTAACCACAACTTTAACGTAAGATGCGGTTTATATGTGTCTTTTATAAACAAGAATGATCATGATATTCGATATCCAAAAATAGATCTCGGTTGCTTGGGATGGTAAGAATGGAAACTAATGCCTTATCAGAAACGGTGTAGGGGTGTGCGTATACTGAAAAGTCTTTTCAGAAATCCCCTACGGACTATGGTTTTCGTGATATTAGCGATGATGCCTTTTCAGATGTAATCCATATTACTAATAATTCAAGTCTAAGCTATTTTTGTAAGCATTTATTTGAGAATTGGTTAAATTAAAAGCTTTGATGAGCTATAATATTAATGTAGGATGATGTGGTGACTAGATAAGTAGTGAAAATTGTACAGATGCAGCCTTGTTAGAAAATGTTTAGTCTTCAAATGTAATGGCATGACTGGTAATTTTATATCAAACAAACTCGCACAGCCGAGAAAAGTAAACAAGGTGAGCGATTGTTTTGTGTCTATTGAAAAGTCTTCTGCTCAGGAAGGAAGAAACAGCTGATAATTCTCCAAATGTAATAGTGAAGACCGTGGTACCATAAGTTGAAAGCTTTGGTGGATGGTATTCAGCCTGACATAATTCTAGTAGGATGTTATATTCTCGGGGCGTGAAATACCACAATTGCACCTCCAAATTATGCTAGGAACTTACGAGTGTTCTGTCCGGGTATTGAGTGAGTACACTGGTGTTTCGTTAAATAAAACTTCACTTGATTTGATTTGATTTCCTTTTTCCTTCACTTGTTTCAACCACTTGCATTCGGTTAACTAATTCTTAGGATAAAGCAGCACAATTGACCATCACTACCTTACACCAACTCAAAACCAGTTCCTCCCAATCAGAATATTTAACTTTTTACTATCACCGCTTTTTTGGGAAATTATAAATTTTCCTTTAAGGAATAGAGACGGAAAACGACTTTAACTCTGCTCGATACTATAATTTTTTAACTCCTTTATTAATTGTTACTTTTTTAATGCGACGTGATGTCCACGACGTTTTTTAAATCAAATCTGAAAACCGTATGTACTTGTACATTCCTATCCTGAGAAAATTATTTGCCGCTCGACATGTTTAAACATGCCCAGAATTATCGTGACGGATGATGGTTGAAATGAAATTTGATATTTTCATAAATATCGAACCATCGTCTTGCTATCGTGAATACGTTGTTGCGATCACAATATATGCAGCTCGCGACAATTTGCTGATCAGAGCATTTTTCGGTGAAGACTTGATCGTTTCAGTCCTCACCGACGTAAAATTTCATGCGCCCGATATGTATGTATGTATATATGTACATACATATCGTATTTACGACAAATCTTACTGAAGGTAAGATTTGTCGTGGGGCTTTTTTCTATTGAAACGACTTGGGTTGAAATATAAAACATTAATTTTTCCCAAGTCGTTTTGTGGGAAAAATATGTTGATTATATGCGAACGAATTTGAAGAAAGTAAAGTAAACAAATTGAGCCATTTATGAAAGGATCCGAATTTCTTTAGCTGAAAAAACAACAACTGATATGTTGTCCTAGATGAGTAGTGGAAGTTATAATTGAAAATTTCTTTTCTGATAAAAATTAACCACAACTATAACGTAAGATGTGGTTTATATGTGTCTTTTATAAACAAGAATGATCATGATATTCGATATCCAAAAATAGATCACGGTTGCTTGGGATGGTAAGAATGGAAACTAATGCCTTATCAGAAACGGTGTAGGGGTGTGCGTATACTGAAAAGTCTTGTCAGAAATCCCCTACGGACTATGGTTTTCGTGATATTAGCGATGATGCCTTTTCAGATGTAATCCATATTACTAATAATTCAAGTCTAAGCTATTTTTGTAAGTATTTATTTGAGAATTGGTTAAATTAAAAGCTTTGATGAGCTATAATATTAATGTAGGATGATGTGGTGACTTAGATAAGTAGTGAAAATTGTACAGATGCAGCCTTGTTAGAAAATTTTTAGTCTTCAAATGTAATGGCATGACTGGTAATTTTATATCAAACAAACTCGCACAGCCGAGAAAAGTAAACAAGGTGAGCGATTGTTTTGTGTCTATTGAAAAGTCTTCTGCTCAGGAAGGAAGAAACAGCTGATAATTCTCCAAATGTAATAGTGAAGACCGTGGTACCATAAGTTAAAAGCTTTGGTGGATGGTATTCAGCCTGACATAATTCTAGTAGGATGTTATATTCTCGGGGCGTGAAATACCACAATTGCACCTCCAAATTATGCTAGGAACTTACGAGTGTTCTGTCCGGGTATTGAGTGAGTACATTGGTGTTTCGTTAAATAAAACTTCACTTGATTTGATTTGATTTCCTCTTTCTTTCACTTGTTTCAACCACTTGCATTCGGTTAACTAATTCTTAGGATAAAGCAGCACAATTGACCATCACTACCTTACACCAACTCAAAACGAGTTCCTCCCAATCAGAATATTTAACTTTTTACTATCACCGCTTTTTTGGGAAATTATAAATTTTCCTTTAAGGAATAGAGACGGAAAACGACTTTAACTCTGCTCGATACTATAATTTTTTAACTCCTTTACTAATTGTTACTTTTTTAATGCGACGTGATGTCCACGACGTTTTTTAAATCAAATCTGAAAACCGTATGTACTTGTACATTCCTATCCTGAGAAAATTATTTGCCGCTCGACATGTTTAAACATGCCCAGAATTATCGTGACGGATGATGGTTGAAATGAAATTTGATATTTTCATAAATATCGAACCATCGTCTTGCTATCGTGAATACGTTGTTGCGATCACAATATATGCAGCTCGCGACAATTTACTGATCAGAGCATTTTTCGGTGAAGACTTGATCGTTTCAGTCCTCACCGACGTAAAATTTCATGCGCCGATATGTATGTATGTATATATGTACATACATATCGTATTTACGACAAATCTTACTGAAGGTAAGATTTGTCGTGGGGCTTTTTTCTATTGAAACGACTTGGGTTGAAATATAAAACATTAATTTTTCCCAAGTCGTTTTGTGGGAAAAATATGTTGATTATATGCGAACGAATTTGAAGAAAGTAAAGTAAACAAATTGAACCATTTATGAAAGGATCCGAATTTCTTTAGCTGAAAAAACAACAACTGATATGTTGTCCTAGATGAGTAGTGGAAGTTATAATTGAAAATTTCTTTTCTGATAAAAATTAACCACAACTATAACGTAAGATGTGGTTTATATGTGTCTTTTATAAACAAGAATGATCATGATATTCGATATCCAAAAATAGATCACGGTTGCTTGGGATGGTAAGAATGGAAACTAATGCCTTATCAGAAACGGTGTAGGGGTGTGCGTATACTGAAAAGTCTTTTCAGAAATCCCCTACGGACTATGGTTTTCGTGATATTAGCGATGATGCCTTTTCAGATGTAATCCATATTACTAATAATTCAAGTCTAAGCTATTTTTGTAAGCATTTATTTGAGAATTGGTTAAATTAAAAGCTTTGATGAGCTATAATATTAATGTAGGATGATGTGGTGACTTAGATAAGTAGTGAAAATTGTACAGATGCAGCCTTGTTAGAAAATTTTTAGTCTTCAAATGTAATGGCATGACTGGTAATTTTATATCAAACAAACTCGCACAGCCGAGAAAAGTAAACAAGGTGAGCGATTGTTTTGTGTCTATTGAAAAGTCTTCTGCTCAGGAAGGAAGAAACAGCTGATAATTCTCCAAATGTAATAGTGAAGACCGTGGTACCATAAGTTAAAAGCTTTGGTGGATGGTATTCAGCCTGACATAATTCTAGTAGGATGTTATATTCTCGGGGCGTGAAATACCACAATTGCACCTCCAAATTATGCTAGGAACTTACGAGTGTTCTGTCCGGGTATTGAGTGAGTACACTGGTGTTTCGTTAAATAAAACTTCACTTGATTTGATTTCCTCTTTCCTTCACTTGTTTCAACCACTTGCATTCGGTTAACTAATTCTTAGGATAAAGCAGCACAATTGACCATCACTACCTTACACCAACTCAAAACGAGTTCCTCCCAATCAGAATATTTAACTTTTTACTATCACCGCTTTTTTTGGGAAATTATAAATTTTCCTTTAAGGAATAGAGACGGAAAACGACTTTAACTCTGCTCGATACTATAATTTTTTAACTCCTTTACTAATTGTTACTTTTTTAATGCGACGTGATGTCCACGACGTTTTTTAAATCAAATCTGAAAACCGTATGTACTTGTACATTCCTATCCTGAGAAAATTATTTGCCGCTCGACATGTTTAAACATGCCCAGAATTATCGTGACGGATGATGGTTGAAATGAGATTTGATATTTTCATAAATATCGAACCATCGTCTTGCTATCGTGAATACGTTGTTGCGATCACAATATATGCAGCTCGCGACAATTTACTGATCAGAGCATTTTTCGGTGAAGACTTGATCGTTTCAGTCCTCACCGACGTAAAATTTCATGCGCCGATATGTATGTATGTATATATGTACATACATATCGTATTTACGACAAATCTTACTGAAGGTAAGATTTGTCGTGGGGCTTTTTTCTATTGAAACGACTTGGGTTGAAATATAAAACATTAATTTTTCCCAAGTCGTTTTGTGAGAAAAATATGTTGATTATATGCGAACGAATTTGAAGAAAGTAAAGTAAACAAATTGAACCATTTATGAAAGGATCCGAATTTCTTTAGCTGAAAAAACAACAACTGATATGTTGTCCTAGATGAGTAGTGGAAGTTATAATTGAAAATTTCTTTTCTGATAAAAATTAACCACAACTATAACGTAAGATGTGGTTTATATGTGTCTTTTATAAACAAGAATGATCATGATATTCGATATCCAAAAATAGATCTCGGTTGCTTGGGATGGTAAGAATGGAAACTAATGCCTTATCAGAAACGGTGTAGGGGTGTGCGTATACTGAAAAGTCTTTTCAGAAATCCCCTACGGACTATGGTTTTCGTGATATTAGCGATGATGCCTTTTCAGATGTAATCCATATTACTAATAATTCAAGTCTAAGCTATTTTTGTAAGCATTTATTTGAGAATTGGTTAAATTAAAAGCTTTGATGAGCTATAATATTAATGTAGGATGATGTGGTGACTTAGATAAGTAGTGAAAATTGTACAGATGCAGCCTTGTTAGAAAATGTTTAGTCTTCAAATGTAATGGCATGACTGGTAATTTTATATCAAACAAACTCGCACAGCCGAGAAAAGTAAACAAGGTGAGCGATTGTTTTGTGTCTATTGAAAAGTCTTCTGCTCAGGAAGGAAGAAACAGCTGATAATTCTCCAAATGTAATAGTGAAGACCGTGGTACCATAAGTTGAAAGCTTTGGTGGATGGTATTCAGCCTGACATAATTCTAGTAGGATGTTATATTCTCGGGGCGTGAAATACCACAATTGCACCTCCAAATTATGCTAGGAACTTACGAGTGTTCTGTCCGGGTATTGAGTGAGTACACTGGTGTTTCGTTAAATAAAACTTCACTTGATTTGATTTGATTTCCTCTTTCCTTCACTTGTTTCAACCACTTGCATTCGGTTAACTAATTCTTAGGATAAAGCAGCACAATTGACCATCACTACCTTACACCAACTCAAAACCAGTTCCTCCCAATCAGAATATTTAACTTTTTACTATCACCGCTTTTTTGGGAAATTATAAATTTTCCTTTAAGGAATAGAGACGGAAAACGACTTTAGCTCTGCTCGATACTATAATTTTTTAACTCCTTTACTAATTGTTACTTTTTTAATGCGACGTGATGTCCACGACGTTTTTTAAATCAAATCTGAAAACCGTATGTACTTTTACATTCCTATCCTGAGAAAATTATTTGCCGCTCGACACGTTTAAACATGCCCAGAATTATCGTGACGGATGATGGTTGAAATGAAATTTGATATTTTCATAAATATCGAACCATCGTCTTGCTATCGTGGATACGTTGTTGCGATCACAATATATGCAGCTCGCGACAATTTGCTGATCAGAGCATTTTTCGGTGAAGACTTGATCGTTTCAGTCCTCACCGACGTAAAATTTCATGCGCCCGATATGTATGTATGTATATATGTACATACATATCGTATTTACGACAAATCTTACTGAAGGTAAGATTTGTCGTGGGGCTTTTTTCTATTGAAACGACTTGGGTTGAAATATAAAACATTAATTTTTCCCAAGTCGTTTTGTGGGAAAAATATGTTGATTATATGCGAACGAATTTGAAGAAAGTAAAGTAAACAAATTGAACCATTTATGAAAGGATCCGAATTTCTTTAGCTGAAAAAACAACAACTGATATGTTGTCCTAGATGAGTAGTGGAAGTTATAATTGAAAATTTCTTTTCTGATAAAAATTAACCACAACTATAACGTAAGATGTGGTTTATATGTGTCTTTTATAAACAAGAATGATCATGATATTCGATATCCAAAAATAGATCACGGTTGCTTGGGATGGTAAGAATGGAAACTAATGCCTTATCAGAAACGGTGTAGGGGTGTGCGTATACTGAAAAGTCTTTTCAGAAATCCCCTACGGACTATGGTTTTCGTGATATTAGCGATGATGCCTTTTCAGATGTAATCCATATTACTAATAATTCAAGTCTAAGCTATTTTTGTAAGCATTTATTTGAGAATTGGTTAAATTAAAAGCTTTGATGAGCTATAATATTAATGTAGGATGATGTGGTGACTTAGATAAGTAGTGAAAATTGTACAGATGCAGCCTTGTTAGAAAATTTTTAGTCTTCAAATGTAATGGCATGACTGGTAATTTTATATCAAACAAACTCGCACAGCCGAGAAAAGTAAACAAGGTGAGCGATTGTTTTGTGTCTATTGAAAAGTCTTCTGCTCAGGAAGGAAGAAACAGCTGATAATTCTCCAAATGTAATAGTGAAGACCGTGGTACCATAAGTTGAAAGCTTTGGTGGATGGTATTCAGCCTGACATAATTCTAGTAGGATGTTATATTCTCGGGGCGTGAAATACCACAATTGCACCTCCAAATTATGCTAGGAACTTACGAGTGTTCTGTCCGGGTATTGAGTGAGTACACTGGTGTTTCGTTAAATAAAACTTCACTTGATTTGATTTGATTTCCTCTTTCCTTCACTTGTTTCAACCACTTGCATTCGGTTAACTAATTCTTAGGATAAAGCAGCACAATTGACCATCACTACCTTACACCAACTCAAAACCAGTTCCTCCCAATCAGAATATTTAACTTTTTACTATCACCGCTTTTTTGGGAAATTATAAATTTTCCTTTAAGGAATAGAGACGGAAAACGACTTTAACTCTGCTCGATACTATAATTTTTTAACTCCTTTACTAATTGTTACTTTTTTAATGCGACGTGATGTCCACGACGTTTTTTAAATCAAATCTGAAAACCGTATGTACTTGTACATTCCTATCCTGAGAAAATTATTTGCCGCTCGACATGTTTAAACATGCCCAGAATTATCGTGACGGATGATGGTTGAAATGAAATTTGATATTTTCATAAATATCGAACCATCGTCTTGCTATCGTGAATACGTTGTTGCGATCACAATATATGCAGCTCGCGACAATTTGCTGATCAGAGCATTTTTCGGTGAAGACTTGATCGTTTCAGTCCTCACCGACGTAAAATTTCATGCGCCCGATATGTATGTATGTATATATGTACATACATAACGTATTTACGACAAATCTTACTGAAGGTAAGATTTGTCGTGGGGCTTTTTTCTATTGAAACGACTTGGGTTGAAATATAAAACATTAATTTTTCCCAAGTCGTTTTGTGGGAAAAATATGTTGATTATATGCGAACGAATTTGAAGAAAGTAAAGTAAACAAATTGAACCATTTATGAAAGGATCCGAATTTCTTTAGCTGAAAAAACAACAACTGATATGTTGTCCTAGATGAGTAGTGGAAGTTATAATTGAAAATTTCTTTTCTGATAAAAATTAACCACAACTATAACGTAAGATGTGGTTTATATGTGTCTTTTATAAACAAGAATGATCATGATATTCGATATCCAAAAATAGATCACGGTTGCTTGGGATGGTAAGAATGGAAACTAATGCCTTATCAGAAACGGTGTAGGGGTGTGCGTATACTGAAAAGTCTTGTCAGAAATCCCCTACGGACTATGGTTTTCGTGATATTAGCGATGATGCCTTTTCAGATGTAATCCATATTACTAATAATTCAAGTCTAAGCTATTTTTGTAAGCATTTATTTGAGAATTGGTTAAATTAAAAGCTTTGATGAGCTATAATATTAATGTAGGATGATGTGGTGACTTAGATAAGTAGTGAAAATTGTACAGATGCAGCCTTGTTAGAAAATTTTTAGTCTTCAAATGTAATGGCATGACTGGTAATTTTATATCAAACAAACTCGCACAGCCGAGAAAAGTAAACAAGGTGAGCGATTGTTTTGTGTCTATTGAAAAGTCTTCTGCTCAGGAAGGAAGAAACAGCTGATAATTCTCCAAATGTAATAGTGAAGACCGTGGTACCATAAGTTAAAAGCTTTGGTGGATGGTATTCAGCCTGACATAATTCTAGTAGGATGTTATATTCTCGGGGCGTGAAATACCACAATTGCACCTCCAAATTATGCTAGGAACTTACGAGTGTTCTGTCCGGGTATTGAGTGAGTACACTGGTGTTTCGTTAAATAAAACGTCACTTGATTTGATTTGATTTCCTCTTTCTTTCACTTGTTTCAACCACTTGCATTCGGTTAACTAATTCTTAGGATAAAGCAGCACAATTGACCATCACTACCTTACACCAACTCAAAACGAGTTCCTCCCAATCAGAATATTTAACTTTTTACTATCACCGCTTTTTTGGGAAATTATAAATTTTCCTTTAAGGAATAGAGACGGAAAACGACTTTAACTCTGCTCGATACTATAATTTTTTAACTCCTTTACTAATTGTTACTTTTTTAATGCGACGTGATGTCCACGACGTTTTTTAAATCAAATCTGAAAACCGTATGTACTTGTACATTCCTATCCTGAGAAAATTATTTGCCGCTCGACATGTTTAAACATGCCCAGAATTATCGTGACGGATGATGGTTGAAATGAAATTTGATATTTTCATAAATATCGAACCATCGTCTTGCTATCGTGAATACGTTGTTGCGATCACAATATATGCAGCTCGCGACAATTTACTGATCAGAGCATTTTTCGGTGAAGACTTGATCGTTTCAGTCCTCACCGACGTAAAATTTCATGCGCCGATATGTATGTATGTATATATGTACATACATATCGTATTTACGACAAATCTTACTGAAGGTAAGATTTGTCGTGGGGCTTTTTTCTATTGCAACGACTTGGGTTGAAATATAAAACATTAATTTTTCCCAAGTCGTTTTGTGGGAAAAATATGTTGATTATATGCGAACGAATTTGAAGAAAGTAAAGTAAACAAATTGAACCATTTATGAAAGGATCCGAATTTCTTTAGCTGAAAAAACAACAACTGATATGTTGTCCTAGATGAGTAGTGGAAGTTATAATTGAAAATTTCTTTTCTGATAAAAATTAACCACAACTATAACGTAAGATGTGGTTTATATGTGTCTTTTATAAACAAGAATGATCATGATATTCGATATCCAAAAATAGATCACGGTTGCTTGGGATGGTAAGAATGGAAACTAATGCCTTATCAGAAACGGTGTAGGGGTGTGCGTATACTGAAAAGTCTTTTCAGAAATCCCCTACGGACTATGGTTTTCGTGATATTAGCGATGATGCCTTTTCAGATGTAATCCATATTACTAATAATTCAAGTCTAAGCTATTTTTGTAAGCATTTATTTGAGAACTGGTTAAATTAAAAGCTTTGATGAGCTATAATATTAATGTAGGATGATGTGGTGACTTAGATAAGTAGTGAAAATTGTACAGATGCAGCCTTGTTAGAAAATTTTTAGTCTTCAAATGTAATGGCATGACTGGTAATTTTATATCAAACAAACTCGCACAGCCGAGAAAAGTAAACAAGGTGAGCGATTGTTTTGTGTCTATTGAAAAGTCTTCTGCTCAGGAAGGAAGAAACAGCTGATAATTCTCCAAATGTAATAGTGAAGACCGTGGTACCATAAGTTGAAAGCTTTAGTGGATGGTATTCAGCCTGACATAATTCTAGTAGGATGTTATATTCTCGGGGCGTGAAATACCACAATTGCACCTCCAAATTATGCTAGGAACTTACGAGTGTTCTGTCCGGGTATTGAGTGAGTACACTGGTGTTTCGTTAAATAAAACTTCACTTGATTTGATTTGATTTCCTCTTTCCTTCACTTGTTTCAACCACTTGCATTCGGTTAACTAATTCTTAGGATAAAGCAGCACAATTGACCATCACTACCTTACACCAACTCAAAACCAGTTCCTCCCAATCAGAATATTTAACTTTTTACTATCACCGCTTTTTTGGGAAATTATAAATTTTCCTTTAAGGAATAGAGACGGAAAACGACTTTAACTCTGCTCGATACTATAATTTTTTAACTCCTTTACTAATTGTTACTTTTTTAATGCGACGTGATGTCCACGACGTTTTTTAAATCAAATCTGAAAACCGTATGTACTTGTACATTCCTATCCTGAGAAAATTATTTGCCGCTCGACACGTTTAAACATGCCCAGAATTATCGTGACGGATGATGGTTGAAATGAAATTTGATATTTTCATAAATATCGAACCATCGTCTTGCTATCGTGAATACGTTGTTGCGATCACAATATATGCAGCTCGCGACAATTTACTGATCAGAGCATTTTTCGGTGAAGACTTGATCGTTTCAGTCCTCACCGACGTAAAATTTCATGCGCCGATATGTATGTATGTATATATGTACATACATATCGTATTTACGACAAATCTTACTGAAGGTAAGATTTGTCGTGGGGCTTTTTTCTATTGAAACGACTTGGGTTGAAATATAAAACATTAATTTTTCCCAAGTCGTTTTGTGGGAAAAATATGTTGATTATATGCGAACGAATTTGAAGAAAGTAAAGTAAACAAATTGAACCATTTATGAAAGGATCCGAATTTCTTTAGCTGAAAAAACAACAACTGATATGTTGTCCTAGATGAGTAGTGGAAGTTATAATTGAAAATTTCTTTTCTGATAAAAATTAACCACAACTATAACGTAAGATGTGGTTTATATGTGTCTTTTATAAACAAGAATGATCATGATATTCGATATCCAAAAATAGATCACGGTTGCTTGGGATGGTAAGAATGGAAACTAATGCCTTATCAGAAACGGTGTAGGGGTGTGCGTATACTGAAAAGTCTTGTCAGAAATCCCCTACGGACTATGGTTTTCGTGATATTAGCGATGATGCCTTTTCAGATGTAATCCATATTACTAATAATTCAAGTCTAAGCTATTTTTGTAAGCATTTATTTGAGAATTGGTTAAATTAAAAGCTTTGATGAGCTATAATATTAATGTAGGATGATGTGGTGACTTAGATAAGTAGTGAAAATTGTACAGATGCAGCCTTGTTAGAAAATTTTTAGTCTTCAAATGTAATGGCATGACTGGTAATTTTATATCAAACAAACTCGCACAGCCGAGAAAAGTAAACAAGGTGAGCGATTGTTTTGTGTCTATTGAAAAGTCTTCTGCTCAGGAAGGAAGAAACAGCTGATAATTCTCCAAATGTAATAGTGAAGTCCGTGGTACCATAAGTTGAAAGCTTTGGTGGATGGTATTTAGGCTGACATAATTCTAGTAGGATGTTATATTCTCGGGGCGTGAAATACCACAATTGCACCTCCAAATTATGCTAGGAACTTACGAGTGTTCTGTCCGGGTATTGAGTGAGTACACTGGTGTTTCGTTAAATAAAACTTCACTTGATTTGATTTGATTTCCTCTTTCCTTCACTTGTTTCAACCACTTGCATTCGGTTAACTAATTCTTAGGATAAAGCAGCACAATTGACCATCACTACCTTACACCAACTCAAAACCAGTTGTTCCCAATCAGAATATTTAACTTTTTACTATCACCGCTTTTTTGGGAAATTATAAATTTTCCTTTAAGGAATAGAGACGGAAAACGACTTTAACTCTGCTCGATACTATAATTTTTTAACTCCTTTACTAATTGTTACTTTTTTAATGCGACGTGATGTCCACGACGATTTTTAAATCAAATCTGAAAACCGTATGTACTTGTACATTCCTATCCTGAGAAAATTATTTGCCGCTCGACACGTTTAAACATGCCCAGAATTATCGTGACGGATGATGGTTGAAATGAAATTTGATATTTTCATAAATATCGAACCATCGTCTTGCTATCGTGAATACGTTGTTGCGATCACAATATATGCAGCTCGCGACAATTTGCTGATCAGAGCATTTTTCGGTGAAGACTTGATCGTTTCAGTCCTCACCGACGTAAAATGCGCCCGATATGTATGTATGTATATATGTACATACATATCGTATGTACGACAAATCTTACTGAAGGTAAGATTTGTCGTGGGGCTTTTTTCTATTGAAACGACTTGGGTTGAAATATAAAACATTAACTTTTCCCAAGTCGATTTGTGGGAAAAATATGTTGATTATATGCGAACGAATTTGAAGAAAGTAAAGTAAACAAATTGAACCATTTATGAAAGGATCCGAATTTCTTTAGCTGAAAAAACAACAACTGATATGTTGTCCTAGATGAGTAGTGGAAGTTATAATTGAAAATTTCTTTTCTGATAAAAATTAACCACAACTATAACGTAATATGTGGTTTATATGTGTCTTTTATAAACAAGAATGATCATGATATTCGATATCCAAAAATAGATCACGGTTGCTTGGGATGGTAAGAATGGAAACTAATGCCTTATCAGAAACGGTGTAGGGGTGTGCGTATACTGAAAAGTCTTGTCAGAAATCCCCTACGGACTATGGTTTTCGTGATATTAGCGATGATGCCTTTTCAGATGTAATCCATATTACTAATAATTCAAGTCTAAGCAATTTTTGTAAGCATTTATTTGAGAATTGGTTAAATTAAAAGCTTTGATGAGCTATAATATTAATGTAGGATGATGTGGTGACTTAGATAAGTAGTGAAAATTGTACAGATGTAGCCTTGTTAGAAAATTTTTAGTCTTCAAATGTAATGGCATGACTGGTAATTTTATATCAAACAAACTCGCATAGCCGAGAAAAGTAAACAAGGTGAGCGATTGTTTTGTGTCTATTGAAAAGTCTTCTGCTCAGAAAGGAAGAAACAGCTGATAATTCTCCAAATGTAATAGTGAAGACCGTGGTACCATAAGTTAAAAGCTTTGGTGGATGGTATTCAGCCTGACATAATTCTTGTAGGATGTTATATTCTCGGGGCGTGAAATACCACAATTGCACCTCCGAATTATGCTAGGAACTTACGAGTGTTCTGTCCGGGTATTGAGTGAGTACACTGGTGTTTCGTTAAATAAAACTTCACTTGATTTGATTTGATTTCCTTTTTCCTTCACTTGTTTCAACCACTTGCATTCGGTTAACTAATTCTTAGGATAAAGCAGCACAATTGACCATCACTACCTTACACCAACTCAAAACCAGTTCCTCCCAATCAGAATATTTAACTTTTTACTATCACCGCTTTTTTGGGAAATTATAAATTTTCCTTTAAGGAATAGAGACGGAAAACGACTTTAACTCTGCTCGATACTATAATTTTTTAACTCCTTTACTAATTGTTACTTTTTTAATGCGACGTGATGTCCACGACGTTTTTTAAATCAAATCTGAAAACCGTATGTACTTGTACATTCCTATCCTGAGAAAATTATTTGCCGCTCGACACGTTTAAACATGCCCAGAATTATCGTGACGGATGATGGTTGAAATGAAATTTGATATTTTCATAAATATCGAACCATCGTCTTGCTATCGTGAATACGTTGTTGCGATCACAATATATGCAGCTCGCGACAATTTACTGATCAGAGCATTTTTCGGTGAAGACTTGATCGTTTCAGTCCTCACCGACGTAAAATGCGCCCGATATGTATGTATGTATATATGTACATACATATCGTATTTACGACAAATCTTACTGAAGGTAAGATTTGTCGTGGGGCTTTTTTCTATTGAAACGACTTGGGTTGAAATATAAAACATTAATTTTTCCCAAGTCGTTTTGTGGGAAAAATATGTTGATTATATGCGAACGAATTTGAAGAAAGTAAAGTAAACAAATTGAACCATTTATGAAAGGATCCGAATTTCTTTAGCTGAAAAAACAACAACTGATATGTTGTCCTAGATGAGTAGTGGAAGTTATAATTGAAAATTTCTTTTCTGATAAAAATTAACCACAACTATAACGTAAGATGTGGTTTATATGTGTCTTTTATAAACAAGAATGATCATGATATTCGATATCCAAAAATAGATCACGGTTGCTTGGGATGGTAAGAATGGAAACTAATGCCTTATCAGAAACGGTGTAGGGGTGTGCGTATACTGAAAAGTCTTGTCAGAAATCCCCTACGGACTATGGTTTTCGTGATATTAGCGATGATGCCTTTTCAGATGTAATCCATATTACTAATAATTCAAGTCTAAGCTATTTTTGTAAGCATTTATTTGAGAATTGGTTAAATTAAAAGCTTTGATGAGCTATAATATTAATGTAGGATGATGTGGTGACTTAGATAAGTAGTGAAAATTGTACAGATGCAGCCTTGTTAGAAAATTTTTAGTCTTCAAATGTAATGGCATGACTGGTAATTTTATATCAAACAAACTCGCACAGCCGAGAAAAGTAAACAAGGTGAGCGATTGTTTTGTGTCTATTGAAAAGTCTTCTGCTCAGGAAGGAAGAAACAGCTGATAATTCTCCAAATGTAATAGTGAAGACCGTGGTACCATAAGTTAAAAGCTTTGGTGGATGGTATTCAGCCTGACATAATTCTAGTAGGATGTTATATTCTCGGGGCGTGAAATACCACAATTGCACCTCCAAATTATGCTAGGAACTTACGAGTGTTCTGTCCGGGTATTGAGTGAGTACACTGGTGTTTCGTTAAATAAAACTTCACTTGATTTGATTTGATTTCCTCTTTCTTTCACTTGCTTCAACCACTTGCATTCGGTTAACTAATTCTTAGGATAAAGTAGCACAATTGACCATCACTACCTTACACCAACTCAAAACGAGTTCCTCCCAATCAGAATATTTAACTTTTTACTATCACCGCTTTTTTGGGAAATTATAAATTTTCCTTTAAGGAATAGAGACGGAAAACGACTTTAACTCTGCTCGATACTATAATTTTTTAACTCCTTTACTAATTGTTACTTTTTTAATGCGACGTGATGTCCACAACGTTTTTTAAATCAAATCTGAAAACCGTATGTACTTGTACATTCCTATCCTGAGAAAATTATTTGCCGCTCGACATGTTTAAACATGCCCAGAATTTTCGTGACGGATGATGGTTGAAATGAAATTTGATATTTTCATAAATATCGAACCATCGTCTTGCTATCGTGAATACGTTGTTGCGATCACAATATATGCAGCTCGCGACAATTTACTGATCAGAGCATTTTTCGGTGAAGACTTGATCGTTTCAGTCCTCACCGACGTAAAATTTTATGCGCCGATATGTATGTATGTATATATGTACATACATATCGTATTTACGACAAATCTTACTGAAGGTAAGATTTGTCGTGGGGCTTTTTTCTATTGAAACGACTTGGGTTGAAATATAAAACATTAATTTTTCCCAAGTCGTTTTGTGGGAAAAATATGTTGATTATATGCGAACGAATTTGAAGAAAGTAAAGTAAACAAATTGAACCATTTATGAAAGGATCCGAATTTCTTTAGCTGAAAAAACAACAACTGATATGTTGTCCTAGATGAGTAGTGGAAGTTATAATTGAAAATTTCTTTTCTGATAAAAATTAACCACAACTATAACGTAAGATGTGGTTTATATGTGTCTTTTATAAACAAGAATGATCATGATATTCGATATCCAAAAATAGATCACGGTTGCTTGGGATGGTAAGAATGGAAACTAATGCCTTATCAGAAACGGTGTAGGGGTGTGCGTATACTGAAAAGTCTTGTCAGAAATCCCCTACGGACTATGGTTTTCGTGATATTAGCGATGATGCCTTTTCAGATGTAATCCATATTACTAATAATTCAAGTCTAAGCTATTTTTGTAAGCATTTATTTGAGAATTGGTTAAATTAAAAGCTTTGATGAGCTATAATATTAATGTAGGATGATGTGGTGACTTAGATAAGTAGTGAAAATTGTACAGATGCAGCCTTGTTAGAAAATTTTTAGTCTTCAAATGTAATGGCATGACTGGTAATTTTATATCAAACAAACTCGCACAGCCGAGAAAAGTAAACAAGGTGAGCGATTGTTTTGTGTCTATTGAAAAGTCTTCTGCTCAGGAAGGAAGAAACAGCTGATAATTCTCCAAATGTAATAGTGAAGACCGTGGTACCATAAGTTGAAAGCTTTGGTGGATGGTATTCAGCCTGACATAATTCTAGTAGGATGTTATATTCTCGGGGCGTGAAATACCACAATTGCACCTCCAAATTATGCTAGGAACTTACGAGTGTTCTGTCCGGGTATTGAGTGAGTACACTGGTGTTTCGTTAAATAAAACTTCACTTGATTTGATTTGATTTCCTCTTTCCTTCACTTGTTTCAACCACTTGCATTCGGTTAACTAATTCTTAGGATAAAGCAGCACAATTGACCATCACTACCTTACACCAACTCAAAACCAGTTCCTCCCAATCAGAATATTTAACTTTTTACTATCACCGCTTTTTTGGGAAATTATAAATTTTCCTTTAAGGAATAGAGACGGAAAACGACTTTAACTCTGCTCGATACTATAATTTTTTAACTCCTTTACTAATTGTTACTTTTTTAATGCGACGTGATGTCCACGACGTTTTTTAAATCAAATCTGAAAACCGTATGTACTTGTACATTCCTATCCTGAGAAAATTATTTGCCGCTCGACACGTTTAAACATGCCCAGAATTATCGTGACGGATGATGGTTGAAATGAAATTTGATATTTTCATAAATATCGAACCATCGTCTTGCTATCGTGAATACGTTGTTGCGATCACAATATATGCAGCTCGCGACAATTTGCTGATCAGAGCATTTTTCGGTGAAGACTTGATCGTTTCAGTCCTCACCGACGTAAAATGCGCCCGATATGTATGTATGTATATATGTACATACATATCGTATTTACGACAAATCTTACTGAAGGTAAGATTTGTCGTGGGGCTTTTTTCTATTGAAACGACCTGGGTTGAAATATAAAACATTAATTTTTCCCAAGTCGTTTTGTGGGAAAAATATGTTGATTATATGCGAACGAATTTGAAGAAAGTAAAGTAAACAAATTGAACCATTTATGAAAGGATCCGAATTTCTTTAGCTGAAAAAACAACAACTGATATGTTGTCCTAGATGAGTAGTGGAAGTTATAATTGAAAATTTCTTTTCTGATAAAAATTAACCACAACTATAACGTAATATGTGGTTTATATGTGTCTTTTATAAACAAGAATGATCATGATATTCTATATCCAAAAATAGATCACGGTTGCTTGGGATGGTAAGAATGGAAACTAATGCCTTATCAGAAACGGTGTAGGGGTGTGCGTATACTGAAAAGTCTTGTCAGAAATCCCCTACGGACTATGGTTTTCGTGATATTAGCGATGATGCCTTTTCAGATGTAATCCATATTACTAATAATTCAAGTCTAAGCTATTTTTGTAAGCATTTATTTGAGAATTGGTTAAATTAAAAGCTTTGATGAGCTATAATATTAATGTAGGATGATGTGGTGACTTAGATAAGTAGTGAAAATTGTACAGATGCAGCCTTGTTAGAAAATTTTTAGTCTTCAAATGTAATGGCATGACTGGTAATTTTATATCAAACAAACTCGCATAGCCGAGAAAAGTAAACAAGGTGAGCGATTGTTTTGTGTCTATTGAAAAGTCTTCTGCTCAGGAAGGAAGAAACAGCTGATAATTCTCCAAATGTAATAGTGAAGACCGTGGTACCATAAGTTAAAAGCTTTGGTGGATGGTATTCAGCCTGACATAATTCTAGTAGGATGTTATATTCTCGGGGCGTGAAATACCACAATTGCACCTCCAAATTATGCTAGGAACTTACGAGTGTTCTGTCCGGGTATTGAGTGAGTACACTGGTGTTTCGTTAAATAAAACTTCACTTGATTTGATTTGATTTCCTCTTTCCTTCACTTGTTTCAACCACTTGCATTCGGTTAACTAATTCTTAGGATAAAGCAGCACAATTGACCATCACTACCTTACACCAACTCAAAACCAGTTCCTCCCAATCAGAATATTTAACTTTTTACTATCACCGCTTTTTTGGGAAATTATAAATTTTCCTTTAAGGAATAGAGACGGAAAACGACTTTAACTTTGCTCGATACTATAATTTTTTAACTCCTTTACTAATTGTTACTTTTTTAATGCGACGTGATGTCCACGACGTTTTTTAAATCAAATCTGAAAACCGTATGTACTTGTACATTCCTATCCTGAGAAAATTATTTGCCGCTCGACATGTTTAAACATGCCCAGAATTATCGTGACGGATGATGGTTGAAATGAAATTTGATATTTTCATAAATATCGAACCATCGTCTTGCTATCGTGAATACGTTGTTGCGATCACAATATATGCAGCTCGCGACAATTTACTGATCAGAGTATTTTTCGGTGAAGACTTGATCGTTTCAGTCCTCACCGACGTAAAATTTCATGCGCCGATATGTATGTATGTATATATGTACATACATATCGTATTTACGACAAATCTTACTGAAGGTAAGATTTGTCGTGGGGCTTTTTTCTATTGCAACGACTTGGGTTGAAATATAAAACATTAATTTTTCCCAAGTCGTTTTGTGGGAAAAATATGTTGATTATATGCGAACGAATTTGAAGAAAGTAAAGTAAACAAATTGAACCATTTATGAAAGGATCCGAATTTCTTTAGCTGAAAAAACAACAACTGATATGTTGTCCTAGATGAGTAGTGGAAGTTATAATTGAAAATTTCTTTTCTGATAAAAATTAACCACAACTATAACGTAAGATGTGGTTTATATGTGTCTTTTATAAACAAGAATGATCATGATATTCGATATCCAAAAATAGATCACGGTTGCTTGGGATGGTAAGAATGGAAACTAATGCCTTATCAGAAACGGTGTAGGGGTGTGCGTATACTGAAAAGTCTTTTCAGAAATCCCCTACGGACTATGGTTTTCGTGATATTAGCGATGATGCCTTTTCAGATGTAATCCATATTACTAATAATTCAAGTCTAAGCTATTTTTGTAAGCATTTATTTGAGAATTGGTTAAATTAAAAGCTTTGATGAGCTATAATATTAATGTAGGATGATGTGGTGACTTAGATAAGTAGTGAAAATTGTACAGATGCAGCCTTGTTAGAAAATTTTTAGTCTTCAAATGTAATGGCATGACTGGTAATTTTATATCAAACAAACTCGCACAGCCGAGAAAAGTAAACAAGGTGAGCGATTGTTTTGTGTCTATTGAAAAGTCTTCTGCTCAGGAAGGAAGAAACAGCTGATAATTCTCCAAATGTAGTAGTGAAGACCGTGGTACCATATGTTGAAAGCTTTGGTGGATGGTATTCAGCCTGACATATTTGTCTTTTATAAACAAGAATGATCATGATATTCGATATCCAAAAATAGATCACGGTTGCTTGGGATGGTAAGAATGGAAACTAATGCCTTATCAGAAACGGTGTAGGGGTGTGCGTATACTGAAAAGTCTTGTCAGAAATCCCCTACGGACTATGGTTTTCGTGATATTAGCGATGATGCCTTTTCAGATGTAATCCATATTACTAATAATTCAAGTCTAAGCTATTTTTGTAAGCATTTATTTGAGAATTGGTTAAATTAAAAGCTTTGATGAGCTATAATATTAATGTAGGATGATGTGGTGACTTAGATAAGTAGTGAAAATTGTACAGATGCAGCCTTGTTAGAAAATTTTTAGTCTTCAAATGTAATGGCATGACTGGTAATTTTATATCAAACAAACTCGCACAGCCGAGAAAAGTAAACAAGGTGAGCGATTGTTTTGTGTCTATTGAAAAGTCTTCTGCTCAGGAAGGAAGAAACAGCTGATAATTCTCCAAATGTAATAGTGAAGACCGTGGTACCATAAGTTAAAAGCTTTGGTGGATGGTATTCAGCCTGACATAATTCTAGTAGGATGTTATATTCTCGGGGTGTGAAATACCACAATTGCACCTCCAAATTATGCTAGGAACTTACGAGTGTTCTGTCCGGGTATTGAGTGAGTACACTGGTGTTTCGTTAAATAAAACTTCACTTGATTTGATTTGATTTCCTCTTTCTTTCACTTGTTTCAACCACTTGCATTCGGTTAACTAATTCTTAGGATAAAGTAGCACAATTGACCATCACTACCTTACACCAACTCAAAACGAGTTCCTCCCAATCAGAATATTTAACTTTTTACTATCACCGCTTTTTTGGGAAATTATAAATTTTCCTTTAAGGAATAGAGACGGAAAACGACTTTAACTCTGCTCGATACTATAATTTTTTAACTCCTTTACTAATTGTTACTTTTTTAATGCGACGTGATGTCCACGACGTTTTTTAAATCAAATCTGAAAACCGTATGTACTTGTACATTCCTATCCTGAGAAAATTATTTGCCGCTCGACACGTTTAAACATGCCCAGAATTATCGTGACGGATGATGGTTGAAATGAAATTTGATATTTTCATAAATATCGAACCATCGTCTTGCTATCGTGAATACGTTGTTGCGATCACAATATATGCAGCTCGCGACAATTTGCTGATCAGAGCATTTTTCGGTGAAGACTTGATCGTTTCAGTCCTCACCGACGTAAAATGCGCCCGATATGTATGTATGTATGTATATATGTACATACATATCGTATTTACGACAAATCTTACTGAAGGTAAGATTTGTCGTGGGGCTTTTTTCTATTGAAACGACTTGGGTTGAAATATAAAACATTAATTTTTCCCAAGTCGTTTTGTGGGAAAAATATGTTGATTATATGCGAACGAATTTGAAGAAAGTAAAGTAAACAAATTGAACCATTTATGAAAGGATCCGAATTTCTTTAGCTGAAAAAACAACAACTGATATGTTGTCCTAGATGAGTAGTGGAAGTTATAATTGAAAATTTCTTTTCTGATAAAAATTAACCACAACTATAACGTAATATGTGGTTTATATGTGTCTTTCATAAACAAGAATGATCATGATATTCGATATCCAAAAATAGATCACGGTTGCTTGGGATGGTAAGAATGGAAACTAATGCCTTATCAGAAACGGTGTAGTGGTGTGCGTATACTGAAAAGTCTTGTCAGAAATCCCCTACGGACTATGGTTTTCGTGATATTAGCGATGATGCCTTTTCAGATGTAATCCATATGTTATGTACCAAAGCCTGGATACCCAAAAATTATTCAAAATAAAGGGATATCTAAAAATTTCTATAACAATTAAGAATTCATCCATAAATTTTCACATAAGCTAACATGCCCAAAAAATGGTTAGCTTATCAGTACAATCAGTGAAGAAAATTGCGTCAGCAATTTTCTTCACATTCCATAGAGTTGAAACAAAATTATTCCCATGGCCAATTTTGCCTTCAGCAAAATTTGCCAGTAGAAATATTTAAGTTGAAAAATAAAATAAAAGACAAATCGTACCTTCAGTACGATTTGTCGTGGAGATTGCGATATGTATGTACGAACGTACATACATATCACAAAAAAGCTTTCACGCTCAGAATCGCGCGCCGCGAAGATACATTGGAGGTATACGCGCGCGGCTATTCTAATCGTCGTGACGGTGGCTGATGTTTATGAAAGCGTCAAATTTCAAGCCTCCGTCCAACGAAAAATATTCTGGACTTGTTTAATCAAGTCCAGAATAAATGAAAATTTTCTCAGGGTGAAAATGCAACTATGCATTTTCTACCCTGAACGAAGGCTCTTGATCGCGACAAAAATGATCAAGAGCCGAGTTGGATTTTTAACCGAAGAACGGGCAGTCGATTTTTGAAAAACGGAAAAGAAAGTTGTGATTAAAATTTTATCCGCGGCGGTTGCGCGAAAGGTAGTCAAACTTACAGAGTTGTATTTTTAGATTTGGTACTCGGCGATTGAAAAAAGAATTACAGTTGGTTTCAAGAACAAAAAACAAAACTTGATAACGGTTGGTTCGGGGCCAGTTTTAAAAAGGTAAAAGAAATTAAAACGGGAAAGAAGGATTGTACCCGGAATATTCATGAGTGAAAGTGTACCCAAAGAAATTAAGAGAAATAATAAAAAGTGAAAATAAAATAACAGTGTTTTGGATAACTCCCCTGCCAGTCCCCCAAAAGGTACGTAACAAATTGGCGCAGCCGGTAGGATAGAGGAAGCCTACTTTGAAAAACAAAAAAAAGTATAAGCGCTCGAAAACCCTCTATCCTACGAATCTAAAAGGAGTTTAGGACGAGATCGAATACTGGGCAAGACACCCTACCCTTCGCCTGAAGTTGAGTCTGGCTTCAGGAGTATTTCGATCTTGTCGGCTCCCAACGCTCGGGGTCGGACAGCTTTAACTGCCTCTGTTTGAAAAACACGCAGCCACCCCCTCATCAAAGCACAAAGTGCCAACGTGGGACAATAGCGGGCTTCATCCCAGCCCAGGATAAAAAAGTCCACAACCCAAAATTTCGAAATTTACACTTGAAGGAAGGAAGTTTGGAAACCATCCGCTATCTGCGATCGGGAGCTGAAAGGGACTTCGAAGTAGGCAACGCGCCCCCCTTTCAGCTTTTATCCAGGGGAATTTAAGTAGGCCACGGGCCCCCCCGGCAGCAAAAGAACTTCAAGAGACCGAACCAACGATCCTGAATTGAGAGGGACCTCGAAGAAGGCAATAAGCCCCCCTCTCAATTTGAACCAAGGGAATTAAGACGGCAGAAGCCCCCCTAGCTGCAAATTTCACACACGGTGGTCCATGAGCGAGGAAAGCTCCCACCAAGAAATACCGCCGGAAATCCAACTTCCATCAACTCCTCAACAATCTTCCTCGCCGGGCGACGCACAGGAAGATCCGTCCCGGTACGAAGGAGGCAACGCGGGAGCAACATCCGCAACAGAGGGTGCTAAGCAAACACCCCCAACAAATTTAACAAAAAAAGGGGTAACACTCAGGAGTGGGACAATCCTTACAGGTCCCCAACAAGTAAGACCTTCTACTTTAAATTTAGAAAATTATTTAAAATATCTAGAGGGGAAAGTGCGAGACTCCTCCGAACTTTCTATTATACAGTGCGATTCTATCGATAAACAGCTCAAAAAGTCCCGTGAACGGCGGCTTGAGCAAATCGCGCAATTCAAAGAAAGTACGGAAAAATTTAAAGAAAGCTTAAAGCAGTTTGGAGAACTCTCGCACTCTCTCGAAACAGAAATTACAAATAATAGTGTAGAATTAAGAGAAGGTGCCATTGAAGACAGTGTCAGTGATTCCACCGTAAGTGAGGTCCTTTTGAATTGGCTGGGCGACTCCCTTCTGGAGACCAGTCTAGAAGAAACTAGCTCCCCAAAAGTGTCAAACTTTAGCTTCAGAATCCCCAATATAAACATGGCAGATTACGCGAAAATCGCCAAGCTAACTGCCCAGCTCGTTCCCCTATTCTCAGGAGAACAGCACCCAAAATTGAGCCTTGAGCTCCAAACTTTCCTAGGATGCTGCAGGCAGGTAATCCAGTGCATCTCGGTGGATGAACTAACAGCATTTTTACAAATCTTCCCCACCAGGCTTCGAGGCGAAGCTTATCAGCTTTTTGCCTCAAATATGCCCACTACTTTCAAAGAAGTAGAAGAACGGCTAAATCGCACATACCTGCCTAGAGAAACTTACCAGGAACTGGTAAATAAATTAATCACTACAAGGCAGTATCCTTTAGAGAATCTCACAGCCTTCACGGCACGAGTAAAACAAATGCTGGCACTCTGCAATGAAGCAGCAGAATCCAAATACGGAGCCACAGCAGCACCAGCTGTCAAAACGCAGTTGGAAGATTTCGCGAAAAACGCACTGAAAACAGGCGTAAATAACCCATATATGTGCCAATACCTTCTGACCATGACAGACGGCACGGTGGATGACCTCGTACAAAGAGCACTTGACATGGAACGTCTCCAGCAAAGTGCTCTATTCCTGCAACCTTCAGGACAATTTCAACAAAATGTGATGCAAAATACGTTACCCCATTCCATAAGTGCAACAACACCAAATAACGCACATTTTAACCAACTTAATTCATCAGCTAATCACAGCGTATTTACTCCCGGCATAATGCCATTCGCTCAAGTTCCTCAGACCCTGCCAAACACAAATAGTCACATTCAGCAGCCGCAATTCACACAGGCAAACACATTACCATACATCAAACAGGAGCCAAGATCTCCTAATAAAAATTATAATGTACAAAATAAAAATAATTATTTAAATAAAATCAGTTGTAGTTTTTGTAATTTAAGAGGCCATACATATGTCGATTGCCTCAAAAGGAAAAATACGCCTTATTGTGTGAACTGCAAAATGTATAACCATGACGTGCGTGACTGCAGAAGGAACAACAATAGTTTTCAAAGACCCCAAAACAGAGAAGCACCAATCCAACGTCCTAGAGAGCCTCAAAACCCCAATAACAACTCAAGAGTATATAATGTGCGAAAAAAGTGTGAGTTTTGTGGTCGTTCTGGACATGCAGTAAATAACTGCCAACAAAAACGTAAATGGGAAGCCCGGAGTCAGGGAAACGACGTACAGTCGACCCAAAACTCCCCGGCTCGACTATAAATATCCCATCTAATAAAATAGGGTCCCCTCAGCAGCCCGATTCCAGTGTCGCTACAGTAAAACTTCCTTTAGACATAGGCCTGAACGGCCAAACTAAACTAGTAGTAGACACAGGCGCTGAGGTAAGTATAATAAAGAAAAGGTCATTAAAAGATCTCAAAGAAATTAACCACAATGAGGCATGTACACTTCAGACCCCATTTGGTACGGGAAAGACGCTGGGAAATTGCCAGGGAAACTTCGTTTTCAAAAACAAAATTCCCTGCAAGTTTCAAGTCGTAAAGAACTTGCCTGGCCTTTCCGATGATGGACTTCTAGGAAATGATTTCCTAGCAAAAAACTGTAACGTTGAGGGTCCTAATAAGGCACTCAGGTTTCCTCGCACGGAAACTAATCCAGACGAATTTACTTTGCCATTAGAGTTTGAAACGGACAAGCTACATTCTGAAAAAGCAGTCGAAGTAAGAACACTTGCAGAAGAGGTAGAGTCTAAACAGGTTGAACTATCCACCTGCAGTGTCTTCAAGGCTTCTCAAACGAGAAAAGCTGGCTGCCAAGCTCCAAAAGGGCCCAAGGAATGTGAAAAAAGCTGTCTGGGCGAACAAGAGACCGATGAAGGCAGGCAGCAATTGGTTACCTTTAAGGAACCAATCTGCATACCTGCACGCTCTCAAATTGTGGCCCCAGTGCCGTTACAAACTCAAGAAGAAATGCTCTGTTTATCCCAAGAGATAAGCGATGGAGTCTTCTTGGCAAACAGTTTGCTGTCATCTGGAGAAGAATTAGTGCTGGTTAGTATTCTCAACGCTAACAGTCATCAAGTAGTCATACATAGCTTAAAGTTACAGCTATATCCCATAAACGACTACACCATAGTCCCATTAATACACACAAAAAACCACAACCATACGCACATTCCAATACCCAATAAAGAGGCAATACCAAACAACACAAGAGACGGAACTGAGTGTCTAAAGCCTGCCAAAAAGGTGCATATAACTCTTCCGTCCAAAATCCCGAGGCATAAATCACTATTAAACAAACAACGGCCATATAAGAACGGGAGCGAGTCGCTAAAGCCTATATTAAAGGTGCATATTACTCCACCGTCTTCTAGCATAAAAAATCCTACATGGCCAAAAAATACTAGCATCGGCGCGCATGAGTATTCCACACAACCTAAGGCAAAGACCGCACAGGTGTATCAAACTCAGCCGTCGGCGAAGCAGGAAGCAAGTACCCTGCTACATGCTAAATACAACAAAATAAAGCCTCATAAGGAATTCATTAAATCCAATCCAATTTCAGGACACAAATTTACAAGGAATAGGAAGTCAAACCAAGGTTCAGCCGACAAAACGGCGATATTACAACATGTACGATATCTATACCCGGATAAGGAGACTCCGGACGACCCAAAACAATACCCGCGTATTTCTAGGCTAGAGCAAGAACTCAGCCTAGACCCTAATTTAACCGCGGAAGAAAAAATTTCGATATCAGAACTCTGCGAAGAGTATAACGATATCTTCTTCCTCAAAGGTGACAAACTCACCTATACAAATGCGATAACGCATAATATTCCGTTGGTGCAGGATCAAGCACCAATCAATCAAAAAATGTACCGCTTACCTGAAACACAGCGGAAAGTAATTAACGAGCAGCTAAAAGAAATGCTAGACAGCGGGATAGTCCAGTCTAGTAAAAGCCCTTGGAATTCACCTCTACTAGTTGTCCCCAAGAAAGCGGGACCTGACGGTGAAAAAAGGTGGCGCGTCGTTGTCGATTTTCGTAAGTTAAACGAAAAGACAATAGGCGACGCATTTCCGCTACCCCGAATCGAGGATATTCTCGACCAACTAGGTCACGCAAGGTATTTCACCACACTCGATTTGCCCAACGGCTATCACCAAGTTCTTGTCGACAAAAAAGATCGACATAAAACTGCTTTCAGCACAAGCTATGGGCACTACGAGTTCAAGCGTATGCCATTCGGGCTCAAAGGAGCCCCCGCCACATTTCAACGCCTAATGAATTTCGTCTTAACAGGCCTACAAGGCCTCGAATGTTTTGTCTACCTAGATGACATTGTCATCTATGGAAAAAATTTAAATGACCACAACGAAAAGTTGAGGAAAGTCTTCAATAAGTTGAGAGAGAACAACTTGAAACTGCAGCCAGAGAAGTGCCAGTTTCTACGAAGAGAAGTTGTTTACCTAGGACATAAATGTTCTAGCGAAGGAGCCCTACCAGACCCAAGTAAGACGGCCTGCGTCCAAACATTTCCTGTTCCAAGAACAGTAAGGCAAGTTCAGTCATTTTTAGGACTTGCCAATTACTACAGGAAATTCATTCCAGACTTCTCCAAAATTGTACGCCCAATTACGAATTTACTCCGAAAGGATGTAAAATTCACTTGGACAGAGAAATGCCAAGAAGCATTTCAGAGCATAAAAAGTGCTTTAATTTCTCCACCACTTCTAATTTACCCTGATTTTACAAAATCATTTAATCTTACTACGGACGCAAGTAACGAGGCTCTAGGAGCTGTTCTTTCTCAAGGAGAAGTCGGAAAGGACCAGCCCATTGCCTATGCAAGCCGCACATTAAACAAAGCCGAAAGAAATTACTCTACTATAGAGAAAGAGTTATTGGCTATTGTCTGGGCTACCAAGAATTTCAGGTGCTATCTTCAAGGCCGGAAATTCACGGTCTACACTGACCATAAACCTCTCAAAGGTGTCTTCAATGTGAAAGACCCTACTTCCCGTTTGGTGAGATTTCACCACAAATTATCTGAATTCGATTACAACATCGAATATAAACCAGGGAAGTACAACACTAATGCAGATGCACTAAGTCGCATCCCTCAAGCATTAAAGGAAGACAGTTTAGGCAATACCTTAACGGTAAAAGCCCTAGTCCACCACACAATGGACTCAGATGTGGAGGAAGACAACCCCACAAATAACAAAAAGAAAAAGAAATCCGCTCATTGTTTCGTCGTGACTCGAGCTCAGAAGCAGAAGGCTCAAGAGACAATAGATAGCTCCAGTGTGGAGACAGAAGAGCACACGAATGCGGACCAAAACGAAATTCAACATACGGAGGCGGAAAAACTAAACCCAGCATCGCTTGAGCAAAAAGTAAGTACTGGCAAGACACCCGAAGTTATCACGAGCCCTACGGAAATCCGAACAATCTTAAAAGATTATCACGATTCTCCATTTGGTGGCCATCAAGGTGTCATAAAAACTTACAAACGTATAAGACGCAAGTATTGGTGGAGACACATGCTTAGCGACATCAATAAATACATAAAAAAATGCCCAAAGTGCCAGACGATGAAAGCTTCTCCACAATATAAAATGCCAATGGTTATCACGGACATCGCAGAACAACCGTTCGACAAAGTTTACCTTGATATTGTAGGTCCATTAGAAGAGACGACATCAGGTAACAAATATATCTTGACCTTCCAGGATAATCTAACAAAATTTGTCGACTGGTATGCAATACCTAATGCCGAAGCAGTCACAGTAGCGCAAGTTTTCTTTGATGAAATCGTTACGCGCTATCGCATACCCAAAAGAATACTCACCGATCAGGGAACAAATTTCCTGAGTGAATTATTCAAAAGAGTATGTAAGCTTCTAAAGGTAAAGAAGTTACAGACTTCAGCATACCACCCACAGTCTAATGGAGCACTAGAGCGTGCTCATAGACCCCTAATAGAATACATGCGAACAATCGTAGATGAAAATCCCAAAACATGGGACCAATACCTACGAACCGCTGCATTCGTGTATAACAACAGTGTGCACGAGGGTACTAAACTTACCCCGATGGACTGCCTATACGGCTTCACAGCGGATGTCCCATCAAATTTAAAACGGGATCCCGAACCCGTTTACAATCACGAGAGCTATTATCATATACTAAAGTATAAGCTCCAAAAATCGTACGCCACGGCAAGAAAGAATTTATTAGCCAGTAAACAACGCTCGAAGGGGTACTATGATAAGACAGTACGACCCCTAACTTTCCACATAGGAGATAAGGTCCTCATTAAAAATGAAAGCAGGGAACATAAGCTTTCCCAAATCTGGGTAGGACCTTATCAGGTAACTGCTATACCAAGTGGAGTAAACACCACAATAAAAATTGGTAAGCGTACTGTAACGGTACATAACAACCGTCTAAAACCATTCTTCGAATGAAATAAACATGTTGCCACAGAACCAGGTTGACTCAAATTCCTACTCTGTTTGTTTCAAATTAATCCCATTTTAACGGCTCTCAGGAACACTTGCGGTGGAGCCACTCCACTGCCTGGTCTAATAACGGCACGAAATAAGTAAAGTCATACTTAAAGGATTATTTTTTTTTTCCTCCGAATTGTCCACAGAAATGGCGCTACAAACTATTGCAATTGCCCTCCTCATCCAGTACACGATAGGAGAAATCGCCGACAAACCCTATGCTATAACCAAGCTAAATAGCTCGGGCATATTTTTCGAGGATCTAGGAAGCCTCATGGTGTATCATAACACTTGGAATGTTCTCACGGAGATAGACTTGGATGAGTTAGACTCACAGATAAAACTAACGAAACAGGCAGAATATTTAGTGCATAAACTCTGCATAAATATCACAGATAAAGAAGACCTGTGCAACGTGCAGCAACTACACATACACGCTATAATAGATAGCGTACAAAAGCGCACGAGAACCATTAAGGAATTAGTTCCAGGAAGGCGTAAGGCCAGATCACTATTCGACGGAATAGGCAATGCTATGCATTATCTGTTTGGTACCATGGATAGCAACAACGAGAAGGAAATATACAGTAGATTGGATGAAATTGAATCAAATGCACAAGCCCTAGCTGAGCTAGAGAAACAACAAATCAGTGTTGTTAAAACTACCTTGGAACAGATTCAAAAACCTTTGGCTATGCTAATGGATCGTCAACAAAACATAGCACATCAGATTAACGATCTGCATACTGTAACCGAGGAACTAACCAGAAGGCAGCTGAGACAAGAAATTATATCGAGCTTACTGCTCCAAATCATCGAAGTCGAATACCGACAACAAGCCCTTCTTGACAAAATAATAGCCACTAAAGGCAATCATATTCACCCACTTCTCGTGTCCCCAAAAAATCTGCTGGATGTATATCGAAAATCAACTTCGAAATGTCTAAACGACCAAAATTGTCTATCGATTCTGTACCAATCAGCAGGAGCCCTGTCACGCCTTATGCAGAACAAATTGGTGGTGAGAATAACTCTCCCAATTTTTGATTCCCCCAAAATGAGGCTACGGCAAGTCCGATGCTTTCCAGTACCACAACCAGCAAATTATTCCATAATCCCTGACCCTGGATATTCTTATGTGGCAAATAGCGCTCACACACAGGAATTCCTCCTATTAAAAGGTGAGGATATGGAAAGCTTCAAGAAAGTCACTCATAGCATGGAGGAAAATACATATATAGGTCGACTAAATACCCCCATAATTAAGGCAACGACCTCAGATGAATGTATAGTGAAACTGTTGTACAATCCTTTAAATGAAGTGCCCAAGTGTAGGTCTAGAGTACAAGTTCCCCAAAGAGACATGTTGATAAAGTTAAACAAGCCCAATGCGTGGCTATTTTCGTTTATTACCTCCACGGTACTACATATCACATGTCGAGATCACTTTGCCATCTCAAAATTAGAGGGGCAGGGGATACTAGAGATAACGCAACCATGTCAGGTGCAAATAGGGGAAAAGGTGCTAAGATACGAAGGTGAAAATAAACACCCCCTCAAAATTACTCAGCCTGAACAATTTCCTGAGCTAAACCATACTTTATTCAACCTGAATCTAGCCGAAATTTTACCCAAATCCCATAACCAAAGTGTGCAAACCGAGATTATAACAGGGGACGATATCAGCAAATCAATCTATACTGGCACACATTCGTTGGAAGATATCCAACACAAATTAGACCAGTATAGAAATAAGGTAGCAAGCAGACAATCCCACATCCTGTCTACAACCTCTATATCACTTACGAGCCTACTCGCTCTGGCCATAATGATAGTTGTAGCAGTGAAATATCTATACCCTGTTGTCATTGAGTTGAGACAACGGGCAAATCAACCACAAGGTAACCCCGAAATTTCAACAGAGGGAATTCCTTTAGAGGAGCAAACCCGGGCTCCACAACCCAGTATAAGGCGAGCTAAAAGTCTACCTAGGACCAAGTCGGTACAGCTAGTTTAAAAGGTGCGAACGCCGACACTGTCAACATGTACCACTCAATCAAATTAAACATAGAACAAACAAAAGTAGACCTGGTAAACAATGTAGAGAAAAAATGCATTATAACTAAATATTAATAGAAATAGAAAAAAATAAGAGTTAAGGAAAAAATGTATGAAAAATAAATATAAACGAAATGCATAAAATAACAAAATGAAAGAAAAATTCATTAGTATAAAATATTAATAAAATAATAAAATTAAGGTAAATTACTATCAGAAAGAAAATAAAAAAGGAAGTTTACCAGGCTACTATTAATACAAAACAAAAAAAAAAACCACAGAAATATAACTAGGCTAAACTCAATAAAAAAAAAAAATGGAATAGAAATAAAATGATAAAGTACCGTGAGAAATAAATAAATAAATAACAAATAGTTAAAAAATTAATTAAAACCTAATTATAAATAGGAAGTTTATAAGCTAATAGCTTTAAAAGGAAATGCTTTAGAGTTAGTTAAACCCAAAGAAAAAAAAAGAAAAAAGAAAACATGTACCTACTTAAACAGTAGAAGATAAAGAAGTAACGTAAGACGAAGACATTTATCAGGACACTAATAGAAAAAAAAAATGTTTTTAACAAACCTCTAATTAGAGAATAGACTAATAAATAATAATTATTATTAAGATAGCAAATCTAACCTAAAAAATAAAATAACAGTTAAACTAAACAAAATAATTTTGTAAAGCCTAAACCGAACCGACCGAGACCCAAACCACCGATGAAACCAACCAAGATCCGAAACCCCTAATGAAAACAAAAAGAAAAACAAAAAAAAACCACCAACGAAACCAGCCTAGGGTAACAAATTCTAGAAACAAAACATTCGATTTTATTGTATTTTTTTTATTTTATTTTTTTATTTTTTTTTTATAGAAACAAGCAAAAAGAAAAACAAGAAAGACAGGAAAGTTATAAGCTAAAGTAAAATTGAAAAAAATTTTATCCCGCAGGGATTTCACGCCCAGTCCTCCTCGGAGTCATCCTCGACTTCTAAAGGGGGTGGGGTGGCCATCAAACTGCGTAGAATGCCCGTAACGGCTGATTCAAATACGGGATGGCAGCATGCGCAGAGTCCGTGCCGGCCGGTTATGTTGAGGGTACCGCCTGAATAAAAGAAAAAGGGTAAATATAGGTGGCAAACGTGCTAAATCAAATTACCATCAGGACTTACCTCGCACAACCCACGCCTGCCCTTGGTGGGGATACAGGGGTATATCAGCCCAGTAGTGGCGGCCGGCCACGGCATCCGCGCCCCACATAGTGAAAGGCCGCTGTCCTCGCCGTAAAAGCACCAGACGAATCGGGCCCCGCCACCCAGGTATCACGTGGACCACGAAAATTAAGTTGGCCACAGAACTGAGGCCCGCCGGGCTGTGCCAGGGTTGATTACTGACCTTGATGGCAAACAACATCTTAACTGCAATCCGGATCTAATTAGGCAGCTGCAACGGCTCAAGATCAAAACTCGAATAAAACCGAGCAGAGAATTTAATCATGAGATCCATTGCCAAGACAAAGTAACAACCCTAGCAGAACGGTAATCGGACACCCCGATAAGAGACCCAGAAACAAACAAATCAAAAACGGCTCTGCATAATCTAAATCGCACAAATGACCTTCACCAAGAGTTATTACTCTTCTAATAATAACTCTCATTTTGTAAAAGGGGAAGGATTGTTATGTACCAAAGCCTGGATACCCAAAAATTATTCAAAATAAAGGGATATCTAAAAATTTCTATAACAATTAAGAATTCATCCATAAATTTTCACATAAGCTAACATGCCCAAAACATGGTTAGCTTATCAGTACAATCAGTGAAGAAAATTGCGTCAGCAATTTTCTTCACATTCCATAGAGTTGAAACAAAATTATTCCCATGGCCAATTTTGCCTTCAGCAAAATTTGCCAGTAGAAATATTTAAGTTGAAAAATAAAATAAAAGACAAATCGTACCTTCAGTACGATTTGTCGTGGAGATTGCGATATGTATGTACGAACGTACATACATATCACAAAAAAGCTTTCACGCTCAGAATCGCGCGCCGCGAAGATACATTGGAGGTATACGCGCGCGGCTATTCTAATCGTCGTGACGGTGGCTGATGTTTATGAAAGCGTCAAATTTCAAGCCTCCGTCCAACGAAAAATATTCTGGACTTGTTTAATCAAGTCCAGAATAAATGAAAATTTTCTCAGGGTGAAAATGCAACTATGCATTTTCTACCCTGAACGAAGGCTCTTGATCGCGACAAAAATGATCAAGAGCCGAGTTGGATTTTTAACCGAAGAACGGGCAGTCGATTTTTGAAAAACGGAAAAGAAAGTTGTGATTAAAATTTTATCCGCGGCGGTTGCGCGAAAGGTAGTCAAACTTACAGAGTTGTATTTTTAGATTTGGTACTCGGCGATTGAAAAAAGAATTACAGTTGGTTTCAAGAACAAAAAACAAAACTTGATAACGGTTGGTTCGGGGCCAGTTTTAAAAAGGTAAAAGAAATTAAAACGGGAAAGAAGGATTGTACCCGGAATATTCATGAGTGAAAGTGTACCCAAAGAAATTAAGAGAAATAATAAAAAGTGAAAATAAAATAACAGTGTTTTGGATAACTCCCCTGCCAGTCCCCTAAAAGGTACGTAACACATATTACTAATAATTCAAGTCTAAGCTATTTTTGTAAGCATTTATTTGAGAATTGGTTAAATTAAAAGCTTTGATGAGCTATAATATTAATGTAGGATGATGTGGTGACTTAGATAAGTAGTGAAAATTGTACAGATGCAGCCTTGTTAGAAAATTTTTAGTCTTCAAATGTAATGGCATGACTGGTAATTTTATATCAAACAAACTCGCACAGCCGAGAAAAGTAAACAAGGTGAGCAATTGTTTTGTGTCTATTGAAAAGTCTTCTGCTCAGGAAGGAAGAAACAGCTGATAATTCTCCAAATGTAATAGTGAAGACCGTGGTACCATAAGTTAAAAGCTTTGGTGGATGGTATTCAGCCTGACATAATTCTAGTAGGATGTTATATTCTCGGGGCGTGAAATACCACAATTGCACCTCCAAATTATGCTAGGAACTTACGAGTGTTCTGTCCGGGTATTGAGTGAGTACACTGGTGTTTCGTTAAATAAAACTTCACTTGATTTGATTTGATTTCCTCTTTCTTTCACTTGTTTCAACCACTTGCATTCGGTTAACTAATTCTTAGGATAAAGTAGCACAATTGACCATCACTACCTTACACCAACTCAAAACGAGTTCCTCCCAATCAGAATATTTAACTTTTTACTATCACCGCTTTTTTCGGAAATTATAAATTTTCCTTTAAGGAATAGAGACGGAAAACGACTTTAACTCTGCTCGATACTATAATTTTTTAACTCCTTTACTAATTGTTACTTTTTTAATGCGACGTGATGTCCACGACGTTTTTTAAATCAAATCTGAAAACCGTATGTACTTGTACATTCCTATCCTGAGAAAATTATTTGCCGCTCGACATGTTTAAACATGCCCAGAATTATCGTGACGGATGATGGTTGAAATGAAATTTGATATTTTCATAAATATCGAACCATCGTCTTGCTATCGTGAATACGTTGTTGCGATCACAATATATGCAGCTCGCGACAATTTACTGATCAGAGCATTTTTCGGTGAAGACTTGATCGTTTCAGTCCTCACCGACGTAAAATTTCATGCGCCGATATGTATGTATGTATATATGTACATACATATCCTATTTACGACAAATCTTACTGAAGGTAAGATTTGTCGTGGGGCTTTTTTCTATTGAAACGACTTGGGTTGAAATATAAAACATTAATTTTTCCCAAGTCGTTTTGTGAGAAAAATATGTTGATTATATGCGAACGAATTTGAAGAAAGTAAAGTAAACAAATTGAACCATTTATGAAAGGATCCGAATTTCTTTAGCTGAAAAAACAACAACTGATATGTTGTCCTAGATGAGTAGTGGAAGTTATAATTGAAAATTTCTTTTCTGATAAAAATTAACCACAACTATAACGTAAGATGTGGTTTATATGTGTCTTTTATAAACAAGAATGATCATGATATTCGATATCCAAAAATAGATCTCGGTTGCTTGGGATGGTAAGAATGGAAACTAATGCCTTATCAGAAACGGTGTAGGGGTGTGCGTATACTGAAAAGTCTTGTCAGAAATCCCCTACGGACTATGGTTTTCGTGATATTAGCGATGATGCCTTTTCAGATGTAATCCATATTACTAATAATTCAAGTCTAAGCTATTTTTGTAAGCATTTATTTGAGAATTGGTTAAATTAAAAGCTTTGATGAGCTATAATATTAATGTAGGATGATGTGGTGACTTAGATAAGTAGTGAAAATTGTACAGATGCAGCCTTGTTAGAAAATTTTTAGTCTTCAAATGTAATGGCATGACTGGTAATTTTATATCAAACAAACTCGCATAGCCGAGAAAAGTAAACAAGGTGAGCGATTGTTTTGTGTCTATTGAAAAGTCTTCTGCTCAGGAAGGAAGAAACAGCTGATAATTCTCCAAATGTAATAGTGAAGACCGTGGTACCATAAGTTAAAAGCTTTGGTGGATGGTATTCAGCCTGACATAATTCTAGTAGGATGTTATATTCTCGGGGCGTGAAATACCACAATTGCACCTCCAAATTATGCTAGGAACTTACGAGTGTTCTGTCCGGGTATTGAGTGAGTACACTGGTGTTTCGTTAAATAAAACTTCACTTGATTTGATTTGATTTCCTCTTTCCTTCACTTGTTTCAACCACTTGCATTCGGTTAACTAATTCTTAGGATAAAGCAGCACAATTGACCATCACTACCTTACACCAACTCAAAACCAGTTCCTCCCAATCAGAATATTTAACTTTTTACTATCACCGCTTTTTTGGGAAATTATAAATTTTCCTTTAAGGAATAGAGACGGAAAACGACTTTAACTCTGCTCGATACTATAATTTTTTAACTCCTTTACTAATTGTTACTTTTTTAATTCGACGTGATGTCCACGACGTTTTTTAAATCAAATCTGAAAACCGTATGTACTTGTACATTCCTATCCTGAGAAAATTATTTGCCGCTCGACACGTTTAAACATGCCCAGAATTATCGTGACGGATGATGGTTGAAATGAAATTTGATATTTTCATAAATATCGAACCATCGTCTTGCTATCGTGAATACGTTGTTGCGATCACAATATATGCAGCTCGCGACAATTTGCTGATCAGAGCATTTTTCGGTGAAGACTTGATCGTTTCAGTCCTCACCGACGTAAAATGCGCCCGATATGTATGTATGTATATATGTACATACATATCGTATTTACGACAAATCTTACTGAAGGTAAGATTTGTCGTGGGGCTTTTTTCTATTGAAACGACTTGGGTTGAAATATAAAACATTAATTTTTCCCAAGTCGTTTTGTGGGAAAAATATGTTGATTATATGCGAACGAATTTGAAGAAAGTAAAGTAAACAAATTGAACCATTTATGAAAGGATCCGAATTTCTTTAGCTGAAAAAACAACAACTGATATGTTGTCCTAGATGAGTAGTGGAAGTTATAATTGAAAATTTCTTTTCTGATAAAAATTAACCACAACTATAACGTAATATGTGGTTTATATGTGTCTTTCATAAACAAGAATGATCATGATATTCGATATCCAAAAATAGATCACGGTTGCTTGGGATGGTAAGAATGGAAACTAATGCCTTATCAGAAACGGTGTAGGGGTGTGCGTATACTGAAAAGTCTTGTCAGAAATCCCCTACGGACTATGGTTTTCGTGATATTAGCGATGATGCCTTTTCAGATGTAATCCATATTACTAATAATTCAAGTCTAAGCTATTTTTGTAAGCATTTATTTGAGAATTGGTTAAATTAAAAGCTTTGATGAGCTATAATATTAATGTAGGATGATGTGGTGACTTAGATAAGTAGTGAAAATTGTACAGATGCAGCCTTGTTAGAAAATTTTTAGTCTTCAAATGTAATGGCATGACTGGTAATTTTATATCAAACAAACTCGCATAGCCGAGAAAAGTAAACAAGGTGAGCGATTGTTTTGTGTCTATTGAAAAGTCTTCTGCTCAGGAAGGAAGAAACAGCTGATAATTCTCCAAATGTAATAGTGAAGACCGTGGTACCATAAGTTAAAAGCTTTGGTGGATGGTATTCAGCCTGACATAATTCTAGTAGGATGTTATATTCTCGGGGCGTGAAATACCACAATTGCACCTCCAAATTATGCTAGGAACTTACGAGTGTTCTGTCCGGGTATTGAGTGAGTACACTGGTGTTTCGTTAAATAAAACTTCACTTGATTTGATTTGATTTCCTCTTTCCTTCACTTGTTTCAACCACTTGCATTCGGTTAACTAATTCTTAGGATAAAGCAGCACAATTGACCATCACTACCTTACACCAACTCAAAACGAGTTCCTCCCAATCAGAATATTTAACTTTTTACTATCACCGCTTTTTTGGGAAATTATAAATTTTCCTTTAAGGAATAGAGACGGGAAACGACTTTAACTCTGCTCGATACTATAATTTTTTAACTCCTTTACTAATTGTTACTTTTTTAATGCGACGTGATGTCCACGACGTTTTTTAAATCAAATCTGAAAACCGTATGTACTTGTACATTCCTATCCTGAGAAAATTATTTGCCGCTCGACATGTTTAAACATGCCCAGAATTATCGTGACGGATGATGGTTGAAATGAAATTTGATATTTTCATAAATATCGAACCATCGTCTTGCTATCGTGAATACGTTGTTGCGATCACAATATATGCAGCTCGCGACAATTTACTGATCAGAGTATTTTTCGGTGAAGACTTGATCGTTTCAGTCCTCGCCGACGTAAAATTTCATGCGCCGATATGTATGTATGTATATATGTACATACATATCGTATTTACGACAAATCTTACTGAAGGTAAGATTTGTCGTGGGGCTTTTTTCTATTGCAACGACTTGGGTTGAAATATAAAACATTAATTTTTCCCAAGTCGTTTTGTGGGAAAAATATGTTGATTATATGCGAACGAATTTGAAGAAAGTAAAGTAAACAAATTGAACCATTTATGAAAGGATCCGAATTTCTTTAGCTGAAAAAACAACAACTGATATGTTGTCCTAGATGAGTAGTGGAAGTTATAATTGAAAATTTCTTTTCTGATAAAAATTAACCACAACTATAACGTAAGATGTGGTTTATATGTGTCTTTTATAAACAAGAATGATCATGATATTCGATATCCAAAAATAGATCACGGTTGCTTGGGATGGTAAGAATGGAAACTAATGCCTTATCAGAAACGGTGTAGGGGTGTGCGTATACTGAAAAGTCTTTTCAGAAATCCCCTACGGACTATGGTTTTCGTGATATTAGCGATGATGCCTTTTCAGATGTAATCCATATTACTAATAATTCAAGTCTAAGCTATTTTTGTAAGCATTTATTTGAGAATTGGTTAAATTAAAAGCTTTGATGAGCTATAATATTAATGTAGGATGATGTGGTGACTTTGATAAGTAGTGAAAATTGTACAGATGCAGCCTTGTTAGAAAATTTTTAGTCTTCAAATGTAATGGCATGACTGGTAATTTTATATCAAACAAACTCGCACAGCCGAGAAAAGTAAACAAGGTGAGCGATTGTTTTGTGTCTATTGAAAAGTCTTCTGCTCAGGAAGGAAGAAACAGCTGATAATTCTCCAAATGTAGTAGTGAAGACCGTGGTACCATAAGTTGAAAGCTTTGGTGGATGGTATTCAGCCTGACATAATTCTAGTAGGATGTTATATTCTCGGGGCGTGAAATTCCACAATTGCACCTCCAAATTATGCTAGGAACTTACGAGTGTTCTGTCCGGGTATTGAGTGAGTACACTGGTGTTTCGTTGAATAAAACTTCACTTGATTTGATTTGATTTCCTCTTTCCTTCACTTGTTTCAACCACTTGCATTCGGTTAACTAATTCTTAGGATAAAGCAGCACAATTGACCATCACTACCTTACACCAACTCAAAACCAGTTCCTCCCAATCAGAATATTTAACTTTTTACTATCACCGCTTTTTTGGGAAATTATAAATTTTCCTTTAAGGAATAGAGACGGAAAACGACTTTAACTCTGCTCGATACTATAATTTTTTAACTCCTTTACTAATTGTTACTTTTTTAATGCGACGTGATGTCCACGACGTTTTTTAAATCAAATCTGAAAACCGTATGTACTTGTACATTCCTATCCTGAGAAAATTATTTGCCGCTCGACACGTTTAAACATGCCCAGAATTATCGTGACGGATGATGGTTGAAATGAAATTTGATATTTTCATAAATATCGAACCATCGTCTTGCTATCGTGAATACGTTGTTGCGATCACAATATATGCAGCTCGCGACAATTTGCTGATCAGAGCATTTTTCGGTGAAGACTTGATCGTTTCAGTCCTCACCGACGTAAAATGCGCCCGATATGTATGTATGTATATATGTACATACATATCGTATTTACGACAAATCTTACTGAAGGTAAGATTTGTCGTGGGGCTTTTTTCTATTGAAACGACTTGGGTTGAAATATAAAACATTAATTTTTCCCAAGTCGTTTTGTGGGAAAAATATGTTGATTATATGCGAACGAATTTGAAGAAAGTAAAGTAAACAAATTGAACCATTTATGAAAGGATCCGAATTTCTTTAGCTGAAAAAACAACAACTGATATGTTGTCCTAGATGAGTAGTGGAAGTTATAATTGAAAATTTCTTTTCTGATAAAAATTAACCACAACTATAACGTAAGATGTGGTTTATATGTGTCTTTTATAAACAAGAATGATCATGATATTCGATATCCAAAAATAGATCACGGTTGCTTGGGATGGTAAGAATGGAAACTAATGCCTTATCAGAAACGGTGTAGGGGTGTGCGTATACTGAAAAGTTTTGTCAGAAATCCCCTACGGACTATGGTTTTCGTGATATTAGCGATGATGCCTTTTCAGATGTAATCCATATTACTAATAATTCAAGTCTAAGCTATTTTTGTAAGCATTTATTTGAGAATTGGTTAAATTAAAAGCTTTGATGAGCTATAATATTAATGTAGGATGATGTGGTGACTTAGATAAGTAGTGAAAATTGTACAGATGCAGCCTTGTTAGAAAATTTGTAGTCTTCAAATGTAATGGCATGACTGGTAATTTTATATCAAACAAACTCGCACAGCCGAGAAAATTAAACAAGGTGAGCGATTGTTTTGTGTCTATTGAAAAGTCTTCTGCTCAGGAAGGAAGAAACAGCTGATAATTCTCCAAATGTAATAGTGAAGACCGTGGTACCATAAGTTAAAAGCTTTGGTGGATGGTATTCAGCCTGACATAAATCTAGTAGGATGTTATATTCTCGGGGCGTGAAATACCACAATTGCACCTCCAAATTATGCTAGGAACTTACGAGTGTTCTGTCCGGGTATTGAGTGAGTACACTGGTGTTTCGTTAAATAAAACTTCACTTGATTTGATTTGATTTCCTCTTTCTTTCACTTGTTTCAACCACTTGCATTCGGTTAACTAATTCTTAGGATAAAGTAGCACAATTGACCATCACTACCTTACACCAACTCAAAACGAGTTCCTCCCAATCAGAATATTTAACTTTTTACTATCACCGCTTTTTTGGGAAATTATAAATTTTCCTTTAAGGAATAGAGACGGAAAACGACTTTAACTCTGCTCGATACTATAATTTTTTAACTCCTTTACTAATTGTTACTTTTTTAATGCGACGTGATGTCCACGACGTTTTTTAAATCAAATCTGAAAACCGTATGTACTTGTACATTCCTATCCTGAGAAAATTATTTGCCGCTCGACACGTTTAAACATGCCCAGAATTATCGTGACGGATGATGGTTGAAATGAAATTTGATATTTTCATAAATATCGAACCATCGTCTTGCTATCGTGAATACGTTGTTGCGATCACAATATATGCAGCTCGCGACAATTTGATGATCAGAGCATTTTTCGGTGAAGACTTGATCGTTTCAGTCCTCACCGACGTAAAATGCGCCCGATACGTATGTATGTATATATGTACATACATATCGTATTTACGACATATCTTACTGAAGGTAAGATTTGTCGTGGGGCTTTTTTCTATTGAAACGACTTGGGTTGAAATATAAAACATTAATTTTTCCCAAGTCGTTTTGTGGGAAAAATATGTTGATTATATGCGAACGAATTTGAAGAAAGTAAAGTAAACAAATTGAACCATTTATGAAAGGATCCGAATTTCTTTAGCTGAAAAAACAACAACTGATATGTTGTCCTAGATGAGTAGTGGAAGTTATAATTGAAAATTTCTTTTCTGATAAAAATTAACCACAACTATAACGTAAGATGTGGTTTATATGTGTCTTTTATAAACAAGAATGATCATGATATTCGATATCCAAAAATAGATCACGGTTGCTTGGGATGGTAAGAATGGAAACTAATGCCTTATCAGAAACGGTGTAGGGGTGTGCGTATACTGAAAAGTCTTTTCAGAAATCCCCTACGGACTATGGTTTTCGTGATATTAGCGATGATGCCTTTTCAGATGTAATCCATATTACTAATAATTCAAGTCTAAGCTATTTTTGTAAGCATTTATTTGAGAATTGGTTAAATTAAAAGCTTTGATGAGCTATAATATTAATGTAGGATGATGTGGTGACTTAGATAAGTAGTGAAAATTGTACAGATGCAGCCTTGTTAGAAAATTTTTAGTCTTCAAATGTAATGGCATGACTGGTAATTTTATATCAAACAAACTCGCACAGCCGAGAAAAGTAAACAAGGTGAGCGATTGTTTTGTGTCTATTGAAAAGTCTTCTGCTCAGGAAGGAAGAAACAGCTGATAATTCTCCAAATGTAATAGTGAAGACCGTGGTACCATAAGTTAAAAGCTTTGGTGGATGGTATTCAGCCTGACATAATTCTAGTAGGATGTTATATTCTCGGGGCGTGAAATACCACAATTGCACCTCCAAATTATGCTAGGAACTTACGAGTGTTCTGTCCGGGTATTGAGTGAGTACACTGGTGTTTCGTTAAATAAAACTTCACTTGATTTGATTTGATTTCCTCTTTCTTTCACTTGTTTCAACCACTTGCATTCGGTTAACTAATTCTTAGGATAAAGTAGCACAATTGACCATCACTACCTTACACCAACTCAAAACGAGTTCCTCCCAATCAGAATATTTAACTTTTTACTATCACCGCTTTTTTGGGAAATTATAAATTTTCCTTTAAGGAATAGAGACGGAAAACGACTTTAACTCTGCTCGATACTATAATTTTTTAACTCCTTTACTAATTGTTACTTTTTTAATGCGACGTGATGTCCACGACGTTTTTTAAATCAAATCTGAAAACCGTATGTACTTGTACATTCCTATCCTGAGAAAATTATTTGCCGCTCGACATGTTTAAACATGCCCAGAATTATCGTGACGGATGATGGTTGAAATGAAATTTGATATTTTCATAAATATCGAACCATCGTCTTGCTATCGTGAATACGTTGTTGCGATCACAATATATGCAGCTCGCGACAATTTACTGATCAGAGCATTTTTCGGTGAAGACTTGATCGTTTCAGTCCTCACCGACGTAAAATTTCATACGCCGATATGTATGTATGTATATATGTACATACATATCCTATTTACGACAAATCTTACTGAAGGTAAGATTTGTCGTGGGGCTTTTTTCTATTGAAACGACTTGGGTTGAAATATAAAACATTAATTTTTCCCAAGTCGTTTTGTGGGAAAAATATGTTGATTATATGCGAACGAATTTGAAGAAAGTAAAGTAAACAAATTGAACCATTTATGAAAGGATCCGAATTTCTTTAGCTGAAAAAACAACAACTGATATGTTGTCCTAGATGAGTAGTGGAAGTTATAATTGAAAATTTCTTTTCTGATAAAAATTAACCACAACTATAACGTAAGATGTGGTTTATATGTGTCTTTTATAAACAAGAATGATCATGATATTCGATATCCAAAAATAGATCACGGTTGCTTGGGATGGTAAGAATGGAAACTAATGCCTTATCAGAAACGGTGTAGGGGTGTGCGTATACTGAAAAGTCTTTTCAGAAATCCCCTACGGACTATGGTTTTCGTGATATTAGCGATGATGCCTTTTCAGATGTAATCCATATTACTAATAATTCAAGTCTAAGCTATTTTTGTAAGCATTTATTTGAGAATTGGTTAAATTAAAAGCTTTGATGAGCTATAATATTAATGTAGGATGATGTGGTGACTTAGATAAGTAGTGAAAATTGTACAGATGCAGCCTTGTTAGAAAATTTTTAGTCTTCAAATGTAATGGCATGACTGGTAATTTTATATCAAACAAACTCGCACAGCCGAGAAAAGTAAACAAGGTGAGCGATTGTTTTGTGTCTATTGAAAAGTCTTCTGCTCAGGAAGGAAGAAACAGCTGATAATTCTCCAAATGTAATAGTGAAGACCGTGGTACCATAAGTTGAAAGCTTTGGTGGATGGTATTCAGCCTGACATAATTCTAGTAGGATGTTATATTCTCGGGGCGTGAAATACCACAATTGCACCTCCAAATTATGCTAGGAACTTACGAGTGTTCTGTCCGGGTATTGAGTGAGTACACTGGTGTTTCGTTAAATAAAACTTCACTTGATTTGATTTGATTTCCTCTTTCCTTCACTTGTTTCAACCACTTGCATTCGGTTAACTAATTCTTAGGATAAAGCAGCACAATTGACCATCACTACCTCACACCAACTCAAAACCAGTTCCTCCCAATCAGAATATTTAACTTTTTACTATCACCGCTTTTTTGGGAAATTATAAATTTTCCTTTAAGGAATAGAGACGGAAAACGACTTTAACTCTGCTCGATACTATAATTTTTTAACTCCTTTACTAATTGTTACTTTTTTAATGCGACGTGATGTCCACGACGTTTTTTAAATCAAATCTGAAAACCGTATGTACTTGTACATTCCTATCCTGAGAAAATTATTTGCCGCTCGACACGTTTAAACATGCCCAGAATTATCGTGACGGATGATGGTTGAAATGAAATTTGATATTTTCACAAATATCGAACCATCGTCTTGCTATCGTGAATACGTTGTTGCGATCACAATATATGCAGCTCGCGACAATTTGCTGATCAGAGCATTTTTCGGTGAAGACTTGATCGTTTCAGTCCTCACCGACGTAAAATGCGCCCGATATGTATGTATGTATATATGTACATACATATCGTATTTACGACAAATCTTACTGAAGGTAAGATTTGTCGTGGGGCTTTTTTCTATTGAAACGACTTGGGTTGAAATATAAAACATTAATTTTTCCCAAGTCGTTTTGTGGGAAAAATATGTTGATTATATGCGAACGAATTTGAAGAAAGTAAAGTAAACAAATTGAACCATTTATGAAAGGATCCGAATTTCTTTAGCTGAAAAAACAACAACTGATATGTTGTCCTAGATGAGTAGTGGAAGTTATAATTGAAAATTTCTTTTCTGATAAAAATTAACCACAACTATAACGTAAGATGTGGTTTATATGTGTCTTTTATAAACAAGAATGATCATGATATTCGATATCCAAAAATAGATCACGGTTGCTTGGGATGGTAAGAATGGAAACTAATGCCTTATCAGAAACGGTGTAGGGGTGTGCGTATACTGAAAAGTCTTTTCAGAAATCCCCTACGGACTATGGTTTTCGTGATATTAGCGATGATGCCTTTTCAGATGTAATCCATATTACTAATAATTCAAGTCTAAGCTATTTTTGTAAGCATTTATTTGAGAATTGGTTAAATTAAAAGCTTTGATGAGCTATAATATTAATGTAGGATGATGTGGTGACTTAGATAAGTAGTGAAAATTGTACAGATGCAGCCTTGTTAGAAAATTTTTAGTCTTCAAATGTAATGGCATGACTGGTAATTTTATATCAAACAAACTCGCACAGCCGAGAAAAGTAAACAAGGTGAGCGATTGTTTTGTGTCTATTGAAAAGTCTTCTGCTCAGGAAGGAAGAAACAGCTGATAATTCTCCAAATGTAATAGTGAAGACCGTTGTACCATAAGTTGAAAGCTTTGGTGGATGGTATTCAGCCTGACATAATTCTAGTAGGATGTTATATTCTCGGGGCGTGAAATACCACAATTGCACCTCGAAATTATGCTAGGAACTTACGAGTGTTCTGTCCGGGTATTGAGTGAGTACACTGGTGTTTCGTTAAATAAAACTTCACTTGATTTGATTTGATTTCCTCTTTCCTTCACTTGTTTCAACCACTTGCATTCGGTTAACTAATTCTTAGGATAAAGCAGCACAATTGACCATCACTACCTCACACCAACTCAAAACCAGTTCCTCCCAATCAGAATATTTAACTTTTTACTATCACCGCTTTTTTGGGAAATTATAAATTTTCCTTTAAGGAATAGAGACGGAAAACGACTTTAACTCTGCTCGATACTATAATTTTTTAACTCCTTTACTAATTGTTACTTTTTTAATGCGACGTGATGTCCACGACGTTTTTTAAATCAAATCTGAAAACCGTATGTACTTGTACATTCCTATCCTGAGAAAATTATTTGCCGCTCGACACGTTTAAACATGCCCAGAATTATCGTGACGGATGATGGTTGAAATGAAATTTGATATTTTCACAAATATCGAACCATCGTCTTGCTATCGTGAATACGTTGTTGCGATCACAATATATGCAGCTCGCGACAATTTGCTGATCAGAGCATTTTTCGGTGAAGACTTGATCGTTTCAGTCCTCACCGACGTAAAATGCGCCCGATATGTATGTATGTATATATGTACATACATATCGTATTTACGACAAATCTTACTGAAGGTAAGATTTGTCGTGGGGCTTTTTTCTATTGAAACGACTTGGGTTGAAATATAAAACATTAATTTTTCCCAAGTCGTTTTGTGGGCAAAATATGTTGATTACATGCGAACGAATTTGAAGAAAGTAAAGTAAACAAATTGAACCATTTATGAAAGGATCCGAATTTCTTTAGCTGAAAAAACAACAACTGATATGTTGTCCTAGATGAGTAGTGGAAGTTATAATTGAAAATTTCTTTTGTGATAAAAATTAACCACAACTATAACGTAATATGTGGTTTATATGTGTCTTTCATAAACAAGAATGATCATGATATTCGATATCCAAAAATAGATCACGGTTGCTTGGGATGGTAAGAATGGAAACTAATGCCTTATCAGAAACGGTGTAGGGGTGTGCGTATACTGAAAAGTCTTGTCAGAAATCCCCTACGGACTATGGTTTTCGTGATATTAGCGATGATGCCTTTTCAGATGTAATCCATATTACTAATAATTCAAGTCTAAGCTATTTTTGTAAGCATTTATTTGAGAATTGGTTAAATTAAAAGCTTTGATGAGCTATAATATTAATGTAGGATGATGTGGTGACTTAGATAAGTAGTGAAAATTGTACAGATGCAGCCTTGTTAGAAAATTTTTAGTCTTCAAATGTAATGGCATGACTGGTAATTTTATATCAAACAAACTCGCATAGCCGAGAAAAGTAAACAAGGTGAGCGATTGTTTTGTGTCTATTGAAAAGTCTTCTGCTCAGGAAGGAAGAAACAGCTGATAATTCTCCAAATGTAATAGTGAAGACCGTGGTACCATAAGTTAAAAGCTTTGGTGGATGGTATTCAGCCTGACATAATTCTAGTAGGATGTTATATTCTCGGGGCGTGAAATACCACAATTGCACCTCCAAATTATGCTAGGAACTTACGAGTGTTCTGTCCGGGTATTGAGTGAGTACACTGGTGTCTCGTTAAATAAAACTTCACTTGATTTGATTTCCTCTTTCCTTCACTTGTTTCAACCACTTGCATTCGGTTAACTAATTCTTAGGATAAAGCAGCACAATTGACCATCACTACCTTACACCAACTCAAAACCAGTTCCTCCCAATCAGAATATTTAACTTTTTACTATCACCGCTTTTTTGGGAAATTATAAATTTTCCTTTAAGGAATAGAGACGGAAAACGACTTTAACTCTGCTCGATACTATAATTTTTTAACTCCTTTACTAATTGTTACTTTTTTAATGCGACGTGATGTCCACGACGTTTTTTAAATCAAATCTGAAAACCGTATGTACTTGTACATTCCTATCCTGAGAAAATTATTTGCCGCTCGACATGTTTAAACATGCCCAGAATTATCGTGACGGATGATGGTTGAAATGAAATTTGATATTTTCATAAATATCGAACCATCGTCTTGCTATCGTGAATACGTTGTTGCGATCACAATATATGCAGCTCGCGACAATTTTCTGATCAGAGCATTTTTCGGTGAAGACTTGATCGTTTCAGTCCTCACCGACGTAAAATTTCATGCGCCCGATATGTATGTATGTATATATGTACATACATATCGTATTTACGACAAATCTTACTGAAGGTAAGATTTGTCGTGGGGCTTTTTTCTATTGAAACGACTTGGGTTGAAATATAAAACATTAATTTTTCCCAAGTCGTTTTGTGGGAAAAATATGTTGATTATATGCGAACGAATTTGAAGAAAGTAAAGTAAACAAATTGAACCATTTATGAAAGGATCCGAATTTCTTTAGCTGAAAAAACAACAACTGATATGTTGTCCTAGATGAGTAGTGGAAGTTATAATTGAAAATTTCTTTTCTGATAAAAATTAACCACAACTATAACGTAAGATGTGGTTTATATGTGTCTTTTATAAACAAGAATGATCATGATATTCGATATCCAAAAATAGATCACGGTTGCTTGGGATGGTAAGAATGGAAACTAATGCCTTATCAGAAACGGTGTAGGGGTGTGCGTATACTGAAAAGTCTTGTCAGAAATCCCCTACGGACTATGGTTTTCGTGATATTAGCGATGATGCCTTTTCAGATGTAATAAATATTACTAATAATTCACGTCTAAGCTATTTTTGTAAGCATTTATTTGAGAATTGGTTAAATTAAAAGCTTTGATGAGCTATAATATTAATGTAGGATGATGTGGTGACTTAGATAAGTAGTGAAAATTGTACAGATGCAGCCTTGTTAGAAAATGTTTAGTCTTCAAATGTAATGGCATGACTGGTAATTTTATATCAAACAAACTCGCACAGCCGAGAAAAGTAAACAAGGTGAGCGATTGTTTTGTGTCTATTGAAAAGTCTTCTGCTCAGGAAGGAAGAAACAGCTGATAATTCTCCAAATGTAATAGTGAAGACCGTGGTACCATAAGTTGAAAGCTTTGGTGGATGGTATTCAGCCTGACATAATTCTAGTAGGATGTTATATTCTCGGGGCGTGAAATACCACAATTGCACCTCCAAATTATGCTAGGAACTTACGAGTGTTCTGTCCGGGTATTGAGTGAGTACACTGGTGTTTCGTTAAATAAAACTTCACTTGATTTGATTTGATTTCCTTTTTCCTTCACTTGTTTCAACCACTTGCATTCGGTTAACTAATTCTTAGGATAAAGCAGCACAATTGACCATCACTACCTTACACCAACTCAAAACCAGTTCCTCCCAATCAGAATATTTAACTTTTTACTATCACCGCTTTTTTGGGAAATTATAAATTTTCCTTTAAGGAATAGAGACGGAAAACGACTTTAACTCTGCTCGATACTATAATTTTTTAACTCCTTTACTAATTGTTACTTTTTTAATGCGACGTGATGTCCACGACGTTTTTTAAATCAAATCTGAAAACCGTATGTACTTGTACATTCCTATCCTGAGAAAATTATTTGCCGCTCGACATGTTTAAACATGCCCAGAATTATCGTGACGGATGATGGTTGAAATGAAATTTGATATTTTCATAAATATCGAACCATCGTCTTGCTATCGTGAATACGTTGTTGCGATCACAATATATGCAGCTCGCGACAATTTGCTGATCAGAGCATTTTTCGGTGAAGACTTGATCGTTTCAGTCCTCACCGACGTAAAATTTCATGCGCCCGATATGTATGTATGTATATATGTACATACATATCGTATTTACGACAAATCTTACTGAAGGTAAGATTTGTCGTGGGGCTTTTTTCTATTGAAACGACTTGGGTTGAAATATAAAACATTAATTTTTCCCAAGTCGTTTTGTGGGAAAAATATGTTGATTATATGCGAACGAATTTGAAGAAAGTAAAGTAAACAAATTGAGCCATTTATGAAAGGATCCGAATTTCTTTAGCTGAAAAAACAACAACTGATATGTTGTCCTAGATGAGTAGTGGAAGTTATAATTGAAAATTTCTTTTCTGATAAAAATTAACCACAACTATAACGTAAGATGTGGTTTATATGTGTCTTTTATAAACAAGAATGATCATGATATTCGATATCCAAAAATAGATCACGGTTGCTTGGGATGGTAAGAATGGAAACTAATGCCTTATCAGAAACGGTGTAGGGGTGTGCGTATACTGAAAAGTCTTGTCAGAAATCCCCTACGGACTATGGTTTTCGTGATATTAGCGATGATGCCTTTTCAGATGTAATCCATATTACTAATAATTCAAGTCTAAGCTATTTTTGTAAGTATTTATTTGAGAATTGGTTAAATTAAAAGCTTTGATGAGCTATAATATTAATGTAGGATGATGTGGTGACTTAGATAAGTAGTGAAAATTGTACAGATGCAGCCTTGTTAGAAAATTTTTAGTCTTCAAATGTAATGGCATGACTGGTAATTTTATATCAAACAAACTCGCACAGCCGAGAAAAGTAAACAAGGTGAGCGATTGTTTTGTGTCTATTGAAAAGTCTTCTGCTCAGGAAGGAAGAAACAGCTGATAATTCTCCAAATGTAATAGTGAAGACCGTGGTACCATAAGTTAAAAGCTTTGGTGGATGGTATTCAGCCTGACATAATTCTAGTAGGATGTTATATTCTCGGGGCGTGAAATACCACAATTGCACCTCCAAATTATGCTAGGAACTTACGAGTGTTCTGTCCGGGTATTGAGTGAGTACATTGGTGTTTCGTTAAATAAAACTTCACTTGATTTGATTTGATTTCCTCTTTCTTTCACTTGTTTCAACCACTTGCATTCGGTTAACTAATTCTTAGGATAAAGCAGCACAATTGACCATCACTACCTTACACCAACTCAAAACGAGTTCCTCCCAATCAGAATATTTAACTTTTTACTATCACCGCTTTTTTGGGAAATTATAAATTTTCCTTTAAGGAATAGAGACGGAAAACGACTTTAACTCTGCTCGATACTATAATTTTTTAACTCCTTTACTAATTGTTACTTTTTTAATGCGACGTGATGTCCACGACGTTTTTTAAATCAAATCTGAAAACCGTATGTACTTGTACATTCCTATCCTGAGAAAATTATTTGCCGCTCGACATGTTTAAACATGCCCAGAATTATCGTGACGGATGATGGTTGAAATGAAATTTGATATTTTCATAAATATCGAACCATCGTCTTGCTATCGTGAATACGTTGTTGCGATCACAATATATGCAGCTCGCGACAATTTACTGATCAGAGCATTTTTCGGTGAAGACTTGATCGTTTCAGTCCTCACCGACGTAAAATTTCATGCGCCGATATGTATGTATGTATATATGTACATACATATCGTATTTACGACAAATCTTACTGAAGGTAAGATTTGTCGTGGGGCTTTTTTCTATTGAAACGACTTGGGTTGAAATATAAAACATTAATTTTTCCCAAGTCGTTTTGTGGGAAAAATATGTTGATTATATGCGAACGAATTTGAAGAAAGTAAAGTAAACAAATTGAACCATTTATGAAAGGATCCGAATTTCTTTAGCTGAAAAAACAACAACTGATATGTTGTCCTAGATGAGTAGTGGAAGTTATAATTGAAAATTTCTTTTCTGATAAAAATTAACCACAACTATAACGTAAGATGTGGTTTATATGTGTCTTTTATAAACAAGAATGATCATGATATTCGATATCCAAAAATAGATCACGGTTGCTTGGGATGGTAAGAATGGAAACTAATGCCTTATCAGAAACGGTGTAGGGGTGTGCGTATACTGAAAAGTATTTTCAGAAATCCCCTACGGACTATGGTTTTCGTGATATTAGCGATGATGCCTTTTCAGATGTAATCCATATTACTAATAATTCAAGTCTAAGCTATTTTTGTAAGCATTTATTTGAGAATTGGTTAAATTAAAAGCTTTGATGAGCTATAATATTAATGTAGGATGATGTGGTGACTTAGATAAGTAGTGAAAATTGTACAGATGCAGCCTTGTTAGAAAATTTTTAGTCTTCAAATGTAATGGCATGACTGGTAATTTTATATCAAACAAACTCGCACAGCCGAGAAAAGTAAACAAGGTGAGCGATTGTTTTGTGTCTATTGAAAAGTCTTCTGCTCAGGAAGGAAGAAACAGCTGATAATTCTCCAAATGTAATAGTGAAGACCGTGGTACCATAAGTTAAAAGCTTTGGTGGATGGTATTCAGCCTGACATAATTCTAGTAGGATGTTATATTCTCGGGGCGTGAAATACCACAATTGCACCTCCAAATTATGCTAGGAACTTACGAGTGTTCTGTCCGGGTATTGAGTGAGTACACTGGTGTTTCGTTAAATAAAACTTCACTTGATTTGATTTCCTCTTTCCTTCACTTGTTTCAACCACTTGCATTCGGTTAACTAATTCTTAGGATAAAGCAGCACAATTGACCATCACTACCTTACACCAACTCAAAACCAGTTCCTCCCAATCAGAATATTTAACTTTTTACTATCACCGCTTTTTTGGGAAATTATAAATTTTCCTTTAAGGAATAGAGACGGAAAACGACTTTAACTCTGCTCGATACTATAATTTTTTAACTCCTTTACTAATTGTTACTTTTTTAATGCGACGTGATGTCCACGACGTTTTTTAAATCAAATCTGAAAACCGTATGTACTTGTACATTCCTATCCTGAGAAAATTATTTGCCGCTCGACATGTTTAAACATGCCCAGAATTATCGTGACGGATGATGGTTGAAATGAAATTTGATATTTTCATAAATATCGAACCATCGTCTTGCTATCGTGAATACGTTGTTGCGATCACAATATATGCAGCTCGCGACAATTTTCTGATCAGAGCATTTTTCGGTGAAGACTTGATCGTTTCAGTCCTCACCGACGTAAAATTTCATGCGCCCGATATGTATGTATGTATATATGTACATACATATCGTATTTACGACAAATCTTACTGAAGGTAAGATTTGTCGTGGGGCTTTTTTCTATTGAAACGACTTGGGTTGAAATATAAAACATTAATTTTTCCCAAGTCGTTTTGTGGGAAAAATATGTTGATTATATGCGAACGAATTTGAAGAAAGTAAAGTAAACAAATTGAACCATTTATGAAAGGATCCGAATTTCTTTAGCTGAAAAAACAACAACTGATATGTTGTCCTAGATGAGTAGTGGAAGTTATAATTGAAAATTTCTTTTCTGATAAAAATTAACCACAACTATAACGTAAGATGTGGTTTATATGTGTCTTTTATAAACAAGAATGATCATGATATTCGATATCCAAAAATAGATCACGGTTGCTTGGGATGGTAAGAATGGAAACTAATGCCTTATCAGAAACGGTGTAGGGGTGTGCGTATACTGAAAAGTCTTGTCAGAAATCCCCTACGGACTATGGTTTTCGTGATATTAGCGATGATGCCTTTTCAGATGTAATAAATATTACTAATAATTCAAGTCTAAGCTATTTTTGTAAGCATTTATTTGAGAATTGGTTAAATTAAAAGCTTTGATGAGCTATAATATTAATGTAGGATGATGTGGTGACTTAGATAAGTAGTGAAAATTGTACAGATGCAGCCTTGTTAGAAAATGTTTAGTCTTCAAATGTAATGGCATGACTGGTAATTTTATATCAAACAAACTCGCACAGCCGAGAAAAGTAAACAAGGTGAGCGATTGTTTTGTGTCTATTGAAAAGTCTTCTGCTCAGGAAGGAAGAAACAGCTGATAATTCTCCAAATGTAATAGTGAAGACCGTGGTACCATAAGTTGAAAGCTTTGGTGGATGGTATTCAGCCTGACATAATTCTAGTAGGATGTTATATTCTCGGGGCGTGAAATACCACAATTGCACCTCCAAATTATGCTAGGAACTTACGAGTGTTCTGTCCGGGTATTGAGTGAGTACACTGGTGTTTCGTTAAATAAAACTTCACTTGATTTGATTTGATTTCCTTTTTCCTTCACTTGTTTCAACCACTTGCATTCGGTTAACTAATTCTTAGGATAAAGCAGCACAATTGACCATCACTACCTTACACCAACTCAAAACCAGTTCCTCCCAATCAGAATATTTAACTTTTTACTATCACCGCTTTTTTGGGAAATTATAAATTTTCCTTTAAGGAATAGAGACGGAAAACGACTTTAACTCTGCTCGATACTATAATTTTTTAACTCCTTTATTAATTGTTACTTTTTTAATGCGACGTGATGTCCACGACGTTTTTTAAATCAAATCTGAAAACCGTATGTACTTGTACATTCCTATCCTGAGAAAATTATTTGCCGCTCGACATGTTTAAACATGCCCAGAATTATCGTGACGGATGATGGTTGAAATGAAATTTGATATTTTCATAAATATCGAACCATCGTCTTGCTATCGTGAATACGTTGTTGCGATCACAATATATGCAGCTCGCGACAATTTGCTGATCAGAGCATTTTTCGGTGAAGACTTGATCGTTTCAGTCCTCACCGACGTAAAATTTCATGCGCCCGATATGTATGTATGTATATATGTACATACATATCGTATTTACGACAAATCTTACTGAAGGTAAGATTTGTCGTGGGGCTTTTTTCTATTGAAACGACTTGGGTTGAAATATAAAACATTAATTTTTCCCAAGTCGTTTTGTGGGAAAAATATGTTGATTATATGCGAACGAATTTGAAGAAAGTAAAGTAAACAAATTGAGCCATTTATGAAAGGATCCGAATTTCTTTAGCTGAAAAAACAACAACTGATATGTTGTCCTAGATGAGTAGTGGAAGTTATAATTGAAAATTTCTTTTCTGATAAAAATTAACCACAACTATAACGTAAGATGTGGTTTATATGTGTCTTTTATAAACAAGAATGATCATGATATTCGATATCCAAAAATAGATCACGGTTGCTTGGGATGGTAAGAATGGAAACTAATGCCTTATCAGAAACGGTGTAGGGGTGTGCGTATACTGAAAAGTCTTGTCAGAAATCCCCTACGGACTATGGTTTTCGTGATATTAGCGATGATGCCTTTTCAGATGTAATCCATATTACTAATAATTCAAGTCTAAGCTATTTTTGTAAGTATTTATTTGAGAATTGGTTAAATTAAAAGCTTTGATGAGCTATAATATTAATGTAGGATGATGTGGTGACTTAGATAAGTAGTGAAAATTGTACAGATGCAGCCTTGTTAGAAAATTTTTAGTCTTCAAATGTAATGGCATGACTGGTAATTTTATATCAAACAAACTCGCACAGCCGAGAAAAGTAAACAAGGTGAGCGATTGTTTTGTGTCTATTGAAAAGTCTTCTGCTCAGGAAGGAAGAAACAGCTGATAATTCTCCAAATGTAATAGTGAAGACCGTGGTACCATAAGTTAAAAGCTTTGGTGGATGGTATTCAGCCTGACATAATTCTAGTAGGATGTTATATTCTCGGGGCGTGAAATACCACAATTGCACCTCCAAATTATGCTAGGAACTTACGAGTGTTCTGTCCGGGTATTGAGTGAGTACATTGGTGTTTCGTTAAATAAAACTTCACTTGATTTGATTTGATTTCCTCTTTCTTTCACTTGTTTCAACCACTTGCATTCGGTTAACTAATTCTTAGGATAAAGCAGCACAATTGACCATCACTACCTTACACCAACTCAAAACGAGTTCCTCCCAATCAGAATATTTAACTTTTTACTATCACCGCTTTTTTGGGAAATTATAAATTTTCCTTTAAGGAATAGAGACGGAAAACGACTTTAACTCTGCTCGATACTATAATTTTTTAACTCCTTTACTAATTGTTACTTTTTTAATGCGACGTGATGTCCACGACGTTTTTTAAATCAAATCTGAAAACCGTATGTACTTGTACATTCCTATCCTGAGAAAATTATTTGCCGCTCGACATGTTTAAACATGCCCAGAATTATCGTGACGGATGATGGTTGAAATGAAATTTGATATTTTCATAAATATCGAACCATCGTCTTGCTATCGTGAATACGTTGTTGCGATCACAATATATGCAGCTCGCGACAATTTACTGATCAGAGCATTTTTCGGTGAAGACTTGATCGTTTCAGTCCTCACCGACGTAAAATTTCATGCGCCGATATGTATGTATGTATATATGTACATACATATCGTATTTACGACAAATCTTACTGAAGGTAAGATTTGTCGTGGGGCTTTTTTCTATTGAAACGACTTGGGTTGAAATATAAAACATTAATTTTTCCCAAGTCGTTTTGTGGGAAAAATATGTTGATTATATGCGAACGAATTTGAAGAAAGTAAAGTAAACAAATTGAACCATTTATGAAAGGATCCGAATTTCTTTAGCTGAAAAAACAACAACTGATATGTTGTCCTAGATGAGTAGTGGAAGTTATAATTGAAAATTTCTTTTCTGATAAAAATTAACCACAACTATAACGTAAGATGTGGTTTATATGTGTCTTTTATAAACAAGAATGATCATGATATTCGATATCCAAAAATAGATCACGGTTGCTTGGGATGGTAAGAATGGAAACTAATGCCTTATCAGAAACGGTGTAGGGGTGTGCGTATACTGAAAAGTCTTTTCAGAAATCCCCTACGGACTATGGTTTTCGTGATATTAGCGATGATGCCTTTTCAGATGTAATCCATATTACTAATAATTCAAGTCTAAGCTATTTTTGTAAGCATTTATTTGAGAATTGGTTAAATTAAAAGCTTTGATGAGCTATAATATTAATGTAGGATGATGTGGTGACTTAGATAAGTAGTGAAAATTGTACAGATGCAGCCTTGTTAGAAAATTTTTAGTCTTCAAATGTAATGGCATGACTGGTAATTTTATATCAAACAAACTCGCACAGCCGAGAAAAGTAAACAAGGTGAGCGATTGTTTTGTGTCTATTGAAAAGTCTTCTGCTCAGGAAGGAAGAAACAGCTGATAATTCTCCAAATGTAATAGTGAAGACCGTGGTACCATAAGTTAAAAGCTTTGGTGGATGGTATTCAGCCTGACATAATTCTAGTAGGATGTTATATTCTCGGGGCGTGAAATACCACAATTGCACCTCCAAATTATGCTAGGAACTTACGAGTGTTCTGTCCGGGTATTGAGTGAGTACACTGGTGTTTCGTTAAATAAAACTTCACTTGATTTGATTTCCTCTTTCCTTCACTTGTTTCAACCACTTGCATTCGGTTAACTAATTCTTAGGATAAAGCAGCACAATTGACCATCACTACCTTACACCAACTCAAAACCAGTTCCTCCCAATCAGAATATTTAACTTTTTACTATCACCGCTTTTTTGGGAAATTATAAATTTTCCTTTAAGGAATAGAGACGGAAAACGACTTTAACTCTGCTCGATACTATAATTTTTTAACTCCTTTACTAATTGTTACTTTTTTAATGCGACGTGATGTCCACGACGTTTTTTAAATCAAATCTGAAAACCGTATGTACTTGTACATTCCTATCCTGAGAAAATTATTTGCCGCTCGACATGTTTAAACATGCCCAGAATTATCGTGACGGATGATGGTTGAAATGAAATTTGATATTTTCATAAATATCGAACCATCGTCTTGCTATCGTGAATACGTTGTTGCGATCACAATATATGCAGCTCGCGACAATTTTCTGATCAGAGCATTTTTCGGTGAAGACTTGATCGTTTCAGTCCTCACCGACGTAAAATTTCATGCGCCCGATATGTATGTATGTATATATGTACATACATATCGTATTTACGACAAATCTTACTGAAGGTAAGATTTGTCGTGGGGCTTTTTTCTATTGAAACGACTTGGGTTGAAATATAAAACATTAATTTTTCCCAAGTCGTTTTGTGGGAAAAATATGTTGATTATATGCGAACGAATTTGAAGAAAGTAAAGTAAACAAATTGAACCATTTATGAAAGGATCCGAATTTCTTTAGCTGAAAAAACAACAACTGATATGTTGTCCTAGATGAGTAGTGGAAGTTATAATTGAAAATTTCTTTTCTGATAAAAATTAACCACAACTATAACGTAAGATGTGGTTTATATGTGTCTTTTATAAACAAGAATGATCATGATATTCGATATCCAAAAATAGATCACGGTTGCTTGGGATGGTAAGAATGGAAACTAATGCCTTATCAGAAACGGTGTAGGGGTGTGCGTATACTGAAAAGTCTTGTCAGAAATCCCCTACGGACTATGGTTTTCGTGATATTAGCGATGATGCCTTTTCAGATGTAATAAATATTACTAATAATTCAAGTCTAAACTATTTTTGTAAGCATTTATTTGAGAATTGGTTAAATTAAAAGCTTTGATGAGCTATAATATTAATGTAGGATGATGTGGTGACTTAGATAAGTAGTGAAAATTGTACAGATGCAGCCTTGTTAGAAAATGTTTAGTCTTCAAATGTAATGGCATGACTGGTAATTTTATATCAAACAAACTCGCACAGCCGAGAAAAGTAAACAAGGTGAGCGATTGTTTTGTGTCTATTGAAAAGTCTTCTGCTCAGGAAGGAAGAAACAGCTGATAATTCTCCAAATGTAATAGTGAAGACCGTGGTACCATAAGTTGAAAGCTTTGGTGGATGGTATTCAGCCTGACATAATTCTAGTAGGATGTTATATTCTCGGGGCGTGAAATACCACAATTGCACCTCCAAATTATGCTAGGAACTTACGAGTGTTCTGTCCGGGTATTGAGTGAGTACACTGGTGTTTCGTTAAATAAAACTTCACTTGATTTGATTTGATTTCCTTTTTCCTTCACTTGTTTCAACCACTTGCATTCGGTTAACTAATTCTTAGGATAAAGCAGCACAATTGACCATCACTACCTTACACCAACTCAAAACCAGTTCCTCCCAATCAGAATATTTAACTTTTTACTATCACCGCTTTTTTGGGAAATTATAAATTTTCCTTTAAGGAATAGAGACGGAAAACGACTTTAACTCTGCTCGATACTATAATTTTTTAACTCCTTTATTAATTGTTACTTTTTTAATGCGACGTGATGTCCACGACGTTTTTTAAATCAAATCTGAAAACCGTATGTACTTGTACATTCCTATCCTGAGAAAATTATTTGCCGCTCGACATGTTTAAACATGCCCAGAATTATCGTGACGGATGATGGTTGAAATGAAATTTGATATTTTCATAAATATCGAACCATCGTCTTGCTATCGTGAATACGTTGTTGCGATCACAATATATGCAGCTCGCGACAATTTGCTGATCAGAGCATTTTTCGGTGAAGACTTGATCGTTTCAGTCCTCACCGACGTAAAATTTCATGCGCCCGATATGTATGTATGTATATATGTACATACATATCGTATTTACGACAAATCTTACTGAAGGTAAGATTTGTCGTGGGGCTTTTTTCTATTGAAACGACTTGGGTTGAAATATAAAACATTAATTTTTCCCAAGTCGTTTTGTGGGAAAAATATGTTGATTATATGCGAACGAATTTGAAGAAAGTAAAGTAAACAAATTGAGCCATTTATGAAAGGATCCGAATTTCTTTAGCTGAAAAAACAACAACTGATATGTTGTCCTAGATGAGTAGTGGAAGTTATAATTGAAAATTTCTTTTCTGATAAAAATTAACCACAACTATAACGTAAGATGTGGTTTATATGTGTCTTTTATAAACAAGAATGATCATGATATTCGATATCCAAAAATAGATCACGGTTGCTTGGGATGGTAAGAATGGAAACTAATGCCTTATCAGAAACGGTGTAGGGGTGTGCGTATACTGAAAAGTCTTTTCAGAAATCCCCTACGGACTATGGTTTTCGTGATATTAGCGATGATGCCTTTTCAGATGTAATCCATATTACTAATAATTCAAGTCTAAGCTATTTTTGTAAGCATTTATTTGAGAATTGGTTAAATTAAAAGCTTTGATGAGCTATAATATTAATGTAGGATGATGTGGTGACTTAGATAAGTAGTGAAAATTGTACAGATGCAGCCTTGTTAGAAAATTTTTAGTCTTCAAATGTAATGGCATGACTGGTAATTTTATATCAAACAAACTCGCACAGCCGAGAAAAGTAAACAAGGTGAGCGATTGTTTTGTGTCTATTGAAAAGTCTTCTGCTCAGGAAGGAAGAAACAGCTGATAATTCTCCAAATGTAATAGTGAAGACCGTGGTACCATAAGTTAAAAGCTTTGGTGGATGGTATTCAGCCTGACATAATTCTAGTAGGATGTTATATTCTCGGGGCGTGAAATACCACAATTGCACCTCCAAATTATGCTAGGAACTTACGAGTGTTCTGTCCGGGTATTGAGTGAGTACACTGGTGTTTCGTTAAATAAAACTTCACTTGATTTGATTTCCTCTTTCCTTCACTTGTTTCAACCACTTGCATTCGGTTAACTAATTCTTAGGATAAAGCAGCACAATTGACCATCACTACCTTACACCAACTCAAAACCAGTTCCTCCCAATCAGAATATTTAACTTTTTACTATCACCGATTTTTTGGGAAATTATAAATTTTCCTTTAAGGAATAGAGACGGAAAACGACTTTAACTCTGCTCGATACTATAATTTTTTAACTCCTTTACTAATTGTTACTTTTTTAATGCGACGTGATGTCCACGACGTTTTTTAAATCAAATCTGAAAACCGTATGTACTTGTACATTCCTATCCTGAGAAAATTATTTGCCGCTCGACATGTTTAAACATGCCCAGAATTATCGTGACGGATGATGGTTGAAATGAAATTTGATATTTTCATAAATATCGAACCATCGTCTTGCTATCGTGAATACGTTGTTGCGATCACAATATATGCAGCTCGCGACAATTTTCTGATCAGAGCATTTTTCGGTGAAGACTTGATCGTTTCAGTCCTCACCGACGTAAAATTTCATGCGCCCGATATGTATGTATGTATATATGTACATACATATCGTATTTACGACAAATCTTACTGAAGGTAAGATTTGTCGTGGGGCTTTTTTCTATTGAAACGACTTGGGTTGAAATATAAAATATTTCTATTTATGAAAATTAGATATTTTTCAATGCTTTTTCCAATGATGATGATGATGATGATGATGATGATGATGATGATGATGATGATGATGATGATGATGATGATGATGATGATGATGATGATGATGATGATGATGATGATGATGATGATGATGATGATGATGATGATGATGATGATGATGATGATGATGATGATGATGATGATGATGATGATGATGATGATGATGATGATGATGATGATGATGATGATGATGATGATGATGATGATGATGATGATGATGATGATGATGATGATGATGATGATGATGATGATGATGATGATGATGATGATGATGATGATGATGATGATGATGATGATGATGATGATGATGATGATGATGATGATGATGATGATGATGATGATGATGATGATGATGATGATGATGATGATGATGATGATGATGATGATGATGATGATGATGATGATGATGATGATGATGATGATGATGATGATGATGATGATGATGATGATGATGATGATGATGATGATGATGATGATGATGATGATGATGATGATGATGATGATGATGATGATGATGATGATGATGATGATGATGATGATGATGATGATGATGATGATGATGATGATGATGATGATGATGATGATGATGATGATGATGATGATGATGATGATGATGATGATGATGATGATGATGATGATGATGATGATGATGATGATGATGATGATGATGATGATGATGATGATGATGATGATGATGATGATGATGATGATGATGATGATGATGATGATGATGATGATGATGATGATGATGATGATGATGATGATGATGATGATGATGATGATGATGATGATGATGATGATGATGATGATGATGATGATGATGATGATGATGATGATGATGATGATGATGATGATGATGATGATGATGATGATGATGATGATGATGATGATGATGATGATGATGATGATGATGATGATGATGATGATGATGATGATGATGATGATGATGATGATGATGATGATGATGATGATGATGATGATGATGATGATGATGATGATGATGATGATGATGATGATGATGATGATGATGATGATGATGATGATGATGATGATGATGATGATGATGATGATGATGATGATGATGATGATGATGATGATGATGATGATGATGATGATGATGATGATGATGATGATGATGATGATGATGATGATGATGATGATGATGATGATGATGATGATGATGATGATGATGATGATGATGATGATGATGATGATGATGATGATGATGATGATGATGATGATGATGATGATGATGATGATGATGATGATGATGATGATGATGATGATGATGATGATGATGATGATGATGATGATGATGATGATGATGATGATGATGATGATGATGATGATGATGATGATGATGATGATGATGATGATGATGATGATGATGATGATGATGATGATGATGATGATGATGATGATGATGATGATGATGATGATGATGATGATGATGATGATGATGATGATGATGATGATGATGATGATGATGATGATGATGATGATGATGATGATGATGATGATGATGATGATGATGATGATGACTATATTTAAATCTTGCACAGGAAGCCGTGAAACTATTTTGCTTCAATCAAATAAGCACATATTCCACCAATCTAGTGCGTAACATACATCGATTCTATCTACATATCACCCATGACTGCTTTGCTGTTACACTACACAACATTGTCTACATTAATACCCCACAGTGTGGCATACTTGCATATACACAGCTGACCAGTATATGACCAAGTCCCGAGTGAGATGGTTTCAAACTATTGTATTCACGAAAGCTTCTTAATGTATTAGTGCAAGACAGATGATAAAAATTAACATGGGATTTTGCTGCCGAACTCTCATAGCCAAACGCATAAAAGAATCATGGGAGACATTTGCACTGGATCGCTTTTAGGATATGAAAAACAGAGAAAAAAGTATTTAACTTAAGATATAAAAGTAAATAATGAATTTGATGTGAGTAAATATTGTGTGAAAAATTAATTTGCTATATATTATTTGCAGTTGTTGTTGTTTCTCAGTAAAGGAATAGGGAATCTTACATTTTCAAATTCCACTACTCATCTACAACATATTCCACATATTACTCACAGCTCTCAAGTACTCATCTAAGGCAACATATTATACTATATTAATATAATAACTCCACATTCTTGAATCAAAACTTTTAATTTAATCCACTACCAACCTAATTTCATGGTAGATTTAAAAATTAATAAATAATACTTCCACATCATACTAGAATTATATCATATATGTATATATCATATTATATCATATATACCCACTCTCAACATCGCGGTCTTCACTATTGAAGTCGAAGCATTATCAAATTTTTCCGAACTTTCTGATACTCGTAAAATACCATTTCGAGGAGATAAATACCAAATACCATCCATCAAAACTTTTAACTTAATACATAACTTACAGTATCCCCCTCCACGGTCTTCCCTATGGACTTGGAGAATTATCAAATATCCAGCCAGATTGCTGATTAGGATTTAACTGCTTCTTCATATGTAAGACGCCACGTAGTGGATATATTTAAGCTTCTGGATGGCTGCCTTGACCTAACCGTCGCCCAATGTGCCTGTAGATAGCTGCTGCCTATAGCTTCAGGCGAGGAAGCTCAGCCGCATATCTTGGTGTGGTGCAGGCTAGAATGCTCAGCCGATATCAGTATTTGAAGGCGTCAGAGACTGGCCTATCTTCTGGCGAGATTGCTCAGCCGAATATCTTGGTATAGTGCAGCCGAGAATGCTCAGCCGATATTCGCACGCTGTATGACGTCAAAGACTGCCGGAGTTAATAGAGATAGGAATTAACAATTAAACACCTTTCTTCTCCAAAACGTACTGTCCTCTTTATTCAGAATCAACTTATTTATATTTTTATTCGCTACCCCTACCTAACGTATAAATCTATCAAATAATCAATTCATTGCAATACATTGCAATATAGATTATTAACCTGGAGTAGTGCAATCAGGAATTCGCAAATTCATCCAAGAATTTGCCGCAATGCATATTCCAAGCTTTTCAAGCATTCGGGTTCATTGAGGTCAGTGTAATGCATGAATGGTGTGAAATGTCGTGTCAGCAAACTGACGTGTGCTGCACTGAAGTGCATTGCCCTTGCAAATTCACGAAATTCACATTGTTCAATTTATGAGAAAATATGTGTGAATGAAATTATTGAACTGGAATGCTTGCTTATGCTTGTTTTTCTTTTTTTTTGTATTTGCATCTATGAAATGTTTGATGCGCTACATCCCTCCTCTTATGGAAAAAAAATTTTGCTTGATTAGAGGAAAAAATTTTTGTTTTATTCTTATGATGTAGTTTTCTATGTCATATTTCTACTAAAATAATTTATGTACTTTATTTGATTCTTATCCACATAGCTATTTTAATTGTGACATGATACTTATGGTGAACTTTAAAATTTTTTCATCCTATTGTTGTGTACTTCTTTTATTATTTTATCTATCTTTATCTTAGTATTAACGTTATTTGTATCAATTACAATATATGGGCCTTTATATGGAGGTTCATTCTTTCTCTTATTTCCTACTTTTAATAATACTTTATCTCCTATCTTAATTTTTAGTGGGTTAGTTTTTTCATCAGATTTTCTGCTTCTTTTCTTTTTAGAATTCTCCAATAGTGCTTTAGCTATTTTTTTAATTTATTGCAGGCGAAACTTCAATTCTTTTGAATATTCTTCTAGATTGTAAATCGGATCTGTTCTATTTTGATCCATGGTGTCTGGAAGTGAGGCTAATTTTCCGAATATCAGTTCGTATGGTGAATGTGTAATTGGGTACCCATTCATCCTATTCAGCATTCTGGACTATTGATAATAGGTACTCGTTTAGTACTCGATGATTCCATGGTGTCTGGAAGTGAGGCTAATTTTCCGAATATCAGTTCGTATGGTGATATTTTGGTTTCGGAATGAAGTGTGATATTGTAGCAGAATGTGTAATTGGGTACCCATTCATCCTATTCAGCATTCTGGACTATTGATAATAGGTACTCGTTTAGTACTCGATGATTCCTTTGGATGGCTCCTAGAGTTTCGTGGTGAAACGGAGTTGAGGTTACTTGGGTTATTTTGAAAATTTTGCATACTTGTGAGATTAATTGGTTGACAAATTCGGTGCCTATATCCGTTTTTAAGATTTTGAATGTTCCATATTTTAAGATTATTTTTTCGACTAATATTTTTGCGACTGTTTTGGCCTCTTTATTCTCCATGGGGAAAGCTTCTACATATTTGGTTAGTTGAGATTGACATGTCAGAATGTATCTGTAGAATTTATTTTGGTTCATGGGTCCTACCGTGTCAACTTCTAATATTTAGGAAATTTGACTTGGTGTGTTGGTTTCTACCATTCTTTCTTTGGTGTTCCTTAGTATTTTATTGAACTTGCATTTCCTAAAGTCGTTTACGTAAGTTTTGACCATTCTGCTGAGATTTTTCCAACAGTATATTTGTTAAATCTTGTTAATTGTGCGTTTGACTCCTGAATGTCCACCTGTGTGTGCAGTGTCATGAAATAGCTTGATTATGCTCAGCTGTTCTTCCTTGTTCACTATCCTTTTTGGGGTTTAAATATTATTATGCGCATACTTTTCTATTCTTTTATTTTAATTCGGTTCTGCAGATCATTAAATCTCTTCTTAAACTCTTCTATGTCGACTTTTTTAAATACTTCTTCTTGTTTTGAGATTGCTAGCATTTGAATTTCGTTGTCAATCATCGCGTGAGTCAGCTTCTCCAATATCGATCCTAAGTTCAGATTCGGATTATCGCAGTACTCGATTGCAACTTCCTTTTTTGATATGAGTATACTCTTCTTTTCATTGTACTTTCTTCTTTGGACGTCCTTATTTATCTTTATGAATTTTAATTGTCTTACATTTCTTATTTCGGAGATTGTGCATTCATAGATGAAAAGTTGGCCTGACGATATATCGACACTTTCAATATCTTCAGTCTTTTCGCATGCTTCTGATTCTTTTGCTTCTTTTGATCTATTCCTCGTTGTTATCTTAATTTGCGCTGTTGGTAACATTTCTTTAAGCATATGCGAGTTAAGCTTTATTCTGGATAGTGCGTCTGCATTTGTATTCACTGAACCCTTTTCATATATTATGTCGAAGTCATATTCAGATAGTTCTAAACGGATTCTTGTCATCTTTGATGATGGATCCTTGTGTGTAAAAAAACTTACTAGAGGTCTGTGATCAGTCACGACTGTGAATTTTTTTCCATACAGGTATGGTCTGAAGTGTTTTATTGCCCAGCAGATTCCTAGAAGTTCCTTTTCTATAATTGGTTTCTTCAATTCATGTTTATCTAGAGTTCTGCTTGCGTAGGAAATAGGTAGGTCTTTGCCTATCTCTCCTTGAGACAAAATTGCGCCTAATGCAAAATTTGATGCGTCTGTCGTTAGGACAAATTGTTTTGAAAAGTCTGGATATTGTAATATCGGTGGGTTGGTTAGTTTCTGTTTCAAGGTGTCAAAAGCTTTTTGACATTCCTCTGTCCAGATGAAGGGTGTGTCCTTGCGGGCTAAAAGATTAAAGGATTTGGCTATGGATGCAAAATTGGGTACGAATCTTCTATAGTAATTACAGAAGGCCGTGAATCTTTTTACTTCATCTGCATTTGTGGGTTTTGGATAATTGGTAACTTGTGCGGTCTAGGGTTGCGAAGTATTTTGCTCTCCCCAGATTGTCTAGGATGTCTTCGAGTCTGGTTAATGGAAATTTGTCATCCATTATCTTTTTGTTTAATTGTCGAAAATCGACTACCATCCTCCATTTATTTTCATCTTTAGTTCCTTTTTTTGGAACTACTAGTAAAGGGGCGTTGTATGGGCTTGTTGAGGGTTCTATAATATCTTCTTCCAGTAACTGATCTACCTGTTTATTTATTTCATCGCCTTGTACTTGTGGTAAGCGGTACTTCTTTATGTAGATTGGAGTATGATCTGTCATACTTATCTTTTGTGTGTAGAAGTTATTCATTCTTAGTGTGTCACCCGTTAGATAGAATATATCTGAATAGTTTCTGAATATTTCGAATAGTGAGTCTTTTGCTTTTTCGTCTAGGTTATTTATGTTTAATTCCTTTTTTAGTTCTTCGAAACGTTTATCGTTGTCGTTATCTATTGATTTCACCTTCCTTATGAAGTGGTATTCTGTGAGAGGCACAATTCTTAGTTGCGGTAGTTTGATACTGATGTCCTGCTCTAGTGTATTGAGCAGTTTGACGTGAACTATTCCTTTTTTATGGCATTTGCAATAAAAATTCCCTCCTGGAGTTCTTGGCTCAAAACTACGCTATCTTCTTTTACTTTAATGTCCATCGCTTGATACATTTGCGATCTCGCTGGAATTGTGATAGTTTTCACTTGTGGGATCTTAGTCATGATCGGTATCTCAATGTTATTAATTTCTGTGCAAATTGTCAAAATGTATTGTTCGTAGTCCAATTTGCATCCGAATTTAGTCAAGAAGTCTAGTCCAATTAATCCATCAGTTGATATTGGAAAGTTGTCTTCTACTACATGCAGTTTGTGCTCTATTAGATCTCCTTCGATCTTAAATTTTATGTTTATTGTTCCTACTGTTTTGATTTCACCATTAGTTACTCCTGTTATTCTGCAGGATTCTTTTCTTAGTTCTAAGTAGTTTATTAAGCTAGTTTTCTTAATTTTCGATATATCTGCTCCCGTGTATATAAACCATGACGCATTCCTTGATGTTGCATCGCCTTTTATTGTTGGTCAGGTTCTTGACCGTGAATTTATGTATCTTTATACATTATGTGTTTACTATTGTAGTCCCCTCAAAATTATGTTTCGGGGACTCCTTGTCCGTTTCCCGAATTCAACACATTTACTCGTCTAAATGGACGATTCTGATTCCGTGTTTCTGGAATTCTATTTACTCTATTCTGTGTGCGTGCATTGTTAAATTGTATTGTGTTTTCATTGTGACTTTGTCTTGATGGGTTGTAGATGTTCCTTCTTGATTGATTTTGATAATTCGTGTGTATTGGTTCCCGCGTGAGTTTCTGTTAACTTGAAAACTATGTCCTCTTTTATTGATGTTTGAATGAAAGCTTTGGTTGCGATTGTAGTTTGTGAATCGAGCTGGGTGTGAGGAGAATCTCAAAATGTTTCCTGATTGTCTGTTAAGCATCAATCTCTGTCGCAAGTTGTACAGCAGCTGATAAGGTTTTGGGTTGTGCTGCAAATACTGTGGATCTAAATAGTTCTCTTAAGCTTGACTTAAAAGCATTTAGTGCTAACTAATAATTCAGTTTAGCAATTATTTGCCGGTTCTCCTCTCCTTGTTCGATTATCTGAATGTTGTTTAGTTCTGCTGCCAGTGATTCGATCTTGTTTCCCTCAAACTCAGTTACGATTTTGATCGTTGTTGCCATGTCAAGCAAAGCCATGTTTCTGAATTTAGCACTTTTAGAGTTCCTGGGAGTTTTACTCCTTGAATCACTATTTGTGTCTGTCTCGTCGTTGTCGTCTTCTTCTGTTATAATTTCTTATATTTTTGTTCTTGATGAGTGCTGTTACTTGTTCGTATACTACCTGATATTTATCTAATATTGGCTGACCGATCTGTTTGTCTTCTTACGACAGTTCACTGTATCTCTCTCTGAATTCAGCTTTTAATTCATCTGTTTTATCTCTTTTTGTTAACAGATTCTTTGCACTATATTCTCAGTATGGAGTCTTCTTAAAATTTTCTAATATTCTTTCTAGTTCTTTTAGTATAGTTGTTAGTTTTTTCATTATAAAACTACGTCATATCATGGATTATATTTATTTATTTTATGCAATTATATATACACATATTTTTTCATACTTGTATAGTTTTGCTGACCTTCTTATTAATTATCGAGTTAATTTTTTTTTAAGTAATTATAAATTATGGTTACTAAAATATTTAAGATCATGGTAATTAGTAGATATTTGATGTCTAGGATGTGGTCCTCAAAGGTGCTGCCGAATAGGTTTGTGGTCGTTGCTGCTGCTGCGTGGTTTGCCACGATATTCATTGATTTTGACTCCTTTGATCCCATTACTGGATATACTTAAGCTTCTGGATGGCTGCCTTGACCTAACCGTCACCCAATGTGTACCTGTAGATAGCTGCTGCCTATAGCATCAGGCGAGAAAGCTCAGCCGAATATCTTGGTGTGGTGCAGGCGAGAATGCTCAGCCGATATCAGTATCTGAAACCGTCAGAGACTGGCCTGTCTTCTGGCGAGATTGCTCAGCCGAATATCTTGGTATAGTGTAGGCGAGAATGCTCAACCGCTATATATCCGCATGCTGTATGGCGTCAAAGACTGTCGAAGTTAATAGAGATAGGAATTAACAGTTAAACACCTTTCTTCTCTAAAACATACTGTCCTCTTTGTTCAGAATCAACTTATTTATATTTTTATTCGCTACCCCTACCTAACGTATAAATCTAACAAATAATCAATTCATTGCAATACATTGCAATATAGATTATTAACCTGGAGTAGCGCAATCAACAATTCGCAAATTCATTCAAGAATTTGCCGCAATGCATATTCCAAGCTTTTCAAGCTCGGGTTCATTGAGGTCAGTGTAATGCATGAATGGTGTGAAATGTCGTGTGAGCAAACTGACGTGTGCTGCACTGAACTGCATTGCCCTTGCAAGTTCTCGAAATTCACATTGTTCAATTTATGAGAAAATTTGTGTGAATGAAATTATTGAACTTGAATGCTTGCTTATGCTTGTTTTTCTTTTTTTTTTGTATGTGCATCTATGAAATGTTTGGTGCGCTACACATAGCGCCCATACAACTTCCACTACTCACCTCAGACAACATATCGTACCACATTAATATCATAATACAGCATTCTGCTATCAAAACTTTTAATTTGACCCACTCTCAACTTAATGGTAAGTAAGCAAAGTACCTGCCTCAATAGTATTAAGATAAAATTATCATGTTATTATCAGCTTCATGTAAACTTTTTTTTAGATATAGGAGTCAATCAAATCTCATAACAGCGTAACTGCTTGATTTATAAAAAACCTGCTACCTTCATATGCTCACCACGAGATGAAATTATGAACATAAAATTAACACGTTCGTATCTAGTCACCGAGTCAACTTAAAGAAAACATTCCTGCTGGAGGCTAAAAGTTTAAACCTGAAGATCTAAAGGTTAACAAAAAACACCATCATCTTCCACGCTCTCCACTGAAGCTTTCATATCCTACTAGATTAATATTATGTCAAAAACCATCCATCAAAACATTTAATTTAATCTAGAACTTACAGCACCCACTCTAAACCTCCAGCACGGTCTTCACTATGGGCTGAAGGATTTTTTTCTTCCTTCATACAACACCATTTGGATGATACTTTAGATAATTAAATAAGAAGCGACCTTGCTGATAAGGCTTTTATTCCTTACTCACAGCTCCCAAACAACTTCCATTACTCATCTAAGACAAGATATCATACTACATTAATTATCATAATACCACCTTCTTTCATCAAAACATTTAATTAAACCCACTTTCAACCTAATGGTAAGAAAATAATGTGATCACCCCAATAGTATGAAGATAAAATTAGCATATTCTTATCAGCTTCCTATGAACTATGATATCGGGGTCAATCAAATTTCATAACAGCATGACTGATTAAGAGATCTTATTGAAAATTAAAAACAATTCGTCATCAAATGTAAGACTTTTCAATACAAACTCCGGATTACAAAAAACATTAATCGCTCAATTTGTCTGCTTTACTCGGCCGTATTTGTTAACACAAGATATCAAATTACTAGACGCCTGGCCACTTATCTAATGCTTTAATTTGCATCACTTCTAATGATTTCATGTATCTTACTATCCCAAGCAGCCGTGATCTATTTTTACACATGGAATGTCATAACATGATCATGTAAAAGACACACACAGACCACAACTTGCGTTATAATTTTTGTTGTTGTTTTTTCAGCAAAAGAAATTTTCAATTATAACTTCCACTACGCATCCATGACATCATATCCTACAGATTAATATCAGTTGTTGTTGTTGTTGTTTTCATCTAAAGAAATTGGGAATCTTACATTAAAAAACATAAATCGCTCAATTTGTTTACTTTACTCGGCTGATGTGCGAATTTGTGTAAATTATTCAACTACGAATTTGTTTACTTTACTGGACTGTGCGAGTTTGTTTATGCAAGCAATCAAATTAGAAGCATTCCACCTGAAGAGCAAAATTACACATTTACTAATTTCCATTACTTGTCTAAGTGAACATATCTACCTACATTCGCTCCAATCAGCTTCGCCTGATCTATTTTTAGATATATCATATAGTGCAATCTTGTTTATAAAAGACACCTACAGATTAATATCAAATCTTTAATCCACAACCTAGGTTATAGTTGTTGTTGTTTTTTTGCTTTTGAGCTACTAATATTACTTACACCTAAGAAGGTACGATTGCTAATATCTCGAACCGTAGCCCGTAGAGGATTTCTGATGAAAATATTATCCCCCTATTACAATTACTATTGGCATGAACAGAAAATATCCTAGGGTTAACTTGAATTATTACTAACATTAATTGTACCTGGAAAGATAAGATCGGTAATATCTCTAAAACCATAGCTCGTGGAGGATTTCTGATGAAAATTTTGTCTGCCGCTCGAACTAAGACTCCCCACTGACACCTTCTAGAATCTATTGACATGAAGAAAAATGTTCTGGGGTTAACTTGAATTATTATAATACTAATATAAACACTAATTCACTTAGGGAATTCCAAAACATTTCTTATCCACATAAATAAACAGCTGCACACATTCTCCCACGCCTTAGGTAGCGCTTACTCAGATACCAAGTAGCCCAGCCCAATATACCACAGGCACTTATACTAAAGTAAATAACTGAAACGAAACTCAAGCTGACAAGTACACAGCCCCGATATAAATTCGCTTATGGTATTTCACATCATTACTTAATACACATAAGCCACACACATTCTACCCAAGCTTTGGTACAGGTAACGTAGCCCAGTCCAACACACCCCAGGCAGCCCTAGTCATAATATCAGATATTATCATTAAAGCTATCAGCCAACCTCCAGTACTCAGAAATAGGAGGAGGCACCTCAAGGTCAAATTGTAGCCTCCAAGATCAGATCAAACTTAACCACCAACCTCCAACAATAAAGCTTCCCATCCCTTTACAAATGTTTAGAGCTACGATCTCCGAGATGAAAAATAAGTGAGCTCCAGAAACAAAATCGAATCCCTATGCTGGAGAGTACTGAAAGTGATCTCGTATCCCCAAAGTGATCCCATATCGCTAAAACTCGAGATGAAAAATAAGCGAACTCCAGAGACAAAATCGAAAACCTATGCTATTTCCCTATACTGGAGACTGCTTAAAGGGATCTGGTATCCCCAAAGTGATCCCGTATCCCCAACATCCACGACATAAATTGGTACAGTCAAGACACAAACCGATTTTTAGTATGTACTCAAAGCACCTAGCGAGGGTGGCGTCATCTGTGGCGAAATCCTGGAATCAACTACTGTGCGCCAGTACCCCAATACAACAACTACTCGTACTGTTACACGACTTCTCTAATTATGTAGGTACTGTGTCTGTGCGTGTGTATAATAAAGAATTAAAACTCTTTGTATTTGAAAACTCAATGAAAAAATTAAGGCATAATAAATTTTTTTTTTTCATTTACCTATAATAATCCCTTCAAAAAAACAAAAAGAAATTATTGAACAGAAGTATAAGTCCAGCATATTTCTTAACTGGCAGAACTGCTAGTGCCCTTCAATATATATGTCACTCTCTCCACTTCATGGCTTGTAATATATAGAGGGTTGTGGAAATATCCAATGTTTTTTTTTTTTATAGTATAACCAATGTTTATTAGTGGAATTTCTATGATATTTGAGCAGCGCGCGCTTTTGTTTACATTCGTTTTGCTCTGAAGAAATTAAGTGGGAGAACTTATGCTGGATTCTCTGATATTCTTGGGAAAAATGAGAATTTTATTCGACAGAAATTTTACATCTCCTTTCAGCACCTTGTCAAATTGAAATTTATCTTTATCTTAAAAATGTTACCCGAAGTATATTATTATGAATAGTTTGATAGGGTTTTGAGCGTTTCAAAATTTTGTCGTTCGGTTAGTCCTACATTCTCTGGATTTTTGTTTTTAACTCGTTGTCGCATAGCTAAGTTTCTTTGCCCCATTCATGCAAAAGACATAAGTATATGACGTTACTTGTTTCAAAAACCACGAAAAATTTTCAATTTTGTTCGGCTAATTCCTATCTTCTTTTTAGGATATCTTTGACATAGTTGTCTGCAGGAGCTGATGCACTTGAATGCGATGTGATGAATGGTGTTGTGGTGGGCGAAATTATCCTTTCGTGAATTGTTTAATTAAAAACACTTTACTGCTTCCACACGTTATAAAATATATGCATGTCAATATACTTTTGTTAACTACAATTTATAATTACAATTAAATAAAAACTGGGTTTAATATGTATTGTGGAATGGCGCGGTGACTATTCCAACGAATTGAGAGATACTGGTGCAGAGCCGATGTTATCAATAGAGGTCGAATGATTTGCTGATAAAAGAGAATGGCAAATGTACTTTTCGAATCCCAAAATTTCAGGTAAATAATAATAATGTAAATATGCAGAAGCATTCGAAAATTTAACTGATGTTAATATTTTACTATTTTTCTCTTTTTACGCGCGAATATTCTTCCAGCCTTGAAACATCCATGAAGTTTTAACGAGGTATTCAATTAGATGATAATTTTAGGATCTTTCCTAGATTCGTTTTGCAGGAAAATCATATATAGGATGAATGCGCATATTTTATACAATTCCGAACGATCGCGCGAAATCAACGACGCGAACCGTATACGTGGAGCTGAGACATCACGCTCTGCGTAGCAAATGTGTCTGCTGCAGCTTCAGTACTCTCGCGAATTGCTTATAGATAATGTCTTTGTAGTTGCTTCCGTGCTCCAATGAAGTTTGTTCCACAGTCAGTAAAAATATGAGCGCATATATCTCTTCTGGCCATAAATATTTTGAGAGTTGCCAAAAATTCTGGTGTTGTTTGGTCACTAACCACTTCCAAATAAGAGTTCCCAAAAATGCTGGTGTTGTTTGGTCACTAACCACTTCCAAATGTATAGCTTTTGTGCACAGGCATGCAAATTAAGCTATATAGCCTTTAAATACTTTAATATTCCTATAATTTGAGACACGTTGTGAAATAGAGCCAGCGTAATCAATGCCAGTATTAGTGAGGGGTCTGCAAATCTTAATCCGTGGATTTGGAAGTTATCTGAAGACATTGATAACGGTCCACCATGTAAACTTGCGTGATTGGCTTAAACGATAAGACAAATGATGTTTAGTGGTTTAGATAATGGGATGCTTTTCGTTGAAACTTGTTATAAATTATGTAGTTGTGTGAATAAAGAAAAGAAAGATCTCTTTCCATATCTCGATAATTCCACTTTATTAAATTATATGCTAATATTATATAAAATTATAACATTCAATCGACGTCCGTACGCCAGAACAAAACTATGAGGAGAGAGCGAGTGTACTTACAATCTGTCATTCCTCTTAAATTTTCTACTTCTTATTCTTTCAACATATTTTCTAAATTTATTTCTTGTTTATTCTCGGGAACTTCCAGTTGCCTGTGCTTAAGTACAGATTCTCTTCTTTTCCCTTCATTATATCCTTCTTGGATAGGGTGGAAGTTGGATGGTTCAATTTCTGTAATTTTTCTTCCGGATTGCCAACTTTGATCAACTTGACTTCGCCAAATTCGACCGTCGTCTAACCGCACCTTATAATGCAATAGCGCATTTTTGCATTCAATTTTATCAAAATGCCATTTATTATTACCATTGTAATTTCGAGCTTCTTTGTGCTGACGTACATCCAAATCTCGACCTTTACAGGTCTGCGTATTCCATGTAAGGTGTTTCGTAACATTAAATGAAATTTAGTAAATTCGGTACATTTAAATACAAGCTGTAAACGTGCGACTCCTGTGAAGGCATGTGGTGTGTTCATATAATAGGCTAAAATTTACATCTACCGGGATACCAGCACCGGCGACCAGGAAAAAAGTTACATGAAAGATTGGCGAGAAGAGATCCAGGAATTAATCCACCGGACGCAGCCTGCAAGGAACACGATATAGCATTCTCGCGACATAAAGATTCAAGTGATCGGCATATAGCTGATAAAATATTAGCTGAAAAATCCTGGCAGCGTGCGAAATCTACGGATACAAATTTGAATGAACGTGCCAGCACTTGGCTTATGATAAACGCAATGAAGGCTAAAATGAAGCTAAGTATGGATCTTAAGGCTAAAAACAAACGCCAACCCACATTCGAGAAGCAGTACGAAATGCACATAAGGCTTTAAAAGTAAAAAAACCAAAAGACTTTATGGAAGCTACAAAAATAGCTCTTAGTGTAGTTAAAAATATTGTGAAAAGAAAGGAGAAATCAACTAAAACTCCACGAGTGATACTTGTACCAAAGGTTGGTGGGGTACTTCGGTTCCTCATCCCGTTGTATGCTGGGCTTTCAGCATTGGGAGCACTATCGAGAAGTGCAGCTGGCATAGATAAAGCAGCAAATGATACAAGTGCGGCAACGGCAAAATTGGAAGAAATCAAACGTCATAACCAAGCAATGGAAACTTTAGCGGTTGGTAAAGATGGAAACATGCTGTTCCTGAAGCCGTACAGAAAAGGACTTGGAATCTATCTACAACCTCAACCAAATAACTATCAAAGGCGCTACTCGAAAGACCGCTAAACGTGTTAGATCTTCACAAGTATACCACACACTTGCCGCACTTCAAAGGAGTATTTATGCGTAATAATCTACCTAGAAAACTATGGAAGCAAGAAAGTGGAATTGTTAACTTGGACATCTCAACTGGGACAGGTACACACTGGGTAGCGTACTACAAGAAAGGTGATAACATTGGATATTTTGATAGCTTTGGCAATTTGCAACCGCCAAGGGAGCTCATTAACTACTTGGGTAGTAATATTACGTACAACTACAGTTCTTATCAGAACTATGATGCAGTAATTTGCGGTAACTTTTGTTCAAAGTTTTTATATAATTGTTATATAATAGTTATCTATAAATTAATGTATTTATATTGAAATTGTGACAGTTCGTTATCAACCGCCATGTCATTAACACTTATTCTCACGGGAAATTCATCTCTTATTGTTAAGTGACGACTTTCAACTCTCTGCTCACTTTATTCTAGAAATACAATTATATTTATACAAATTGTTCACTTACTATTTTTATTTCCTGATGGCACTCGCGGCTTCATGTATATACATGCAACAATTTCCGCATTTTAACATCTTGCGCAAAATTCTTTTCACTTTGCTATTATTACATACATATTTTTATTTCCGCAAAGCTCTTTCGCTTTGCCATTACTACATATATACACATGAATGTCAATTATGATTAAGCGGTTCCCGCTTGTTATTATGACATCATTAATGTGAACCATTCATGTTCTACCGCTGGCGCAAGGTTATCATTTTGCAACCTGAGAACTTTTGCGCGCAGGGGTATTATGCTTGATTTACTTTCAACTGATTAAGCAAGTGACGTAGGTCAGTAATGAATGGTTTTTAGATGTAGGTATGTTTGTACATGCATTGATAGGAAATACAATTCTGCTTGCAATGGAAATGATGTAGGTAGGTATGTATCTACCTGTTTACATTTCTTTATTGCTAGAAATTGTAATTCCGCATGAAGCAAGCATGACATATGTATGTATGTACGATATGTGTCTCGTTTATAGAGAATGATATGCATCTCGTTTATGCATGTAACATCACTGCTCAGTACTTTCCTCCGCTGGAGCTAGCAACGGATTATGTTTGTGGATTAATTGATTTGCAAACATATAACTCTATACCATATATTGATGTCAGAAATAATCTGGTTCATGTAGGGAATGAGGTTGTTGAGATATATGTTGGATCCTATGAGATTGATGATATAGCAAAATATGTGCAAGGATATTTTGATAAAGAAGGGAGAAGGATAAAGTTTACGATAAATGCTAACAATAATGCATTGAAGAGTGCAGTTAAGGCAACTAAAAAAATACATTTTGTAAAACAGAGATCCATAGCGACTTCAACAACACACAAGTACACACTCACCACGAGTTTTCCCCGAACGATGGGCATGGGTGTAAAATAGTGGAGGAACCCAAAAATGTAATCTATTTGCCTGTGAACACCAAAAGTATAAGTTCTCTAACGTTGAAGCTCCTTGAATAAGACGGTTACTTAATTAACTTCAGAGGAGAAATTATAACCGTCAGGTTACATTTGAAGCCACAGCATGTTGATATACTATAATGATAATTATGAGCTCGGAGCAAACAAAATCATGAGTCAGCGGACAAACTTGAAGTGGTCAAGACCTACATTAACACCTGCCAATACAGCATATTTACAATCGATAGGCTTAACGCTGAAACAGTGAATAATGGAATTATAGATATTGCACCCGACGCTCGCTTTGATAACAGTGTTACTAAATTTGAACTTAGCTCCTATTCACCATGTCTAATATAATTTAGAAACAGCGATGAAATCCGTATCTCTGTACAAAATCAGGACTTGAATCTTCTACCCAGCAGGAATTTTTTTTACATTGAGGGGTCGCTAATTAAGCTGGTTGGAACCGTTTCAGCAATCGCAAAATTAGCTAACAACGCTCTACCCTTTCTTTTTGAGGAAATACGCTATGAATTGAATGCAGTGGAAATCGATCGTACAAGAAATCTTGGGATTGCGACAACATTAAAACATTACGTATCGCTAAATGCAAATGTAAGCAGGATAACACTCAACGGCAGCTGGTCGCCAGATTCATCCGGTATACCAGCCAATGGACTGTTTAACTATTGTGTACCTCTGAAATATTTATTGGGATCCGCTGAAGATTACAAACAAATTCTTATAAATTCCAAACATGAACTCATATTAATCCGGAGCAGGACAGACGAGAATTCCATTATATCGCTCACAGATGAGGTGAAAATTGAAATTACCAAACCTCAATGGAGCATTGCGCATGTTACAGTATCCGATGATGAAAAGTTGCAACTATTTAAAATTATCGGGAGAGGTCGCCTGATACAAAGGCCTATCCGCAGCTGGGACATGTATGAGTATGCATTACTATCGGAATCCACGCATGAAACCTTGTTAGTTAAGACTTCCACTCAACTGGAGAAACCTCGATTTATAATCTTAGAATTAAAAACGAATCGAAGGAACGTTAAAACCAAAGATGCTAGCAAGTTTGATCACTGTTAACTCACCGATGTTACAGTTCATTTGAACTCAGAGTCATATCCTTATGATTATTTGAATTTTAAATTTTGATTTGAATAGATACGCATTGCTGTATGTCATGTATATAAAGTTTACACAGTCATACTATGGCCATCAGTATCAGCCGTTCCTCACTTGAGAGAAGTTCAAAACCGATGCTTTGATTGTTGTCATTGATTGCTCACATCAAAATGAAACAATAAAAACTGGACCTGTTAACATAGAATTCAAGACATCTGAAAATATCCCGGCTAATACAACAGCATATTGCCTGTTTCTACACGATCGACTAGTGGAATACAGTCCGCTGACAAGTGAAATTAGAAAGTTAAATTAAGAGGATTGCTGCCATTCTATACGTCCAAGGACTCAAAACAAACTTCAATGAATTTATCACTAAAGAATTGGCAATTTTAACCAATGAAAACCAGATGCAGCACTTTATATTTCAACCACCTTTCAGATACAAAGACTTGACTTCAGCAAAAAAGAGACAAGTGAAATGTCTTCAACACAATTTTCATGGATTCCGCTGGGATAATGGCTACATACCGTATCACAAGTTGTACACTATAGTTGAACCACTGCTTCGAAAGAAAACCATATATGAAAAGGGAGCTGAAGAAGATCATTGGATGCAGAAGATAGTTGGAGAGGGTGAAATCATTATTAATGTCGAAGATGAATACAAATGTGGAAAACTAATAGAGATTAACACAAATGCTATACGAAATACTTTTGTAATAATAAATTTTATTGGAAATAAAAACAAATATTTATAAAACATAAGACTTTTCAATACACATACCATAGACTCAATAACAGTTTGCTAAGAAAACATCAAACCAAGGTGTTGTGAAATTCGAATGATGTATCCCGCTAAGAAAACTCGCAGCATTTGAAAACAACAAAACCAAATTGACATCATGCTGATATCTACACTTCCCCGCTAATAAAAGGAAACAGCAAAACCAAGGCATGCTGGTAGTTCCAGCTAATGCTGTTAGGTAACCTTACTCAAGAAATGGTATCAAGCCAAGTTGATGTCATGTTGTGAAATTCGATTGATGCTGATATCTACAACTTCCCCGCTATTAAAACTTCTAGCACTCTAAAAAAGCAAAACCAAGATGACGTCATGCTGATATCTGGAACTTCCCTGTTAATAAGAGAAAACAGTAAAACCGAGGCATGCTAGTAGATCCGGCTAATGCCACTTGGTAACCTTACTCAAGAAATGGCTAGCCGTCGAGGATTTCTGATGAAAATTTCGTCCCCCAACCAACCCACACCTCCTAGAATCCATTGGCGTGAACAAAAATAACATCAATTATTACGTAGCATGCTGCTACGTGTGGGATAAAAGTGAAGTAAAAAATTTCACACTTCCAAGAAAGTCGTTGTACCGGAGCATGCTGGTAGGATCGGCTAATGTCGTTAGGGCCCGTAGCATGGTCGGGGTATCGGTTAATCCCGCTAGGGCGCAGTCTAGACTCAATGGTGCATCCAAGACATAAACCAGTACAGTCAAGAGACAATGGTGCATCCAAAGCATAAACCAGTACAGCCACGATACAAACCGACATTTAGTATGAACTCAAACCACCTAGCGACGGTGGCGTCAGCTGTGGCGAAATCCTGGAAGCTAAAACGGTGATCTGGTACTCTCCTAGCCTAACTACTCACATAGCGTTCGACTTGCTCGTTAGTAACCCGATGATAGGGAGCGGCTCTCTTGTGTGTTAAGTTACTTGACTTTAGAAAGCTCTGAAATTCTGGGTTAGCGAGTTGCGTGTCGTTGTCTGAGCAGAGTATTCTAGGGATTCCGAATGTAGAGAACATGTATTGAAGATATTTACTAGTATTTTTCGTTTTAGCTTGTTTCATGATATGAACCTAAGGCCATTTAGAAAAAGCGTCAACCACTAGAAAAAAATATGTTCCGAAACTTAGACCTGCAAAATCTATATGTATTCTTTCAAATGGTCTAGATAGATATTTCCAGTGATGAACTGGAACTTTAGTTGTGTATTGACACCAACCTGGTGCAAATTTTAACCTATTATACGAACACACCACATAGCTTCACAGCAGTCGCCTTTTAGAGCTTGTCTTTAAAAATCCCGTATTTACTAAATTTCATTTAATGATTCCTAATACGAAACAACTTGCACGGAACACGTAGACTTTTAGTGGTCGAGATTTGGATGTTGGTCAGCGGGTAGAAGTTCGAAATTACAATGGTAATAATAAATGGCATTTTGGTAGAATTGAAAGCAAAAATGGGCTATTGCATTATAAGGTGGGCTTAGACGACTGTCGTATTTAGCGAAGACATATTGATCAAATTCGGCATACCAGAAGTGAAATTAGGTAAATTGAACCATCCAACTTCGACCCAGTATAAGAAGGATATAATGAGGGCAAAAGAAGAATCTGTACTTAAACACAGTACAAGTACCCGAGAATAATCAAGAAATAAATTTAGAAAATATGTTGAAAGAATCAGAAGTAGGAAATTATGACCAGCAACAAAACGAGTTAATTGAAAATTTGAACAAAAATAGATAAATGCAAATCAATGAACTCCCTACGAGAATTGTACAAATACGAAACATAATAAAGAAAGTTCTGTTTCAATAGAAAACCTTAAATTAATTTTAACGTAAAGTTATGCAGACTCAGAATCGAATAATGTTAGACTTACCCGGGGATTACACGAGATAGTATAGCTTGTACGCAAGCCTCCCTTCCAACGCGATTTTTAATTTGACAGCAGAAGGCAGTTCGGTTGATGTCTTATAATCTTGCATAAAAGTTCATTTAAAAAATGGCATTGAGGCGTAAAGTCATGCGTATATTGGAAAATTATAGCAATAAAGGAAGTAGCAGAATGATAAATACCACAGAAAAAGTTATAAAAATAATAAAATAATAATAATAATATAATAATTTTTTTTTTTTATGTAAATATGCTTCTTTTATTTTTGGCTCTTTGGCTCTTTTAAAAATCCTTCAAATACGTGGCAAAAGGCCTACAATGTGTACAAAAAAAAATCAGACAATAACTAATCTAATCATAACACAAAATGTGTTAAGTCCCAATGTGGGCTTAGCATGAAAAAAGGGGGCAGGTGCCGGTTTTAAAAATGATAAGACAGGATTTTCACACAATAAAAATTCACTAGTTTATTAACACAGAATAATTCTTAATATCTAGGTAATTCAGTACTTAACTCTAATTCAATTCACAATTGACTTACTAATGTATACTAAAGAATAATGAGTATGGGTCTCCACTGGCGACTTTTATTCCTTAATCTGTAATAGAAAAGGGAATTATTAATAATCAACTCAAACTAAAGGGTTAGAATTTTAAGTGGCAGAGTGAGCGTCATACAGCTGCTCATAAAAGGTTTGGGGTCAATACTCCCAATTTAGGGTGCTGAAAATATATTTAAATAAAATATATTAAATTTGTTAGTAAAGAAAGGGATTCAGAAATACTTCCCTTGGTTTTGTTAATCAAGACTTCAAATGGTGTCAGAACTACCGATCTGTCTTGTCGCTTGGTCAAATCGCAAGTGATTTTCTATTCCCAATCGCTCGCTATTTATAGGCAGAAACACAATGGGACTTGTGTCTGTCGGTAGCGTTGCCATGACGCCAGCGTCGTTGCGTGAATTTTTACGTATTTGGTCCTCAAATGGCGTCATCGTGTGGATGGTCATGCATTTGGTCCAAGAATCATCCATTTTGGCCCAAAAATGGCGTCATCATATTTTTAATCGGAATACTTTGTTATGTTATGGGCCATCATTTTGATTAAGCTAAATTGTTGGTGACAGCTGATGGAGACTGGTAAGTGTTTACATTCTTTTTAATGTTTATTATTCGTTTTTATTAATCATTTTTTTCCTATTTCTCTTTAGGTGGTGGAGACATGACTGTGGCGCGGGATTTTAACTTATTTAATGAGTGAGTATTTATTTCTTGGTAAAGTCTTAGATCATTTAAAATTTGCAAATGATCTGAGATTTTACCATTTATTGATTTTATAAATACCAGTATTTGTTTTTCTTTTATATTTTTCTTCGTGGGAGAGCTACTAATTTCATCGCGGGAATTATTGCCGATGATCATCGTGGGATTTATTATTGAAAAATAGTGTGAGTTTTTTAGTATGTAAGTTTTAGTGTTAGTTTATTTTTTGTTCCATGACGGAACATCCTCCCGCCTCTCGAAAAAAGAGAAGTTATATTTTTTGTTAGCAAAAAAAAAAAAAAAAAAATAAATTAATCGTGTGCAAACTTACGTTACTGGTCTTTTCTTGCAAGCGAACCTTTATTTGCCCTGACGCTAATTTGAGAAAGCGCAGTGTGTCCCCATCTTCCGTTGTGATGCGGAAGCATTTTCTTGCTGTGAAAACTTTTAGCCATGGAATTGGCTGGGTACGCACTTGTTCCCACAGCTGTGGCTCCACGATGAAATTCATAGGAGGCCTTGTTGGGATTGTGTTTGGACGACGTTCTGAAGCCGTCAGAGCTGGCTTGTTGGGTGGCGTCATCAATGCTGGTTTCTTGAGAGGTACGTCGTATAGTGCTGTGGTTGACGTGGAAGCCGTCAGAGCTGGCCTTTTGCGTGGTGCGTTGTGCGATGTTGTAGCTGAAGCTGATAATGCTGTAGCATGCGTTGACTTTGAAGGAGCCGTAAAGGCTGGCTGTATTGCTGATGTGTAGCACTGCGTCGCTGCTGCAGTCGTTAGTGCTGGATTTTCACAGCGCGAATGCGACGTTATGGTTGAGGCCGGCAAAGCTGGTTTTTTAAAGGATGCGCTGGGTGGCATCGTTTTTTGAGGTGCCAACTTGGTGACCGTAGATGGCCCTTTGAATGAGGCCTTGTATGGAACTGCTGCTGGTTGTAAGCCGGATTTCCTGGCACCAGTAGGAGGCCTAGCTGGCCTAGTTGGTTTACGAAGCGTGGCTTCGTTAGCTAGCCCTTTTACGTGGTCTGTAGCTGGAAGTGCCTCAAACGGAGGTACAAATGTCTTTGGACGTCTCGGCATATCTGTTATCCTGAGTTTGTCCTTTAAAGGAATCTCGAGCTCAGGGACGTCATCAATGTATAGACAGTCGTCCAAATTGGGTAGTGAATTCATTTTCCCTTTTTTGGTTGAAAAAAAAAAGAAAAAGAAAAATAAAAAGCAACAAAAGAATAAAAAAAAATAAAAAAATTGCAAGCAAATAAAATAATAAAAAAAAACAAAACTCACAAATGATAAAAAGAAAAGATGGAGAAATCAATAGAAATAATAATGTATATAAAAAAATAAAAATAAGCCTTGCAAATAATAATTTTAATGAAAGTAATTTGTTCCGCCTCTTTCTGCTTCGCCAGCTGTCAAAGTTTTGGCGCATTGGATCATAAGTGAAGTTGGTGTTGATTGGTAGTGTTCTGCATTACCGGCGATTTATTTACGAGTATGATGCTTCTCATATATTTCGTGAGATGGCGTTACTGCTTCGTGCTGAAGAGGAATGTTTATGATTAAGTGCATTATTCTGCTTCTAATTGGTTGTTTTGTCATCTTGTAGTCGGCTGACAGCCTTCTTGTTATTTTGTTTTGCATGTGTCTGTGGTTCTGACATTTATACTTACTAGATCCAATTTCTGCTGACTAGTCAGTTGATCGAACGCAAAGCGTTTAATAAGTGAAGTGGTTTTTAAAGTAAATGCTGATCATTAGCTTGAAAGATCTGTTGTGCGTCTGACTAGTATGTCAGTTTTTGTGTTTGGATGATTTTTGTCAGTACACATATTGTCTGATGCCAGTTTTTAAAGTGGTAGAACTGACATGTAGCAGCTTTCGTGAAAATATTGTAGCAGCTGACGTTGTGTCTATGTACCGACATGAGTATTTTAAATTTCCAGATATAGATGGAACTGGGGTAGACTGTCAAGTGACCGATTGGTTTGACAGGTTTTGGTGATGTTAAGCAGTTGTTGTACTTGTGAATTTGTCACAACTATTTAATGTGTATAGTTTGTAATGCTATACATCTATGGATGCCTTCGGATGCTTCTTTGGCTCGTACCTTTTACTCCGTTGTGGTCGGATGCCAAGGATGGCGTTATTTTTGGAGTAGGTATGTTTTCTGTCATTTGATCTCTCACATTTGATTTGGTTTGACACTGTATTGTTCCATGATAAATTTGATGCCTGATTGTATGTCTGGCATTTATTATCAAATCTGGTGTTGATATTTTTTCCTGTGACTGTCAAATTTTTATATCTGTTTATTTTGTTTTCTCTGTGTGCTTTGACACGATTGTGTACTTGCCCAGACAGTTTTACTGTCATGTATTTTGTTTGACAGTTGCTTCCTTTACGTGATGTCTTGCTCTGATTTGTGTGGTGGAGAGAAGTTTTCTGGATTTTCTCTCTGGGATGCACGTTTCTTCTTCTTCTTCGTTGGTTTGAATTTGGATTCCTGCTTATTTGTGTCGTAAGTGTAGTGATTTCGTCACTACTTTTGATTTTTCCTAGTAGAATCCAACCAAGCTGCGTGTGTTGAGCTGTGGGTTGTCCTGGTGCACCCCTGATAATTCCGCTCTCTATGACGTCGGCATAGACGTCAGCTCCTAGTAATATGTCGATCGGACCGGGTGCGTAAAACCTTGGATCTGCTAGGAGCAAATGCTGCAGATAAAGCAATTTGCTGGTATTTATCGTGTCAGCTGGAACGTAGTCAGTGATTTTTTCCAAAATGAGAGCTTCTATATTGGTTTGAAATTTCGTACGAAGAGATTTCAATGTAAATGACGTTTGAGCATTTGAGGATGCTGTCTGAATTTGGCCTAACCCTGTGATTTTCACATGTTTTGATTTTGGCTGTAGTTTCGCCCGTCTACTTGCCGCTTTCGTAATGAAGGACCTTTGAGAGCCTGAGTCTATCAGTGCTCTCATTGTGTGTTTCTTTCCATCTGGGCCCTCGATTTGCACTAATGCAGTTGACAGTAATGCATCATTGTGATGTGTTGAAAAAAATGATGTTGTAGTTGGCTCATTACTGCCACTGGGAATTTCAAGCTTCAATTCTGCTTGCTTCTGATTTTGCTCACTATTCGTTGATCTACTGTCTCCCTTGGATGATTGCTGCACTAGATGCAGCAGTGTGTTGTGTCGTTTGTGACAGTGGAGGCATGTTTTCTGGCTGGGACAATTATATAAGTTATGTCCCGATGCTAGGCAATTTCTAAACAGCTTGTGTTGTTGCATGAATTGTAGTCTCGCTGTTGGAGATAATTTTTTGAACGCCGCGCAGTGAAACAGCGTGTGATTCTGTTTACACTTGACGCATGTATAAGATTTGTTCATAAATGCATATGCGTCTTTATATGTATGTTTTGTTGATGACGGGTGGTCATTTGTAGTTGTGGTTTTGTAACCACGACGATTTTCTAGCTGATTAGGAGACCTTGCTTGTCGTCCACAATCTAATGGTTTCAAGTTCTGACACACTTGAAGGGATTCTAGAGTACGGAAACGTGACTCTAGGAAAGTTGACAGATCGGCGTATGTCGGTATGTCAGTTTTACTGCCTTGGTCTTGCTCCCATAGCTGATGCGTTTCTGATGGAAGGCGTTGAACCAAGTTGTAAATTAGTATTGCATCCCAGTGCTCAATGGGTAGTTCTAAATATTTGAGCTCGTGTAAGCTCTCTTCTGTTTGGTCTAAGAGAGAGCGAATGGCATGGGCAGACTCTGTTCTTATTGGTGTTTGATTTAGTAAAGTTTTTAAGTCTGTGTTAACTTGAGCCCGCTTGTTGTTATATCGTTTTTGTAGTAGTTCCCATGCCTTTACATAATTTGCTTCTGTGATTTCAAACTGACGTAATAAGCGTTCAGCTTCGCCAGTGACGCTGAGTTTGAGGTAGTGTAGCTTTTGGACCTTGGATATATTTAGGTCTGTGTGAATTAATGAATTGAACAAATCATGGAATGTCCGCCATGACTTGTAATTACCGTCAAATGTCGGTATATGGATTGGTGGAAGCCGCGTTTCTGGCTTTGATAGTCGTACTGACTGAACTCTGGTTTCATTTGTGTTTGTATTGAGAGGTATTGCTGGGTATGACTCTTCTAATTCTTCTAGTAGAGTGGATAAGAGATTTATATATATGAGTTCGGTTTCCTCATATAGTATTCCTTTGGCATACTCGCTTTGAGCGCCATCTTTGGTAGACCAGATTGCTATATGCAGATCTGTGAATGATTTCCAGAGTTTTTCTAGTGAGTCTATGCGTGCTGCATAGTATTTTTTGCCTGCCTTGGTATCACTACCTGCCTTGGAGTGATTTGTGGCGGCCTTCTTGATTTGATCATTAAGAGCTATCAGTGATAATGTTAAACTAGCGATATCTGAAATCTTGAAAACCCTCGTGTCTTATCCGGCTTCGAAAGGACCAATGTTAAGTCCCAATGTGGGCTTAGCATGAAAAAAGGGGGCAGGTGCCGGTTTCAAAAATGATAAGACAGGATTTTCACACAATAAAAATTCACTAGTTTATTAACACAGAATAATTCTTAATACCTAGGTAAGTCAGTACTTAACTCTAATTCAATTCACAATTGACTTACTAATGTATACTAAAGAATAATGAGTATGGGTCTCCACTGGCGACTTTTATTCCTTAATCTGTAATAGAAAAGGGAATTATTAATAATCAACTCAAACTAAAGGGTTAGAATTTTAAGTGGCAGAGTGAGCGTCATACAGCTGCTCATAAAAGGTTTGGGGTCAATACTCCCAATTTAGGGTGCTGAAAATATATTTAAATAAAATATATTAAATTTGTTAGTAAAGAAAGGGATTCAGAAATACTTCCCTTGGTTTTGTTAATCAAGACTTCAAATGGTGTCAGAACTACCGATCTGTCTTGTCGCTTGGTCAAATCGCAAGTGATTTTCTATTCCCAATCGCTCGCTATTTATAGGCAGAAACACAATGGGACTTGTGTCTGTCGGTAGCGTTGCCATGACGCCAGCGTCGTTGCGTGAATTTTTACGTATTTGGTCCTCAAATGGCGTCATCGTGTGGATGGTCATGCATTTGGTCTAAGAATCATCCATTTTGGCCCAAAAATGGCGTCATCATATTTTTAATCGGAATACTTTGTTATGTTATGGGCCATCATTTTGATTAAGCTAAATTGTTGGTGACAGCTGATGGAGACTGGTAAGTGTTTACATTCTTTTTAATGTTTATTATTCGTTTTTATTAATCATTTTTTTCCTATTTCTCTTTAGGTGGTGGAGACATGACTGTGGCGCGGGATTTTAACTTATTTAATGAGTGAGTATTTATTTCTTGGTAAAGTCTTAGATCATTTAAAATTTGCAAATGATCTGAGATTTTACCATTTATTGATTTTATAAATACCAGTATTTGTTTTTCTTTTATATTTTTCTTCGTGGGAGAGCTACTAATTTCATCGCGGGAATTATTGCCGATGATCATCGTGGGATTTATTATTGAAAAATAGTGTGAGTTTTTTAGTATGTAAGTTTTAGTGTTAGTTTATTTTTTGTTCCATGACGGAACAAAATGGGTCAAAAGGGACAACGAAAACAAACTAGACACTAACAATTGAACGAGAAGAAAAAATGAAACATTAAATTCTCAAAAGCGACTGTATATAACGGATACTAGAAATTTTGAAAGATGCCTAAAAGATGAAAAAACAAAAAATTTATTACTTGTCAAAATTTTGACAATTGGGTAAGTGGCAGTTCCAAGAAGTTCCAAATTTCCAAATTAATATAATCAAAATGTAATTCCCTAAACGAGCGTATTTTCAACAAAAAATTTTGTAATTTAGAACCGAGACCGAAACCGAAGTAGAAAAAATATAAATCGAACGAACGAAAAAATTTATCCGATACCGTTATAGAGTCCCGCGAGGGCGGCCTGTAGTATCATAGACCTCTACAAACTGCCCTCATCATCCCTCCAGCTGAGCATCCCTAACGGAGCGCTTATCCTTCCCACAGCACTTGCAACGGTTCCAAAGCGAGGAGAAGCCCCGTGGACTAGAGTTGCAAATGCTGTGGCCTGATATCACCAGCGAAAGACAAGAGCGCCGTCCTGCACTGACGATAGTGGCTGCCATGTGCAGTTGAATGTGTCTGCGTTCGTTGCCAGATATTCAAGACGTAAACGTCTCTTCAATCTGTCAACGAAGTGGCGCTTAAGTGCTTGTGCGTGGTGTTGTGGGTCAGTGTTCTGATTCCCATCTCCGGCTCTCATGTAGTACAAGTGAATTGTAGATTTGGCCAGTGTCAACACAAAGCTAATCAAACAATTCACCCGACTACAAACCTTTGGTCCCCATAGAAACGATGTCCTAGTAATGCTGAAATTCGGGTGGATCAATTGACACATATCGCGCACCAGTTCCATTAGACTCTGCAAAGCTGGACAAGTGAAGAACCTGTGAAACAAGGTGCCTTCACCAGAACAAACTGTGCAGATCCTCTGAACCCGCCGGTCGATATGTGACAACTGATTAGGATGCATAAGACTGTGATGCAGCAATTTGAATGCTACATCAGCATCTTTGTAACTAGAAGGATAACTGTAGACTACTCTGCAAGTTATCCCTCCCATCACGCCCATATTCACCCCGAGGTGTGTTCGCCATCTGTTGTATCCTGTGTACTCCGGAGGTCTTATTGACATAAGCACGTCACGGAGCACACGTGTTGTAAGTGTGCTGAAAGGTGTGTGAGGCGGTCTGTCCAGAACGAAAGCATCTTCCAACTTAGTGCCAGGGTCACTGGTCCCAAGTTGGCGAAATCTCTCCCGCGCAGAAGCCGCCAGGTCGTGTAGTTGTGGAGTGTTCGTGTTTATTCGACAGTTTCCAGAGATATCAATAATATCTCCGAGAACTGTCAGTGTATGCGTGTCAGCTTCAAAACCTCGAGCATTACTGAACACTGAATCTATTAATTCAGGATTAAACCTGATTGGAATCGACGCGAATTGCGTGTACCGCAGAGCATTCCACTTAAGGTGAAATGCTGGCCTGATTCTGCCCCAGGTCTGAATCGTTGAGATTAGATCCTGTGGCCAGTCACGAGGATAGGGTGGTCGAACAAAGAGCAGGTAGTAATACCCCCCTATGCCGATCCCTCCCAGTACATTCACCCACAGTTGAGAAATTAAGGTGTCTCTCTGGCAAAACACTCGTTGGAATGCACGCACTTGGAGACACCTTGATTTCACAACCAAGTTAGTGAGACCTAATCCACCTATCTTGACTGGCAGACAGAGCGTGCTTTCAGCAACCCATCGTCTTCCGCACCAAAAGGCGTCTATCGCTTTTGCTTGAAGAAGACCTACGAAGCCTTCATCAAACGTCTCAGACTTTAGCAGATGAACGATGGACGAGGTAATCAAATAGTTTATCACGACTGACGTTCCCATTAGGGATAGTGGAAACAATCGACTACGCCATGAGTTAACAGCTCTAGGCCTGGGTGTAAAATAGTGGAGGAACCCAAAAATGTAATCTATTTGCCTGTGAATACCAAAAGTATAAGTTCTCTAACGTTGAAGCTCCTTGACCAGGACGGTTACTTAATTAACTTCAGAGGAGAGATTATAACCGTCAGGTTACATTTGAACCCACAGCATGTTGATATACAATAACGATAATTACGAGCTCGGAGCAATTAAAATCGTTAGTCAGCGGACAAACTTGAAGCGGTCAAGACCTACATTAACACCTGCCAATACAGCATATTTACAATCGTTAGGTTTAACGCTGAAACAATGAATAAAGGAATACTAGATATTGAATCCGACGCTCGCTTTAATAACAGTGTTACTAAATTTGAACTTAGCTCCTATTCACCATTTCTAACAACATTTAGACACATTAGTTTTTCCACAATTGGATGGTCCAACAATGATGCTACTTGTACTATTAGGCAATAGGGGGCCATGCTTCTTTTTACCTTCATAACAGCTACATCAGCATTTTGAACAGGAAAAGCTTGCTGTTGTTTAATGAACTGCATATTGAAGACTTACGGGATTCCTATAAATACACCTGCTTATATTACATTTAAACAGTATCATCGGAACCTTATAAGATGCTGGATCACAAATCGAAACGCTCCACAAAATCTTTGAAAGGGGTAGAGGACTATTAAACTCAATCAACAACAAATTACATGTAGAATTACATCTACCGGGATACCAGTACCGTGTACTAGGAAAAAAGTTACAACAAAGATTGGCGAGAGGAGATCCAGGCATTAATCCACCAGACGCAGCCTGCAAGGGACACGATATAGCATACTGGCGACATAAAGTTACAAGTGATCGGCATATAGCTGATAATATATGAGCTGAAAAAGCCTGGCAGCGTGCGAAATCTACTTATACAAATTTGAGTGAACGTGCTAGCACTTGGCTTATAACAAACGCAATGAAGGCTAAAATGAAGCTAAGCATGGGTCTTAAGGCTAAAAATAAACACCAACCCACATTTCGAGCAGCAGTACGAAATGCACATAAGGTTTTAAAAGTCAAAAACCCAAAAGAATTGATAGAAGCTACAAAAATAGCTCTTAGTGCAGCTAAAAATATTGTGAAAAGAAAGGAGAAATCAATTAAAACTCCACGAGTGATACTTGTACCAAAGGTTGGTGGGGTACTTCCGTTCCTCATCCCGTTGTATGCTGGGCTTTCAGCATTGGGAGCACTATCGGGAGGTGCAGCTGGCATATATAAAGCAGCAAATGATACAAGTGCGGCAACGGCAAAATTGGAAGAAATCAAACGTCATAACCAAGCAATGGAAACTTTAGCGGTTGGTAAAGATGGAAACAGGCTGTTCCTGAAGCCGTACAGAAAAGGACATGGAATCTATCTACAACCTCAACCAAATAACTATCAAAGGCGCTACTCGAAAGACCGCTAAACGTGTTAGATCTTCACAAGTATACCACACACTTGCCGCACTTCAAAGGAGTATTTATGCGTAATAATCTACCTAGAAAACTATGGAAGCAAGAAAGTGGAATTGTTAACTTGGACATCTCAACTGGGGCAGGTACACACTGGGTAGCGTACTACAAGAAAGGTGATAACATCGGATATTTTGATAGCTTTGGCAATTTGCAACCGCCAAGGGAGCTCATTAACTACTTGGGTAGTAATATTACGTACAACTACAGTTCTTATCAGAACTATGATGCAGTAATTTGCGGTAACTTTTGTTCAAAGTTTTTATATAATTGTTATATAATAGTTATCTATAAGTTAATGTATTTATATTGAAATTGTGACAGTTCGTTATCAACCGCCATGTCATTAACACTTATTCTCACGGGAAATTCATCTCTTATTATTAAGTGACGAATTTCGACTCTCTGTTCACTTTATTCTAGAAATACAATTATATTTATACAAATTGTTCACTTACTATTTCTATTTCCTGATGGCACTCGCGGCTTCATGTATATACATGCAAAAATTTCCGCATTTTAACATCTTGCGCAAAATTCTTTTCACTTTGCTATTATTACATACATATTTTTATTTCCGCAAAGCTCTTTCGCTTTGCCATTACTACATATATACACATGAATGTCAATTATGATTAAGCGGTTGCCGCTTGTTATTATGACATCATTAATGTGAACCATTCATGTTCTACCGCTGGCGCAAGGTTATCATTTTGCAACCTGAGAACTTTTGCGCGCAGGGGTATTATGCTTGATTTACTTTCAACTGATTAAGCAAGTGACGTAGGTCAGTAATGAATGGTTTTTAGCATGTAGGTATGTTTGTACATGCATTGATAGGAAATACAATTCTGCTTGCAATGGAAATGATGTAGGTAGGTATGTATCTACCTGTTTACATTTCTTTATTGCTAGAAATTGTAATTCCGCATGAAGCAAGCATGACATATGTATGTATGTACGATATGTGTCTCGTTTATAGAGAATGATATGCATCTCGTTTATGCATGTAACATCACTGCTCAGTACTTTCCTCCGCTGGAGCTAGCAACGGATTATGTTTGTGGATTAATTGATTTGCAAACATATAACTCTATACCATATATTGATGTCAGAAATAATCTGGTTCATGTAGGGAATGAGGTTGTTGAGATATATGTTGGATCCTATGAGATTGATGATATAGCAAAATATGTGCAAGGATATTTTGATAAAGAAGGGAGAAGGATAAAGTTTACGATAAATGCTAACAATAATGCATTGAAGAGTGCAGTTAAGGCAACTAAAAAAATACATTTTGTAAAACAGAGATCCATAGCGACTTCAACAACACACAAGTACACACTCACCACGAGTTTTCCCCGAACGATGGGCATGGGTGTAAAATAGTGGAGGAACCCAAAAATGTAATCTATTTGCCTGTGAACACCAAAAGTATAAGTTCTCTAACGTTGAAGCTCCTTGAATAAGACGGTTACTTAATTAACTTCAGAGGAGAAATTATAACCGTCAGGTTACATTTGAAGCCACAGCATGTTGATATACTATAATGATAATTATGAGCTCGGAGCAAACAAAATCATGAGTCAGCGGACAAACTTGAAGTGGTCAAGACCTACATTAACACCTGCCAATACAGCATATTTACAATCGATAGGCTTAACGCTGAAACAGTGAATAATGGAATTATAGATATTGCACCCGACGCTCGCTTTGATAACAGTGTTACTAAATTTGAACTTAGCTCCTATTCACCATGTCTAATATAATTTAGAAACAGCGATGAAATCCGTATCTCTGTACAAAATCAGGACTTGAATCTTCTACCCAGCAGGAGTTTTTTTTACATTGAGGGGTCGCTAATTAAGCTGGTTGGAACCGTTTCAGCAATCGCAAAATTAGCTAACAACGCTCTACCCTTTCTTTTTGAGGAAATACGCTATGAATTGAATGCAGTGGAAATCGATCGTACAAGAAATCTTGGGATTGCGACAACATTTAAACACTACGTATCGCTAAATGCACTCAACGGCAGCTGGTCGCCAGATTCATCCGGTATACCAGCCAATGGACTGTTTAACTATTGTGTACCTCTGAAATATTTATTGGGATCCGCTGAAGATTACAAACAAATTCTTATAAATTCCAAACATGAACTCATATTGATCCGGAGCAGGACAGACGAGAATTCCATTATATCGCTCACAGATGAGGTGAAAATTGAAATTACCAAACCTCAATGGAGCATTGCGCATGTTACAGTATCCGATGATGAAAAGCTGCAACTATTTAAAATTATCGGGAGAGGTCGCCTGATACAAAGGCCTATCCGCAGCTGGGACATGTATGAGTATGCATTACTATCGGAATCCACGCATGAAACCTTGTTAGTTAAGACTTCCACTCAACTGGAGAAACCTCGATTTATAATCTTAGAATTAAAAACGAATCGAAGGAACGTTAAAACCAAAGATGCTAGCAAGTTTGATCACTGCTAACTCACCGATGTTACAGTTCATTTGAACTCAGAGTCATATCCTTATGATTATTTGAATTTTAAATTTTGATTTGAATAGATACGCATTGCTGTATGTCATGTATATAAAGTTTACACAGTCATACTATGGCCATCAGTATCAGCCGTTCCTCACTTGAGAGAAGTTCAAAACCGATGCTTTGATTGTTGTCATTGATTGCTCACATCAAAATGAAACAATAAAAACTGGACCTGTTAACATAGAATTCAAGACATCTGAAAATATCCCGGCTAATACAACAGCATATTGCCTGTTTCTACACGATCGACTAGTGGAATACAGTCCGCTGACAAGTGAAATTAGAAAGTTAAATTAAGAGGATTGCTGCCATTCTATACGTCCAAGGACTCAAAACAAACTTCAATGAATTTATCACTAAAGAATTGGCAATTTTAACCAATGAAAACCAGATGCAGCACTTTATATTTCAACCACCTTTCAGATACAAAGACTTGACTTCAGCAAAAAAGAGACAAGTGAAATGTCTTCAACACAATTTTCATGGATTCCGCTGGGATAATGGCTACATACCGTATCACAAGTTGTACACTATAGTTGAACCACTGCTTCGAAAGAAAACCATATATGAAAAGGGAGCTGAAGAAGATCATTGGATGCAGAAGATAGTTGGAGAGGGTGAAATCATTATTAATGTCGAAGATGAATACAAATGTGGAAAACTAATAGAGATTAACACAAATGCTATACGAAATACTTTTGTAATAATAAATTTTATTGGAAATAAAAACAAATATTTATAAAACATAAGACTTTTCAATACACATACCATAGACTCAATAACAGTTTGCTAAGAAAACATCAAACCAAGGTGTTGTGAAATTCGAATGATGTATCCCGCTAAGAAAACTCGCAGCATTTGAAAACAACAAAACCAAATTGACATCATGCTGATATCTACACTTCCCCGCTAATAAAAGGAAACAGCAAAACCAAGGCATGCTGGTAGTTCCAGCTAATGCTGTTAGGTAACCTTACTCAAGAAATGGTATCAAGCCAAGTTGATGTCATGTTGTGAAATTCGATTGATGCTGATATCTACAACTTCCCCGCTATTAAAACTTCTAGCACTCTAAAAAAGCAAAACCAAGATGACGTCATGCTGATATCTGGAACTTCCCTGTTAATAAGAGAAAACAGTAAAACCGAGGCATGCTAGTAGATCCGGCTAATGCCACTTGGTAACCTTACTCAAGAAATGGCTAGCCGTCGAGGATTTCTGATGAAAATTTCGTCCCCCAACCAACCCACACCTCCTAGAATCCATTGGCGTGAACAAAAATAACATCAATTATTACGTAGCATGCTGCTACGTGTGGGATAAAAGTGAAGTAAAAAATTTCACACTTCCAAGAAAGTCGTAGTACCGGAGCATGCTGGTAGGATCGGCTAATATCGTTAGGGCCCGTAGCATGGTCGGGGTATCGGTTAATCCCGCTAGGGCGCAGTCTAGACTCAATGGTGCATCCAAGACATAAACCAGTACAGTCAAGAGACAATGGTGCATCCAAAGCATAAACCAGTACAGCCAAGATACAAACCGACATTTAGTATGAACTCAAACCACCTAGCGACGGTGGCGTCAGCTGTGGCGAAATCCTGGAAGCTAAAACGGTGATCTGGTACTCTCCTAGCCTAACTACTCACATAGCGTTCGACTTGCTCGTTAGTAACCCGATGATAGGGAGCGGCTCTCTTGTGTGTTAAGTTACTTGACTTTAGAAAGCTCTGAAATTCTGGGTTAGCGAGTTGCGTGTCGTTGTCTGAGCAGAGTATTCTAGGGATTCCGAATGTAGAGAACATGTATTGAAGATATTTACTAGTATTTTTCGTTTTAGCTTGTTTCATGATATGAACCTAAGGCCATTTAGAAAAAGCGTCAACCACTAGAAAAAAATATGTTCCGAAACTTAGACCTGCAAAATCTATATGTATTCTTTCAAATGGTCTAGATAGATATTTCCAGTGATGAACTGGAACTTTAGTTGTGTATTGACACCAACCTGGTGCAAATTTTAACCTATTATACGAACACACCACATAGCTTCACAGCAGTCGCCTTTTAGAGCTTGTCTTTAAAAATCCCGTATTTACTAAATTTCATTTAATGATTCCTAATACGAAACAACTTGCACGGAACACGCAGACTTTTAGTGGTCGAGATTTGGATGTTGGTCAGCGGGTAGAAGTTCGAAATTACAATGGTAATAATAAATGGCATTTTGGTAGAATTGAAAGCAAAAATGGGCTATTGCATTATAAGGTGGGCTTAGACGACTGTCGTATTTAGCGAAGACATATTGATCAAATTCGGCATACCAGAAGTGAAATTAGGTAAATTGAACCATCCAACTTCGACCCAGTATAAGAAGGATATAATGAGGGCAAAAGAAGAATCTGTACTTAAACACAGTACAAGTACCCGAGAATAATCAAGAAATAAATTTCGAAAATATGTTGAAAGAATCAGAAGTAGGAAATTATGACCAGCAACAAAACGAGTTAATTGAAAATTTGAACAAAAATAGATAAATGCAAATCAATGAACTCCCTACGAGAATTGTACAAATACGAAACATAATAAAGAAAGTTCTGTTTCAATAGAAAACCTTAAATTAATTTTAACGTAAAGTTATGCAGACTCAGAATCGAATAATGTTAGACTTACCCGGGGATTACACGAGATAGTATAGCTTGCACGCAAGCCTCCCTTCCAACGCGATTTTTAATTTGACAGCAGAAGGCAGTTTGGTTGATGTCTTATAATCTTGCATACAAGTTCATTTAAAAAATGGCATTGAGGCGTAAAGTCATGCGTATATTGGAAAATTATAGCAATAAAGGAAGTAGCAGAATGATAAATACCACAGAAAAAGTTATAAAAATAATAAAATAATAATAATAATATAATAATTTTTTTTTTTTTATGTAAATATGCTTCTTTTATTTTTGGCTCTTTTGCTCTTTTAAAAATCCTTCAAATACGTGGCAAAAGGCCTACAATGTGTACAAAAAAAAATCAGACAATAACTAATCTAATCATAACACAAAATGGGTCAAAAGGGACAACGAAAACAAACTAGACACTAACAATTGAACGAGAAGAAAAAATGAAACATTAAATTCTCAAAAGAGACTGTATATAACGGATACTAGAAATTTTGAAAGATGCCTAAAAGATGAAAAAACAAAAAATTTATTACTTGTCAAAATTTTGACAATTGGGTAAGTGGAAGTTCCAAGAAGTTCCAAATTTCCAAATTAATATAATCAAAATGTAATTCCCTAAACGAGCGTATTTTCAACAAAAAATTTTGTAATTTAGAACCGAGACCGAAACCGAAGTAGAAAAAATATAAATCGAACGAACGAAAAAATTTATCCGATTTATCCGCTTAAGTGCTTGTGCGTGGTGTTGTGGGTCAGTGTTCTGATTCCCATCTCCGGCTCTCATGTAGTACAAGTGAATTGTAGATTTGGCCAGTGTCAACACAAAGCTAATCAAACAATTCACCCGACTACAAACCTTTGGTCCCCATAGAAACGATGTCCCAGTAATGCTGAAATTCGGGTGGATCAATTGACACATATCGCGCACCAGTTCCATTAGACTCTGCAAAGCTGGACAAGTGAAGAACCTGTGAAACAAGGTGCCTTCACCAGAACAAACTGTGCAGATCCTCTGAACCCGCCGGTCGATATGTGACAACTGATTAGGATGCATAAGACTGTGATGCAGCAATTTGAATGCTACATCAGCATCTTTGAAACTAGAAGGATAACTGCAGACTACTCTGCAAGTTATCCCTCCCATCACGCCCATATTCACCCCGAGGTGTGTTCGCCATCTGTTGTATCCTGTGTACTCCGGAGGTCTTATTGACATAAGCACGTCACGGAGCACACGTGTTGTAAGTGTGCTGAAAGGTGTGTGAGGCGGTCTGTCCAGAACGAAAGCATCTTCCAACTTAGTGCCAGGGTCACTGGTCCCAAGTTGGCGAAATATCTCCCGCGCAGAAGCCGCCAGGTCGTGTAGTTGTGGAGTGTTCGTGTTTATTCGACAGTTTCCAGAGATATCAATAATATCTCCGAGAACTGTCAGTGTATGCGTGTCAGCTTCAAAACCTCGAGCATTACTGAACACTGAATCTATTAATTCAGGATTAAACCTGATTGGAATCGACGCGAATTGCGTGTACCGCAGAGCATTCCACTTAAGGTGAAATGCTGGCCTGATTCTGCCCCAGGTCTGAATCGTTGAGATTAGATCCTGTGGCCAGTCACGAGGATAGGGTGGTCGAACAAAGAGCAGGTAGTAATACCCCCCTATACCGATCCCTCCCAGTACATTCACCCACAGTTGAGAAATTAAGGTGTCTCTCTGGCAAAACACTCGTTGGAATGCACGCACTTGGAGACACCTTGATTTCACAACCAAGTTAGTGAGACCTAATCCACCTATCTTGACTGGCAGACAGAGCGTGCTTTCAGCAACCCATCGTCTTCCGCACCAAAAGGCGTCTATCGCTTTTGCTTGAAGAAGACCTACGAAGCCTTCATCAAACGTCTCAGACTTTAGCAGATGAACGATGGACGAGGTAATCAAATAGTTTATCACGACTGACCTTCCCATTAGGGATAGTGGAAACAGTCGACTACGCCATGAGTTAACAGCTCTAGGCCTGGGTGTAAAATAGTGGAGGAACCCAAAAATGTAATCTATTTGCCTGTGAATACCAAAAGTATAAGTTCTCTAACGTTGAAGCTCCTTGACCAGGACGGTTACTTAATTAACTTCAGAGGAGAGATTATAACCGTCAGGTTACATTTGAACCCACAGCATGTTGATATACAATAACGATAATTACGAGCTCGGAGCAATTAAAATCGTTAGTCAGCGGACAAACTTGAAGCGGTCAAGACCTACATTAACACCTGCCAATACAGCATATTTACAATCGTTAGGTTTAACGCTGAAACAATGAATAAAGGAATACTAGATATTGAATCCGACGCTCGCTTTAATAACAGTGTTACTAAATTTGAACTTAGCTCCTATTCACCATTTCTAACAACATTTAGACACATTAGTTTTTCCACAATTGGATGGTCCAACAATGATGCTACTTGTACTATTAGGCAATAGGGGGCCATGCTACTTTTTACCTTCATAACAGCTACATCAGCATTTTGAACAGGAAAAGCTTGCTGTTGTTTAATGAACTGCATATTGAAGACTTACGGGATTCCTATAAATACACCTGCTTATATTACATTTAAACAGTATCATCGGAACCTTATAAGATGCTGGATCACAAATCGAAACGCTCCACAAAATCTTTGAAAGGGGTAGAGGACTATTAAACTCAATCAACAACAAATTACATGTAGAATTACATCTACCGGGATACCAGTACCGTGTACTAGGAAAAAAGTTACAACAAAGATTGGCGAGAGGAGATCCAGGCATTAATCCACCAGACGCAGCCTGCAAGGGACACGATATAGCATACTGGCGACATAAAGTTACAAGTGATCGGCATATAGCTGATAATATATGAGCTGAAAAAGCCTGGCAGCGTGCGAAATCTACGGATACAAATTTGAGTGAACGTGCTAGCACTTGGCTTATAACAAACGCAATGAAGGCTAAAATGAAGCTAAGCATGGGTCTTAAGGCTAAAAATAAACACCAACCCACATTCCGAGCAGCAGTACGAAATGCACATAAGGTTTTAAAAGTCAAAAACCCAAAAGAATTGATAGAAGCTACAAAAATAGCTCTTAGTGCAGCTAAAAATATTGTGAAAAGAAAGGAGAAATCAATTAAAACTCCACGAGTGATACTTGTACCAAAGGTTGGTGGGGTACTTCCGTTCCTCATCCCGTTGTATGCTGGGCTTTCAGCATTGGGAGCACTATCGGGAGGTGCAGCTGGCATATATAAAGCAGCAAATGATACAAGTGCGGCAACGGCAAAATTGGAAGAAATCAAACGTCATAACCAAGCAATGGAAACTTTAGCGGTTGGTAAAGATGGAAACAGGCTGTTCCTGAAGCCGTACAGAAAAGGACATGGAATCTATCTACAACCTCAACCAAATAACTATCAAAGGCGCTACTCGAAAGACCGCTAAACGTGTTAGATCTTCACAAGTATACCACACACTTGCCGCACTTCAAAGGAGTATTTATGCGTAATAATCTACCTAGAAAACTATGGAAGCAAGAAAGTGGAATTGTTAACTTGGACATCTCAACTGGGGCAGGTACACACTGGGTAGCGTACTACAAGAAAGGTGATAACATCGGATATTTTGATAGCTTTGGCAATTTGCAACCGCCAAGGGAGCTCATTAACTACTTGGGTAGTAATATTACGTACAACTACAGTTCTTATCAGAACTATGATGCAGTAATTTGCGGTAACTTTTGTTCAAAGTTTTTATATAATTGTTATATAATAGTTATCTATAAGTTAATGTATTTATATTGAAATTGTGACAGTTCGTTATCAACCGCCATGTCATTAACACTTATTCTCACGGGAAATTCATCTCTTATTGTTAAGTGACGAATTTCGACTCTCTGTTCACTTTATTCTAGAAATACAATTATATTTATACAAATTGTTCACTTACAATTTCTATTTCCTGATGGCACTCGCGGCTTCATGTATATACATGCAAAAATTTCCGCATTTGAACATCTTGCGCAAAATTCTTTTCACTTTGCTATTATTACATACATATTTTTATTTCCGCAAAGCTCTTTCGCTTTGCCATTACTACATATATACACATGAATGTCAATTATGATTAAGCGGTTGCCGCTTGTTATTATGACATCATTAATGTGAACCATTCATGTTCTACCGCTGGCGCAAGGTTATCATTTTGCAACCTGAGAACTTTTGCGCGCAGGGGTATTATGCTTGATTTACTTTCAACTGATTAAGCAAGTGACGTAGGTCAGTAATGAATGGGTTTTAGCATGTAGGTATGTTTGTACATGCATTGATAGGAAATACAATTCTGCTTGCAATGGAAATGATGTAGGTAGGTATGTATCTACCTGTTTACATTTCTTTATTGCTAGAAATTGTAATTCCGCATGAAGCAAGCATGACATATGTATGTATGTACGATATGTGTCTCGTTTATAGAGAATGATATGCATCTCGTTTATGCATATAACATCACTGCTCAGTACTTTCCTCCGCTGGAGCTAGCAACGGATTATGTTTGTGGATTAATTGATTTGCAAACATATAACTCTATACCATATATTGATGTCAGAAATAATCTGGTTCATGTAGGGAATGAGGTTGTTGAGATATATGTTGGATCCTATGAGATTGATGATATAGCAAAATATGTGCAAGGATATTTTGATAAAGAAGGGAGAAGGATAAAGTTTACGATAAATGCTAACAATAATGCATTGAAGAATGCAGTTAAGGCAACTAAAAAAATATATTTTGTAAAACAGAGATCCATAGCGACTTCAACAACACACAAGTACACACTCACCACGAGTTTTCCCCGAACGATGGGCATGGGTGTAAAATAGTGGAGGAACCCAAAAATGTAATCTATTTGCCTGTGAACACCAAAAGTATAAGTTCTCTAACGTTGAAGCTCCTTGAATAAGACGGTTACTTAATTAACTTCAGAGGAGAAATTATAACCGTCAGGTTACATTTGAAGCCACAGCATGTTGATATACTATAATGATAATTATGAGCTCGGAGCAAACAAAATCATGAGTCAGCGGACAAACTTGAAGTGGTCAAGACCTACATTAACACCTGCCAATACAGCATATTTACAATCGATAGGCTCTACGCTGAAACAGTGAATAATGGAATTATAGATATTGCACCCGACGCTCGCTTTGATAACAGTGTTACTAAATTTGAACTTAGCTCCTATTCACCATGTCTAATATAATTTAGAAACAGCGATGAAATCCGCATCTCTGTACAAAATCAGGACTTGAATCTTCTACCCAGCAGGAGTTTCAGCAATCGCAAAATTAGCTAACAACGCTCTACCCTTTCTTTTTGAGGAAATACGCTATGAATTGAATGCAGTGGAAATCGATCGTACAAGAAATCTTGGGATTGCGACAACATTAAAACACTACGTATCGCTAAATGCAAATGTAAGCAGGATACCACTCAACGGCAGCTGGTCGCCAGATTCATCCGGTATACCAGCCAATGGACTGTTTAACTATTGTGTACCTCTGAAATATTTATTGGGATCCACTGAAGATTACAAACAAATTCTTATAAATTCCAAACATGAACTCATATTGATCCGGAGCAGGACAGACGAGAATTCCATTATATCGCTCACAGATGAGGTGAAAATTGAAATTACCAAACCTCAATGGAGCATTCCGCATGTTACAGTATCCAATGATGAAAAGCTGCAACTATTTAAAATTATCGGGAGAGGTCGCCTGATACAAAGGCCTATCCGCAGCTGGGACATGTATGAGTATGCATTACTATCGGAATCCACGCATGAAACCTTGTTAGTTAAGACTTCCACTCAACTGGAGAAACCTCGATTTATAATCTTAGAATTAAAAACGAATCGAAGGAACGTTAAAACCAAAGATGCTAGCAAGTTTGATCACTGCTAACTCACCGATGTTACAGTTCATTTGAACTCAGAGTCATATCCTTATGATTATTTGAATTTTAAATTTTGATTTGAATAGATACGCATTGCTGTATGTCATGTATATAAAGTTTACACAGTCATACTATGGCCATCAGTATCAGCCGTTCCTCACTTGAGAGAAGTTCCAAACCGATGCTTTGATTGTTGTCATTGATTGCTCACATCAAAATGAAACAATAAAAACTGGACCTGTTAACATAGAATTCAAGACATCTGAAAATATCCCGGCTAATACAACAGCATATTGACTGTTTCTACACGATCGACTAGTGGAATACAGTCCGCTGACAAGTGAAATTAGAAAGTTAAATTAAGAGGATTGCTGCCATTCTATACGTCCAAGGACTCAAAACAAACTTCAATGAATTTATCACTAAAGAATTGGCAATTTTAACCAATGAAAACCAGATGCAGCACTTTATATTTCAACCACCTTTCAGATACAAAGACTTGACTTCAGCAAAAAAGAGACAAGTGAAATGCCTTCAACACAATTTTCATGGATTCCGCTGGGATGATGGCTACATACCGTATCACAAGTTGTACACTATAGTTGAACCACTGCTTCGAAAGAAAACCATATATGAAAAGGGAGCTGAAGAAGATCATTGGATGCAGAAGATAGTTGGAGAGGGTGAAATCATTATTAATGTCGAAGATGAATACAAATGTGGAAAACTAATAGAGATTAACACAAATGCTATACGAAATACTTTTGTAATAATAAATTTTATTGGAAATAAAAACAAATATTTATAAAACATAAGACTTTTCAATACACATACCATAGACTCAATAACAGTTTGCTAAGAAAACATCAAACCAAGGTGTTGTGAAATTCGAATGATGTATCCCGCTAAGAAAACTCGCAGCATTTGAAAACAACAAAACCAAATTGACATCATGCTGATATCTACACTTCCCCGCTAATAAAAGGAAACAGCAAAACCAAGGCATGCTGGTAGTTCCAGCTAATGCTGTTAGGTAACCTTACTCAAGAAATGGTATCAAGCCAAGTTGATGTCATGTTGTGAAATTCGATTGATGCTGATATCTACAACTTCCCCGCTATAAAAACTTCTAGCACTTTAAAAAAGCAAAACCAAGATGACGTCATGCTGATATCTGGAACTTCCCTGTTAATAAGAGAAAACAGTAAAACCGAGGCATGCTAGTAGATCCGGCTAATGCCACTTGGTAACCTTACTCAAGAAATGGCTAGCCGTCGAGGATTTCTGATGAAAATTTCGTCCCCCAACCAACCCACACCTCCTAGAATCCATTGGCGTGAACAAAAATAACTTCAATTATTACGTAGCATGCTGCTACGTGTGGGATAAAAGTGAAGTAAAAAATTTCACACTTCCAAGAAAGTCGTAGTACCGGAGCATGCTGGTAGGATCGGCTAATGTCGTTAGGGCCCGTAGCATGGTGGGGGTATCGGTTAATCCCGCTAGGGCGCAGTCTAGACTCAATGGTGCATCCAAGACATAAACCAGTACAATCAAGAGACAATGGTGCATCCAAAGCATAAAGCAGTACAGCCAAGATACAAACCGACATTTAGTATGGACTCAAACCACCTAGCGACGGTGGCGTCAGCTGTGGCGAAATCCTGGAAGCTAAAACGGTGATCTGGTACTCTCCTAGCCTAACTACTCACATAGCGTTCGACTTGCTCGTTAGTAACCCGATGATAGGGAGCGGCTCTCTTGTGTGTTAAGTTACTTGACTTTAGAAAGCTCTGAAATTCTGGGTTAGGGATTCCGAATGTAGAGAACATGTATTGAAGATATTTACTAGTATTTTTCGTTTTAGCTTGTTTCATGATATGAACCTAAGGCCATTTAGAAAAAGCGTCAACCACTAGAAAAAAATATGTTCCGAAACTTAGACCTGCAAAATCTATATGTATTCTTTCAAATGGTCTAGATAGCTATTTCCAGTGATGAACTGGAACTTTAGTTGTGTATTGACACCAACCTGGTGCAAATTTTAACCTATTATACGAACACACCACATAGCTTCACAGCAGTCGCCTTTTAGAGCTTGTCTTTAAAAATCCCGTATTTACTAAATTTCATTTAATGATTCCTAATACGAAACAACTTGCACGGAACACGCAGACTTTTAGTGGTCGAGATTTGGATGTTGGTCAGCGGGTAGAAGTTCGAAATTACAATGGTAATAATAAATGGCATTTTGGTAGAATTGAAAGCAAAAATGGGCTATTGCATTATTAGGTGGGCTTAGACGACTGTCGTATTTAGCGAAGACATATCGATCAAATTCGGCATACCAGAAGTGAAATTAGGTAAATTGAACCATCCAACTTCGACCCAGTATAAGAAGGATATAATGAGGGCAAAAGAAGAATCTGTACTTAAACACAGTACAAGTACCCGAGAATAATCAAGAAATAAATTTAGGAAATATGTTGAAAGAATCAGAAGTAGGGAATTATGACCAGCAACAAAACGAGTTAATTGAAAATTTGAACAAAAATAGATAAATGCAAATCAATGAACTCCCTACGAGAATTGTACAAATACGAAACATAATAAAGAAAGTTCTGTTTCAATAGAAAACCTTAAATTAATTTTAACGTAAAGTTATGCAGACTCAGAATCGAATAATGTTAGACTTACCCGGGGATTACACGAGATAGTATAGCTTGCACGCCAGCCTCCCTTCCAATGCGATTTTTAATTTGACAGCAGAAGGCAGTTCGGTTGATGTCTTATAATCTTGCATACAAGTTCATTTAAAAAATGGCATTGAGGCGTAAAGTCATGCGTATATTGGAAAATTATAGCAATAAAGGAAGTAGCAGAATGATAAATACCACAGAAAAAGTTATAAAAATAATAAAATAATAATAATAATATAATAATTTTTTTTTTTATGTAAATATGCTTCTTTTATTTTTGGCTCTTTGGCTCTTTTAAAAATCCTTAAAATACGTGGCAAAAGGCCTACAATGTGTACAAAAAAAAATCAGACAATAACTAATCTAATCATAACACAAAATGGGTCAAAAGGGACAACGAAAACAAACTAGACACTAACAATTGAACGAGAAGAAAAAATGAAACATTAAATTCTCAAAAGAGACTGTATATAACGGATACTAGAAATTTTGAAAGATGAAAAAACAAAAAATTTATTACTTGTCCCAATTTTGACAATTGGGTAAGTGGAAGTTCCAAGAAGTTCCAAATTTCCAAATTAATATAATCAAAATGTAATTCCCTAAACGAGCGTATTTTCAACAAACAATTTTGTAATTTAGAACCGAGACCGAAACCGAAGTAGAAAAAATATAAATCGAACGAACGAAAAAATTTATCCGATACCGTTATAGAGTCCCGCGAGGGCGGCCTGTAGTATCATAGACCTCTACAAACTGCCCTCATCATCCCTCCAGCTGAGCATCTCTAACGGAGCGCTTATCCTTCCCACAGCACTTGCAACGGTTCCAAAGCGAGGAGAAGCCCCGTGGACTAGAGTTGCAAATGCTGTGGGCTGATATCACCAGCGAAAGACAAGAGCGCCGTCCTGCACTGACGATAGTGGCTGCCATGTGCAGTTGAATGTGTCTGCGTTCGTTGCCAGATATTCAAGACGTAAACGTCTCTTCAATCTGTCAACGAAGTGGCGCTTAAGTGCTTGTGCGTGGTGTTGTGGGTCAGTGTTCTGATTCCCATCTCCGGCTCTCATGTAGTACAAGTGAATTGTAGATTTGGCCAGTGTCAACACAAAGCTAATCAAACAATTCACCCGACTACAAACCTTTGGTCCCCATAGAAACGATGTCCTAGTAATGCCGAAATTCGGGTGGATCAACTGACACATATCGCGCACCAGTTCCATTAGACTCTGCAAAGCTGGACAAGTGAAGAACCTGTGAAACGAGGTGCCTTCACCAGAACAAACTGTGCAGATCCTCTGAACCCGCCGGTCGATATGTGACAACTGATTAGGATGCATAAGACTGTGATGCAGCAATTTGAATGCTACATCAGCATCTTTGTAACTAGAAGGATAACTGTAGACTACTCTGCAAGTTATCCCTCCCATCACGCCCATATTCACCCCGAGGTGTGTTCGCCATCTGTTGTATCCTGTGTACTCCGGAGGTCTTATTGACATAAGCACGTCACGGAGCACACGTGTTGTAAGTGTGCTGAAAGGTGTGTGAGGCGGTCTGTCCACAACGAAAGCATCTTCCAACTTAGTTCCAGGGTCACTGGTCCCAAGTTGGCGAAATCTCTCCCGCGCAGAGGCCGCCAGGTCGTGTAGTTGTGGAGTGTTCGTGTTTATTCGACAGTTTCCAGAGATATCAATAATATCTCCGAGAACTGTCAGTGTATGCGTGTCAGCTTCAAAACCTCGAGCATTACTGAACACTGAATCTATTAATTCAGGATTAAACCTGATTGGAATCGACGCGAATTGCGTGTACCGCAGAGCATTCCACTTAAGGTGAAATGCTGGCCTGATTCTGCCCCAGGTCTGAATCGTTGAGATTAGATCCTGTGGCCAGTCACGAGGATAGGGTGGTCGAACAGAGAGCAGGTAGTAATACTCCCCTATGCCGATCCCTCCCAGTACATTCACCCACAGTTGAGAAATTAAGGTGTCTCTCTGGCAAAACACTCGTTGGAATGCACGCACTTGGAGACACCTTGATTTCACAACCAAGTTAGTGAGACCTAATACACCTATCTTGACTGGCAGACAGAGCGTGCTTTCAGCAACCCATCGTCTTCCGCACCAAAAGGCGTCTATCGCTTTTGCTTGAAGAAGACCTACGAAGCCTTCATCAAACGTCTCAGACTTTAGCAGATGAACGATGGACGAGGTAATCAAATAGTTTATCACGACTGACGTTTCCATTAGGGATAGTGGAAACAGTCGACTACGCCATGAGTTAACAGCTAAAGAGAGTTTCTCAAGAGCGATGCGGCTATTATTTGATTTACTCTCGCGTCCGATATACACACCTAAATACTTCAGGCAAGTATTAGTCCATTGGATGTTCAGTGGAGTATTTGTACGATCTCTCCACCTTCCACACCACAAGCCTTGACTCTTGCTAAGGTTGATTTTAGCGCCCGCTATACGTTCGTACTGTTCGAAAACAGCACGAGCGACCGGAAAAGCTTCATCTCTTGTCACGAAAATAGAAAGGTCATCCGCATATGCCAACATAAGAGGCCTCACATTGGTATATGGTAGATGCACTGAATATTGTCCGAGCATTCGACGAAGATTCACCAGTAGCGGCTCCAACGAAAGGTCATAAAGCATACCTGACAATGGACAGCCCTGTCTGATACCTCGATGAAACGAGATAGGAGCCAGAACCTGTCCTTGATGCTTAATCAAAATCGCTGAATCTCTATACAGTTTCCCGATGATATCGAGCCACCTGGGCGGGAACCCAAATGCCTCGAGAGCAGTCAGGAGATACTCGTACGAGACGCTATCAAAAGCCTTTTCCTGGTCAAGAGAAATCATGGCCATTTGTGTACTTGTCTGTTCATGGTAGGCAAACAAATGTTTGGCTACCGCGATGTTGTCGTAGATACTACGACCAGGAACACAATAGGACTGTTCCGGGTGTATTACCGAAGCAATCACTGAGCGGAGTATCGCCCCTAATGCTTTGCAGACGATTTTGTAGTCAACATTGCATAGGGTTACTGGCCTCCAGTTCCCCATCCTCTGCAAATCTCCTTTCTTTGGAATCAATCGCATAACAGACCTCCTCCAACTAGAAGGAAAGTCTGAATGTGTCTCAACCGCCGAATTGAAGACTTCCAAAAGGTCAGGAATTAATAAATCCCTGAAACGTATGAAGAATTCTGGAGTCAAGCCGTCATAACCAGGTGAAGTGTGTCGCCTTAGATCCTTTGTCGCAGCGATCATATCCTCCAATGAGATTACTGTATCCAGGATCTCCTTGCTGTCTTCAGAGAAAGTGGGAATATTCTCAAGAAAGTCATGAGTGGTCGAGGATGTTGTCGACGTCGATTCAGAGTAGAGACCACTGTAATAGTCTCGAATAAATTCTGATAGCTGTTGTCCGTTGAGGACTTGTCCAGATTCATCAACTATCGATTCGACTTCACAAGAAGCAGTACGTCGTCTAGTTGCCTGAAAGAAGTACTCGGTTGTAGAATCGCCTTCCCTCAGCCAGCGTGATTGGCTGCGCAGCACAAACTCCAAGCTGTGCTTGTAAGTTTGTGTTGCCAAGCGTTCCTTTATTCTGTTAAAATAAAGAATCAACTCCGGCTGAGTTGGGAGAAGAGCTGCCACCCGAGATACTTCGGCCGACAAGCTAGAAGCTTGATACCCACTTCGATTGAAATTCGCTTCGATAAAAGATCGAATTTGGAGCTTTCCAACATCCCACCATTGACTAAGAAGAGGAAAGTCACCTTTCCTCTCTTGCCAATCGTGCCAGAATTCAGTGAATTCATTGATGAACTGCTCGGAATTCAACAAGTAGTTGTTGAATATCCAGTATGCAGTTCTTCTTTCAACTAAAGTGCTGGTTGCCACTACAAGAAGGTGATCGCTAACGGAATACACTTCATGAGTGACACCAACGAAATGTTCTAGTATTCCAGGTGAGACGTAAAGTCTATCGATTCTGGAGCCTGCGAGACTTCCATGGATATTTCGCGAGACCCTCGTATATGATCTAGTCGTAGGATGCATCCAACGATAGATATCCACGAGTCTGAAAACACGGACAAAATTCCTCAACCGAGTAGCATTGACAGAGTTGAACTCAACTCCGGAATGCCGATCCATTGAGGGATTTAGCGTGCAGTTGAAATCACCTCCGAGGATAGTTTCGCCACTAAAATTCACCAGACAGGATTGAACACTATCAAGAACTTGTCTTGTGATGTCCTGGTCATGAGGAAGGTACACGTTTACTACCTTGATATGTTTGTCTTGAACGACAAAGTCCAAGGAAGAAGCGAAGCCTGGGAAGATATCTGTATAGACAGGAGACGATAGTGTAAATTTGTTGGATACAATGATTGCCACTCCTGAGCCTCGGCGAGGCGCAGGTGTGGCAAACATTGCATAGCCAGTGTGTAGATAAGCATAGCTCTCAAGGTGTGTATACGTGTCTTGTGTAAAATTCGTCTCCTGCAGAAGTGTAATGTCTATATCGAACATTTTGGCATGTTCGATAGTACTGTGTAGTCTTCTATGAGCACTTAAACCCCCGGTGTTAAGACAGCCTATCTTACACATTCACAGAGATAAGAAGCTCAAACGATGATGGTACGACGTCTATTGACGAGGAGAATCGACCAAGCGATGCTCCTGTATCAACTCCTCCACCTTCCTATGGAGTCGATCTAACCGAGATATACCGTTGTAATTCCCCTTCTTCTTGCACTCCTCTTGTAGGAGTAGAAGTTGGGGAAGTAGCAATTCCGGCCTCCCCAGCTCCTCCACAAGAATACTCCAGATTTTACCTGAATTCTTCTTGTACAGGAGCCGGGCAAGAATCTTGGAGATCTTCTCCCTAGGAAGGGTTTCCATCCCCTTCGAGACCTCAAATTGGCTACCAGTCGAAAAGGGGAGACCAGTCTCATCAAAACCGGTCATATCGCAGTCCGAAAGCTGCTCGAGAGACACTTCCGTGTATCTCACAACAACCTTCGAGCCGCGAGCACCACTATTGTCCTCCTCCGAGTGGGGCCGTTTTGACGCGACTGGCTTTGCTGGCTCTGGAGGAGGCAGCATTACCCGGTCCACCTTCGTCTTCCTCCTCGTCCTCCTTTTTCTGCCTACATGGCTAATCGACTCCTCGTCAGAAGTAGCCATGCTTTTACGTGCCGACGTGGCGCCGTTTACAGCCGTAATAATTTTTGCCTCAGGGACAATTTCAGGCACTTTAGCCACTGGCTGCTCCAAGATAGCAGGCTGAGTGCTGGCAGAAAGTTCCTTCTCCGGAGCCACTACTGTAGCAGTGGTTTCCTTCGAAGGAGCCTTCTGTTCAGCCTTCCTTCCGCTTCTCTTGAGGCAGTCAGCAATAAAATGCCCTACCAAATGGCAAGCATGGCATTTCGCTTCGGTGCCCACGTCTATCCAGTGCCTTGAGCCGGATATGCTCAGGTAAAAGCCTTTTGGAAGCGTACATCCCTTATTGAAAGTGATGGACGCTTCCCGGCTGGTACCGAAGATACCCCGCCCGAGACCCTCGTCCCCAATTTTTAAGCGAATGGCACGAACGTTGCCATGAACCTTCCCAAATCTCCCTAAGAAATTTAGGAGGTCTTCATGGCTCGCTCGCATAGGGACCCGTGAAAACATAACCCTTGTGGGCTTTTCCCTGAGTGGGAACGGCACAAGGTGTCTACCATCCATCACGATGCCCTCAAGCATAAGCTTGGTAGCACTCTCGAGGGTCGTGGTGTACACCTCAACCATTCCCCCAGCTATTATCCCCATGGAAAATAGCTGCTCACGGGAGATGACCTGGAAGATCGCTTTTAGGTATGCGCTCTGAGGACACCTATTGATGTGCTCGAGCTGCATACCGTAGCTCTCATCCTGCCATCGCCCGTCGAAAAAAGCCTGAAGACCCGCACCGGTCTTAGGCCGAGGCTTACCTGCGTCCAATGGGGCTGGGCGAGGAGTGATGCCCTTTCCTAAAATTTCTATTGATGTCTCTTTTTTGGAACTGCCACTTACCTGTGCGTATGATACACCGAATATTATAGGGGAGGATCGTGGTGCTGCTGTTGTTGCTGGTACTGCTGTTTCTGGTGCCTGTTGCTTTGAGGTGTTTGCCTTCTTTGAAGAGAGCGGTGGCCTCATCACAACATAGTTTGTCTTTGGCGCTGAATCTGAAGCCTTTCTAACAATATCCTTCAGCGTAGGCTGATGTTCCAAACTCGAAGGCGTCGTCGTAGCTTCTGCCAAAGCTGCAGCTACAGACGCTACAGAGATAGCCGTAGATTTTGAAGCCAATGCTCCAGATGCTTCCAGAGCAGCTACGTCTGTCTTCGCAATAGCGCTCCCCAAGTAAGGCGGCTGCACTTGCACTCTGCTGGTACTGACCTCTTCAATTGGGCCCTTAACGGCCTTTTCTTTGGGCCCCTGGGTACGTTTTTTAGATGAAGAAGCTTTCACGGTCTTCTTCACCCTTGTATTTAATTTGGGGGGATCATCAGTCCCCCCAGAATCGCTACTACTGCACACACTCATATGAAGTGCGGCAGCGTGGATTTTTATATTTTCCAATTAAATTTTTTTTTAATTTTATGTTTTGGTTAGTTTTCCACTTTCAGGATGCAATTTATTGTCCAAACTAAAATTTATCGCACTTTCGGCGTTGCCATGGCAACGACAAAAATTAAATTAAATTGAATTAAATGCCGAAAATGTCATTCACTTCTGTATTTTTACAAATTTAGTATCCACACAAATTATAAATAAATAAAGATATTATTGTTTTTTTTTCCAAGCACTCCACACACACACCACTTCTAAATTAATTAGAGACTAAATCTCTGCACTTCTTACGTAGGAATTGCTGTTTTTAATTACTACTGTTGAAAGCTCCAAAGTGACACGTCCGATCTCTCTAATAATAATTTTTTTTTATGTAAATAAGTCTCTTTTATTTATTGGCTCATTGGCTCTTTTAAAAATTCCTTAAAAATAGGGTGGCAAAAGGCTCTACAAAGTGTGAACAAAAAGTCGCTAGCTAATCTAAAAGGTATAAAAGGTCAAGAGGGACAATTAAACAATTAAAACAATTAGAAAAACTAAAAAACAAGAAAAATGACACAAGTAAAAGGAAAGCAAACAAGAAAAAATTCTCAAAAGAGACTGTATAAACGGATACTAGAATTTTGAAAAATGATCTAAAAGTTGTACAAAAAATTTAAAGTCCCAATTTTGACAATTGGGTGAGTGGCAGTTCCAAGAAGTTCCAATTTCCAAAATAATCTAATAAAAATAATGACCTAAACGAACGAATTTTCAAAATCAAATTTTGAAATTTAGCACCGAAACCGAAACCGAATTAAAAACTTAATAGCCGAACGAACGAAAAATTTGCGCGATACCGTTATAGAGTCCCGCGAGGGCGGCCTGTAGTATCATAGACCTCTACAAACTGCCCTCATCATCCCTCCAGCTGAGCATCTCTAACGGAGCGCTTATCTTTCCCACAGCACTTGCAACGGTTCCAAAGCGAGGAGAAGCCCCGTGGACTAGAGTTGCAAATGCTGTGGCCTGATATCACCAGCGAAAGACAAGAGCGCCGTCCTGCACTGACGATAGTGGCTGCCATGTGCAGTTGAATGTGTCTGCGTTCGTTGCCAGATATTCAAGACGTAAACGTCTCTTCAATCTGTCAACGAAGTGGCGCTTAAGTGCTTGTGCGTGGTGTTGTGGGTCAGTGTTCTGATTCCCATCTCCGGCTCTCATGTAGTACAAGTGAATTGTAGATTTGGCCAGTGTCAACACAAAGCTAATCAAACAGTTCACCCGACTACAAACCTTTGGTCCCCATAGAAACGATGTCCTAGTAATGCTGAAATTCGGGTGGATCAACTGACACATATCGGGCACCAGCTCCATCAGACTCTGCAAAGCTGGACAAGTGAAGAACCTGTGAAACAAGGTGCCTTCACCAGAACAAACTGTGCAGATCCTCTGAACCCGCCGGTCGATATGTGACAACTGATTAGGATGCATAAGACTGTGATGCAGCAATTTGAATGCTACATCAGCATCTTTGTAACTAGAAGGATAACTGTAGACTACTCGGCAAGTTATCCCTCCCATCACGCCCATATTCACCCCGAGGTGTGTTCGCCATCTGTTGTATCCTGTGTACTCCGGAGGTCTTATTGACATAAGCACGTCACGGAGCACACGTGTTGTAAGTGTGCTGAGAGGTGTGTGAGGCGGTCTGTCCAGAACGAAAGCATCTTCCAACTTAGTGCCAGGGTCACTGGTCCCAAGTTGGCGAAATCTCTCCCGCGCAGAAGCCACCAGGTCGTGTAGTTGTGGAGTGTTCGTGTTTATTCGACAGTTTCCAGAGATATCAATAATATCTCCGAGAACTGTCAGTGTATGCGTGTCAGCTTCAAAACCTCGAGCATTACTGAACACTGAATCTATTAATTCATGATTAAACCTGATTGGAATCGACGCGAATTGCGTGTACCGCAGAGCATTCCACTTAAGGTGAAATGCTGGCCTGATTCTGCCCCAGGTCTGAATCGTTGAGATTAGATCCTGTGGCCAGTCACGAGGATAGGGTGGTCGAACAAAGAGCAGGTAGTAATACCCCCCTATGCCGATCCCTCCCAGTACATTCACCCACAGTTGAGAAATTAAGGTGTCTCTCTGGCAAAACACTCGTTGGAATGCACGCACTTGGAGACACCTTGATTTCACAACCAAGTTAGTGAGACCTAATCCACCTATCTTGACTGGCAGACAGAGCGTGCTTTCAGCAACCCATCGTCTTCCGCACCAAAAGGCGTCTATCGCTTTTGCTTGAAGAAGACCTACGAAGCCTTCATCAAACGTCTCAGACTTTAGCAGATGAACGATGCACGAGGTAATCAAATAGTTTATCACGACTGACCTTCCCATTAGGGATAGTGGAAACAGTCGACTACGCCATGAGTTAACAGCTCTAGGCCTGGGTGTAAAATAGTGGAGGAACCCAAAAATGTAATCTATTTGCCTGTGAATACCAAAAGTATAAGTTCTCTAACGTTGAAGCTCCTTGACCAGGACGGTTACTTAATTAACTTCAGAGGAGAGATTATAACCGTCAGGTTACATTTGAACCCACAGCATGTTGATGTACAATAACGATAATTACGAGCTCGGAGCAATTAAAATCGTTAGTCAGCGGACAAACTTGAAGCGGTCAAGACAAGTGATCGGCATATAGCTGATAATATATGAGCTGAAAAAGCCTGGCAGCGTGCGAAATCTACGGATACAAATTTGAGTGAACGTGCTAGCACTTGGCTTATAACAAACGCAATGAAGGCTAAAATGAAGCTAAGCATGTGTCTTAAGGCTAAAAATAAACACCAACCCACATTCCGAGCAGCAGTACGAAATGCACATAAGGTTTTAAAAGTCAAAAACCCAAAAGAATTGATAGAAGCTACAAAAATAGCTCTTAGTGCAGCTAAAAATATTGTGAAAAGAAAGGAGAAATCAATTAAAACTCCACGAGTGATACTTGTACCAAAGGTTGGTGGGGTACTTCCGTTCCTCATCCCGTTGTATGCTGGGCTTTCAGCATTGGGAGCACTATCGGGAGGTGCAGCTGGCATATATAAAGCAGCAAATGATACAAGTGCGGCAACGGCAAAATTGGAAGAAATCAAACGTCATAACCAAGCAATGGAAACTTTAGCGGTTGGTAAAGATGGAAACAGGCTGTTCCTGAAGCCGTACAGAAAAGGACATGGAATCTATCTACAACCTCAACCAAATAACTATCAAAGGCGCTACTCGAAAGACCGCTAAACGTGTTAGATCTTCACAAGTATACCACACACTTGCCGCACTTCAAAGGAGTATTTATGCGTAATAATCTACCTAGAAAACTATGGAAGCAAGAAAGTGGAATTGTTAACTTGGACATCTCAACTGGGGCAGGTACACACTGGGTAGCGTACTACAAGAAAGGTGATAACATCGGATATTTTGATAGCTTTGGCAATTTGCAACCGCCAAGGGAGCTCATTAACTACTTGGGTAGTAATATTACGTACAACTACAGTTCTTATCAGAACTATGATGCAGTAATTTGCGGTAACTTTTGTTCAAAGTTTTTATATAATTGTTATATAATAGTTATCTATAAGTTAATGTATTTATATTGAAATTGTGACAGTTCGTTATCAACCGCCATGTCATTAACACTTATTCTCACGGGAAATTCATCTCTTATTGTTAAGTGACGACTTTCGACTCTCTGCTCACTTTATTCTAGAAATACAATTATATTTATACAAATTGTTCACTTACTATTTCTATTTCCTGATGGCACTCGCGGCTTCATGTATATACATGCAAAAATTTCCGCATTTTAACATCTTGCGCAAAATCCTTTTCACTTTGCTATTATTACATACATATTTTTATTTCCGCAAAGCTCTTTCGCTTTGCCATTACTACATATATACACATGAATGTCTATTATGATTAAGCGGTTGCCGCTTGTTATTATGACATCATTAATGTGAACCATTCATGTTCTACCGCTGGCGCAAGGTTATCATTTTGCAACCTGAGAACTTTTGCGCGCAGGGGTATTATGCTTGATTTACTTTCAACTAATTAAGCAAGTGACTTAGGTCAGTAATGAATGGTTTTTAGCATGTAGGTATGTTTGTACATGCATTGATAGGAAATAAATTCTGCTTGCAATGGAAATGATGTAGGTAGGTATGTATCTACCTGTTTACATTTCTTTATTGCTAGAAATTGTAATTCCGCATGAAGCAAGCATGACATATGTATGTATGTACGATATGTGTCTCGTTTATAGAGAATGATATGCATCTCGTTTATGCATGAAACATCACTGCTCAGTACTTTCCTCCGCTGGAGCTAGCAACGGATTATGTTTGTGGATTAATTGATTTGCAAACATATAACTCTATACCATATATTGATGTCAGAAATAATCTGGTTCATGTAGGGAATGAGGTTGTTGAGATATATGTTGGATCCTATGAGATTGATGATATAGCAAAATATGTGCAAGGATATTTTGATAAAGAAGGGAGAAGGATAAAGTTTACGATAAATGCTAACAATAATGCATTGAAGAGTGCAGTTAAGGCAACTAAAAAAATACATTTTGTAAAACAGAGATCCATAGCGACTTCAACAACACACAAGTGCACACTCACCACGAGTTTTCCCCGAACGATGGGCATGGGTGTAAAATAGTGGAGGAACCCAAAAATGTAATCTATTTGCCTGTGAACACCAAAAGTATAAGTTCTCTAACGTTGAAGCTCCTTGAATAAGACGGTTACTTAATTAACTTCAGAGGAGAAATTATAACCGTCAGGTTACATTTGAAGCCACAGCATGTTGATATACTATAATGATAATTATGAGCTCGGAGCAAACAAAATCATGAGTCAGCGGACAAACTTGAAGTGGTCAAGACCTACATTAACACCTGCCAATACAGCATATTTACAATCGATAGGCTTAACGCTGAAACAGTGAATAATGAAATTATAGATATTGCACCCGACGCTCGCTTTGATAACAGTGTTACTAAATTTGAACTTAGCTCCTATTCACCATGTCTAATATAATTTAGAAACAGCGATGAAATCCGCATCTCTGTACAAAATCAGGACTTGAATCTTCTACCCAGCAGGAGTTTTTTTTACATTGAGGGGTCGCTAATTAAGCTGGTTGGAACCGTTTCAGCAATCGCAAAATTAGCTAACAACGCTCTACCCTTTCTTTTTGAGGAAATACGCTATGAATTGAATGCAGTGGAAATCGATCGTACAAGAAATCTTGGGATTGCGACAACATTAAAACACTACGTATCGCTAAATGCAAATGTAAGCAGGATACCACTCAACGGCAGCTGGTCGCCAGATTCATCCGGTATACCAGCCAATGGACTGTTTAACTATTGTGTACCTCTGAAATATTTATTGGGATCCGCTGAAGATTACAAACAAATTCTTATAAATTCCAAACATGAACTCATATTGATCCGGAGCAGGACAGACGAGAATTCCATTATATCGCTCACAGATGAGGTGAAAATTGAAATTACCAAACCTCAATGGAGCATTGCGCATGTTACAGTATCCGATGATGAAAAGCTGCAACTATTTAAAATTATCGGGAGAGGTCGCCTGATACAAAGGCCTATCCGCAGCTGGGACATGTATGAGTATGCATTACTATCGGAATCCACGCATGAAACCTTGTTAGTTAAGACTTCCATTCAACTGGAGAAACCTCGATTTATAATCTTAGAATTAAAAACGAATCGAAGGAACGTTAAAACCAAAGATGCTAGCAAGTTTGATCACTGCTAACTCACCGATGTTACAGTTCATTTGAACTCAGAGTCATATCCTTATGATTATTTGAATTTTAAATTTTGATTTGAATAGATACGCATTGCTGTATGTCATGTATATAAAGTTTACACAGTCATACTATGGCCATCAGTATCAGCCGTTCCTCACTTGAGAGAAGTTCCAAACCGATGCTTTGATTGTTGTCATTGATTGCTCACATCAAAATGAAACAATAAAAACTGGACCTGTTAACATAGAATTCAAGACATCTGAAAATATCCCGGCTAATACAACAGCATATTGCCTGTTTCTACATGATCGACTAGTGGAATACAGTCCGCTGACAAGTGAAATTAGAAAGTTAAATTAAGAGGATTGCTGCCATTCTATACGTCCAAGGACTCAAAACAAACTTCAATGAATTTATCACTAAAGAATTGGCAATTTTAACCAATGAAAACCAGATGCAGCACTTTATATTTCAACCACCTTTCAGATACAAAGACTTGACTTCAGCAAAAAAGAGACAAGTGAAATGTCTTCAACACAATTTTCATGGATTCCGCTGGGATGATGGCTACATACCGTATCACAAGTTGTACACTATAGTTGAACCACTGCTTCGAAAGAAAACCATATATGAAAAGGAAGCTGAAGAAGATCATTGGATGCAGAAGATAGTTGGAGAGGGTGAAATCATTATTAATGTCGAAGATGAATACAAATGTGGAAAACTAATAGAGATTAACACAAATGCTATACGAAATACTTTTGTAATAATAAATTTTATTGGAAATAAAAACAAATATTTATAAAACATAAGACTTTTCAATACACATACCATAGACTCAATAACAGTTTGCTAAGAAAACATCAAACCAAGGTGTTGTGAAATTCGAATGATGTATCCCGCTAAGAAAACTGGCAGCATTTGAAAACAACAAAACCAAATTAACATCATGCTGATATCTACACTTCCCCGCTAATAAAAGGAAACAGCAAAACCAAGGCATGCTGGTAGTTCCAGCTAATGCTGTTAGGTAACCTTACTCAAGAAATGGTATCAAGCCAAGTTGATGTCATGTTGTGAAATTCGATTGATGCTGATATCTACAACTTCCCCGCTACAAAAACTTCTAGCACTTTAAAAAAGCAAAACCAAGATGACGTCATGCTGATATCTGGAACTTCCCTGTTAATAAGAGAAAACAGTAAAACCGAGGCATGCTAGTAGATCCGGCTAATGCCACTTGGTAACCTTACTCAAGAAATGGCTAGCCGTCGAGGATTTCTGATGAAAATTTCGTCCCCCAACCAACCCACACCTCCTAGAATCCATTGGCGTGAACAAAAATAACTTCAATTATTACGTAGCATGCTGCTACGTGTGGGATAAAAGTGAAGTAAAAAATTTCACACTTCCAAGAAAGTCGTAGTACCGGAGCATGCTGGTAGGATCGGCTAATGTCGTTAGGGCCCGTAGCATGGTGGGGGTATCGGTTAATCCCGCTAGGGCGCAGTCTAGACTCAATGGTGCATCCAAGACATAAACCAGTACAGTCAAGAGACAATGGTGCATCCAAAGCATAAACCAGTACAGCCAAGATACAAACCGACATTTAGTATGGACTCAAAAAATCCTGGAAGCTAAAACGGTGATCTGGTACTCTCCTAGCCTAACTACTCACATAGCGTTCGACTTGCTCGTTAGTAACCCGATGATAGGGAGCGGCTCTCTTGTGTGTTAAGTTACTTGACTTTAGAAAGCTTTATTTTCAGTTATTCCCGTTACTTTTGTTAAATTCTGCGGAGCTCGATTTGACACATCTACTCTTAGAGAAAATAATACCTAATAATAATTTTTTTTTATGTAAATAAGTCTCTTTAATTTTTGGCTCTCTGGCTCTTTTAAAAATTCCTTAAAACTAGTTGGCAAAAGGCACAAAATTGTAAAAAAGTCACTAGCTAAACTAACTTATAAATAGTCAAAAGGGACAATTAAAAACAACTAGAACAATTAATACAACAAAAATGACACAAACAGGACAAAATTCTCAAAAGAGACTAAAAAACGGATACAAGAATTTTGAAGACGATCTAAAATATAAACAAAAGATTTAAAAGTCCCAATTTTGACAATTGGGTAAGTGGCAGTTCCAAGAAGCTCCAATTTCCAAAATAATCTAATTAAAATAATGACCTAAACGAACGAATTTTCAAAATAAAATTTTGAAATTTAGCACCGAAACCGAAACCGAATTAAAAACATATAGCCGAACGAACGAAAAAATTTACGCGATACCGTAATAGAGTCCCGCGAGAGCAGCCTGTAGTATCATAGACCTCTACAAACTGCCCTCATCATCCCTCCAGCTGAGCATCTCTAACGGAGCGCTTATCCTTCCCACAGCACTTGCAACAGTTCCAAAGCGAGGAGAAGCCCCGTGGACTAGAGTTGCAAATGCTGTGGCCTGATATCACCAGCGAAAGACAAGAGCGGCGTCCTGCACTGACGATAGTGGCTGCCATGTGTAGTTGAATGTGCCTGCGTTCGTTGCCAGATATGAAAGACGTAAACGTCTCTTCAATCTGTCAACGAAGTGGCGCTTAAGTGCTTGTGCGTGGTGTTGTGGGTCAGTGTTCTGCTTCCCATCTCCGGCTCTCATGTAGTACAAGTGAATTGTAGATTTGGCCAGGGTCAACACAAAGCTAATCAAACAATTCACCCGACTACAAACCTTTGGTCCCCATAGAAACGATGTCCTAGTAATGCCGAAATTCGGGTGGATCAACTGACACATATCGCGCACCAGTTCCATTAGACTCTGCAAAGCTGGACAAGTGAAGAACCTGTGAAACAAGGTGCCTTCACCAGAACAAACTGTGCAGATCCTCTGAACCCGCCGGTCGATATGTGACAACTGATTAGGATGCATAAGACTGTGATGCAGCAATTTGAATGCTACATCAGCATCTTTGTAACTAGAAGGATAACTGTAGACTACTCTGCAAGTTATCCCTCCCATCACGCCCATATTCACCCCGAGGTGTGTTCGCCATCTGTTGTATCCTGTGTACTCCGGAGGTCTTATTGACATAAGCACGTCACGGAGCACACGTGTTGTAAGTGTGCTGAAAGGTGTGTGAGGCGGTCTGTCCAGAACGAAAGCATCTTCCAACGTAGTTCCAGGGTCACTGGTCCCAAGTTGGCGAAATCTCTCCCGCGCAGAGGCCGCCAGGTCGTGTAGTTGTGGAGTGTTCGTGTTTATTCGACAGTTTCCAGAGATATCAATAATATCTCCGAGAACTGTCAGTGTATGCGTGTCAGCTTCAAAACCTCGAGCATTACTGAACACTGAATCTATTAATTCAGGATTAAACCTGATTGGAATCGACGCGAATTGCGTGTACCGCAGAGCATTCCACTTAAGGTGAAATGCTGGCCTGATTCTGCCCCAGGTCTGAATCGTTGAGATTAGATCCTGTGGCCAGTCACGAGGATAGGGTGGTCGAACAGAGAGCAGGTAGTAATACTCCCCTATGCCGATCCCTCCCAGTACATTCACCAACAGTTGAGAAATTAAGGTGTCTCTCTGGCAAAACACTAGTTGGAATGCACGCACTTGGAGACACCTTGATTTCACAACCAAGTTAGTGAGACCTAATCCACCTATCTTGACTGGCAGACAGAGCATGCTTTCAGCAACCCATCGTCTTCCGCACCAAAAGGCGTCTATCGCTTTTGCTTGAAGAAGACCTACGAAGCCTTCATCAAACGTCTCAGACTTTAGCAGATGAACGATGGACGAGGTAATCAAATATTTTATCACGACTGACCTTCCCATTAGGAATAGTGGAAACAGTCGACTACGCCATGAGTTAACAGCTCTAGAGAGTTTCTCAAGAGCGATGCGGCTATTATTTGATTTACTCTCGCGTCCGATATACACACCTAAATACTTCAGGCAAGTAATAGTCCATTGGATATTCAGTGGAGTATCTGTACGATCTCTCCACCTTCCACACCACAAGCCTTGACTCTTGCTAAGGTTGATTTTATCGCCCGCTATACGTTCGTACCGTTCGAAAACAGCACGAGCGACTGGAAAAGCTTCATCTCTTGTCACGAAAATAGAAAGGTCATCCGCATATGCCAACATAAGAGGCCTCACATTGGTATATGGTAGATGCACTGAATATTGTCCGAGCATTCGACGAAGATTCACCAGTAGCGGCTCCAACGAAAGATCATAAAGCATACCTGAGAACGGACAGCCCTGTCTGATACCTCGATGAAACGAGATAGGAGCCAGAACCTGTCCTTGATGCTTAATCAAAATCGCTGAATCTCTATACAGTTTCCCGATGATATCGAGCCACCTGGGCGGGAACCCAAATGCCTCGAGAGCAGTCAGGAGATACTCGTGCGAGACGCTACCAAAAGCCTTTTGCTGGTCAAGAGAAATCATGGCCCTTTGTGTACCTGTCTGTTCATGGTAGGCCAACACGTGTTTGGCTACCGCAATGTTGTCGTAGATACTACGACCAGGAACACAATAGGACTGTTCCGGGTGTATTGCCGAAGCAATCACTGAGCGGAGTATCGCCACTAATGCTTTGCAGACGATTTTATAGTCCACATTGCATAGGGTTACTGGCCTCCAGTTCCCCATCCTCTGCAAATCTCCTTTCTTTGGAATCAATCGCATAACAGACCTCCTCCAACTAGAAGGAAAGTCTGAATTTGTCTCAACCGCCGAATTGAAGACTTCCAAAAGGTCAGGAATTAATAAATCCCTGAAACGTATGAAGAATTCTGGAGTCAAGCCGTCATAACCAGGTGAAGTGTGTCGCCTTAGATCCTTTGTCGCAGCGATCATATCCTCCAATGAGATTACTGTATCCAGGATCTCCTTGCTGTCTTCAGAGAAAGTGGGAATATTCTCAAGAAATTCATGAGTGGTCGAGGATGTTGTCGACGTCGATTCAGAGTAGAGACTACTGTAATAGTCTCGAATAAATTCTGATAGCTGTTGTCCGTTGAAGACTTGTCCAGATTCATCAACTATCGATTCGACTTCACAAGAAGCAGTACGTCGTCTAGTTGCCTGAAAGAAGTACTCGGTTGGAGAATCGCCTTCCCTCAGCCAGCGTGATTGGCTGCGCAGCACAAACTCCAAGCTGTGCTTGTAAGTTTGTGTTGCCAAGCGTTCCTTTATTCTGTTAAAATAAAGAATCAACTCCGGCTGAGTTGGGAGAAGAGCTGCCACCCGAGATACTTCGGCCGACAAGCTAGAAGCTTGATACCCACTTCGATTGAAATTCGCTTCGATAAAAGATCGAATTTGGAGCTTTCCAACATCCCACCATTGACTAAGAAGAGGAAAGTCACCTTTCCTCTCTTGCCAATCGTGCCAGAATTCAGTAAATTCATTGATGAACTGCTCGGAATTCAACAAATAGTTGTTGAATATCCAGTATGCAGTTCTTCTTTCAACTAGAGTGCTGGTTGCCACTACAAGAAGGTGATCGCTAACGGAACACACTTCATGAGTGACACCAACGAAATGTTCTAGTATTCCAGGTGAGACGTAAGGTCTATCGATTCTGGAGCCTGCGAGACTTCCATGGATATTTCGCGAGACCCTCGTATATGATCTAGTCGTAGGATGCATCCAACGATAGATATCCACGAGTCTGAAAACACGAACAAAATTCCTCAACCGAGTAGCATTGACAGAGTTGAACTCAACTTCGGAATGCCGATCCATTGAGGGATTTAGCGTGCAGTTGAAATCACCTCCGAGGATAGTTTCGCCACTAAAATTCACCAGATAGGATTGAACACTATCAAGAACTTGTCTTGTAATGTCCTGGTCATGAGGAAGGTACACGTTTACTACCTTGATATGTTTGTCTTGAACGACAAAGTCCAAGGAAGAAGCGAAGCCTGGGAAGATATCTGTATAGACAGGAGACGATAGTGTAAATTTGTTGGATACAATGATTGCCACTCCTGAGCCTCGGCGAGGCGCAGGTGTGGCAAACATTGCATAGCCAGTGTGTAGAAAAGCATAGCGCTCAAGGTGTGTATACGTGTCTTGTGTAAAATTCGTCTCCTGCAGAAGTGTAATGTCTATATCGAACATTTTGGCATGTTCGATAGTACTGTGTAGTCTTGTATGAGCACTTAAACCCCCGGTGTTAAGACAGCCTATCTTACACATTCACAGAGATAAGAAGCTCAAACGATGATGGTACGACGTCTATTGACGAGGAGAATCGACCAAGCGATGCTCCTGTATCAACTCCTCCACCTTCCTATGGAGTCGATCTAACCGAGATATACCGTTGTAATTCCCCTTCTTCTTGCACTCCTCTTGTAGGAGTAGAAGTTGGGGAAGTAGCAATTCCGGCCTCCCCAGCTCCTCCACAAGAATACTCCAGATTTTACCTGAATTCTTCTTGTACAGGAGCCGGGCAAGAATCTTGGAGATCTTCTCCCTAGGAAGGGTTTCCATCCCCTTCGAGACCTCAAATTGGCTACCAGTCGAAAAGTTGCTACCACACGACTCGTAGCCACTGAAGCTCGAGAGACCAGTCTCATCAAAACCGGTCATATCGCAGTCCGAAAGCTGCTCGAGAGACACTTCCGTGTCTCTCACAACAACCTTCGAGCCGCGAGCACCACTATCGTCCTCCTCCGAGTGGGGCCGTTTTGACGCGACTGGCTTTGCTGGCTCTGGAGGAGGCAGCATCACCCGGTCCACCTTCGTCTTCCTCCTCGTCCTCCTTTTTCTGCCTACATGGCTAATCGACTCCTCGTCAGAAGTAGCCATGCTTTCACGTGCCGACGTGGCGCCGTTTACAGCCGTAATAATTTTTGCCTCAGGGACAATTTCAGGCACTTTAGCCACTGGCTGCTCCAAGTGTCGTGTCCCCAGTAAAACACTCGCGTAATCCACATATAAAAAAACTTTATTCAATAAAACTACTCGAGCTTCTGCCTGACACTTATAGCTCTTAACTCCTAATCGCCCAAACACAACTGAGTAACCTGATCCACTCGCAAGTCGGGTCACCTGTTAAAATCATTACAGGCGGAAGCGACTCTGACCCAGTGACCAGTGCAATACCTTGCAATTAATCGCAAAGCATTACATCAGTCACTGCCGTCAGCTGGAGACCCCAATACTGTTAGTAAACAAACAGTAAGCCCAGCTGAGCATTTCACTATGCGAAGTGAATTACTTAACCCTGGCTTAATGCTTAATTACAACAGCAGTGGATGCGACAGTTACTTAATAAACAATTCGCAATCGCCAAGCATTTAACCGTGCGAAGTAAAATGCTTAGATACTGCAAACTGCTTAATTAGTCGTACACCTGCTGCTAGTTAAGTCATGATGTCACAACCACACCGAATTGAATATTGGGCCACGACATTCCTCCCCCCTGTGAAAGACTAATTCCCAGGGGGAATTAGATCAGGGTGCTCGGTTTAGTTTCAACTACATTGTACATTTTATCGTATATATATAATAATTGTTTTTTTTTTAAACATCTTCTACGTTTTATCTTAGCAATATCTACTTCTCTTGATTCAGTTCCAATTTAACAACATGTATTTTTATTTTTTTTTTTCGTGATCTCATTTACTTCTTCAAACAATCTTTTTGTTCAATTACAATTTAATTATATTCTTAACCCTAATTTTGATATTTCTAAAAATAGTTTTACCATAATAACAAATAAAAACTGTACAATTATTTCTAGGATTAGGTTTACTTATACAAAATTTGATTCTAGATTTCATTAACTACATATATTTGTTTTATCTAATCATATTACATAACTACACTATTTACTTTCGTTTAAACATTTTTATACCTAATTCCAAATTTTTTTTTAAATGAACAAATGTTTTTTTTTCTAGCAATTCTTACACTTAACTTGAATACAATATTTATATTGGTTTAATTACTCAGAGTGATTCCGTCTATCTAAAGGTTGCCACTGTCCTATCCAATATAACACTTAGTGTAACAAAAATATCTAACCCTACAACAGTTGTTACTACGCTAGCTGTACCAGCTGTTTTCCGACTATCGTAGGCAGGTTTGCTGTGGGCAATGTTGCTGTAGTAGGCACGATTACTTGGAGGCCATCGTTCGTTTCCTTGTCTTCGGTAGGCTGTCCTGTTATTACAGTGGGTTTTATTGAACTCCGGGTGATGGGCAATATCGACAATCTGCTTGATCTAGCCGGTACTGGTTTTTGCTTCCGACATCTCCTGCGGATCAGAACTCCTGCTACTAACATAAAACTGGCAATACTTAACAGCCCAGTTATTGAGGTGGCGGCTAGATAGATGGTGTGGGGCTGACTTTGTTGTCGATGTATTTCCTCTCGTGTGATGTCCTCATTTATTTTTTGTATCTCGGCTGCATGATCTCTCCAGGCTTGGTTGGCATTGTCGGCAGCTAACAGCCGTACCTTACGATTTTGATCGCCATCAGCCATAGGCTTTGTAGATCTATTTCTGGTGCTCACGCTATCCCATGATGGTAATTCCGAAAATGAGGGTTGCCAAAGAGTAATATTTCGCTGAGCGTGGTCCTCTGATGTGATCAAAAGGTCGCCGATCTGAAGGTGGCAGTGCTCCTCGATTGATAATACTCCGGTAGAACATAGTTCTCCAATCGCTGTAGGTGTATCGCGGCAGTTTACCTCTAGTTTCGTCTTGTCGGCCATCACGAACAACCAGTGATTTCGGGTAATCATGCGGACTAGACTATTCCATTTTGGGAGAATTTTTTCCTTGCATGCCAGCGGGTTGACGTTGAAACTTCGAAAAAGGTTGAGTACGCAGCTATCACCAATGGCTGTGACGATTGGTCCCAACTGTGGGCACAGGAAACGCAAATGATTTTCGAGGGTTGTCAGTTGTTGGCATTTCTCATATTGCTGATAGTCTAGCAGGACATACTGGCGATCGTGATTATTTGCTGCTAGAAATTCGGCTCCCAACTCATATACATGGTAGCCGTCTTCATCAACTACTGCGGGAATGGTGTATACTTTGTGCAGTTCAAAAGCCACTCTCTCCGGTTGAGGAATGTCTATTCTGACCATAATGTGCTGCGGACCCTGCATTGCGCTCACCTTAGCAATTTGAGTCAACAATTGGAAGTCCAGAAATTCCTCTGCTAAATCCAATTGTTTTGTAGCGTTCGTCATAATTTCTGTTAGCTGCCGGGCGTGAATAATCATGGGGTGAAGTTTTCCCATGCTCAGTGCGACTAACATGTTCGCATAACCTTCTTGGACATCGCTGAGTTCTCGCAGTTGGAGGGTCATTAGTGTCAGTATTTCATTTATCTCCACTCTCCGTGTTAACGTTGTTATCTCCAGGTCTTGACTTTGCTGCGCGGCGGTGATGGCATTGATTTTATTCCAAAGTTCCTCTCGCTCTGCTGCTGCCTGAACGCGCGACGCATTGAATAGATTAAACGTCGATGTCATCACTGTTGTTTGCTCTTGAAGCAAGGTGAAGGTGCGGTTTTCTTTTCCATCTAGATCCCTCAAAGCCGAGTAGATATTTTCCGAATCTGCGTGATCCATGGTTCCGAAAAGTGTTTTTGACAGGGACCCTATACCATCAAAGAAAGATCGTTTCCTTCGAAGAGTCGGTTCCGCATGGGTGTGGTGCTTCAACTCATCATCCTGTCTCCTAATCTTCGCCATCCAACTTCCTATTTCCTTAGTGGCTAGCTCACATCTGTTCCCGAGTTCTCTCTCTCTGTGGTTGATTTTTGTGCAGAGCTGTATAACCAGCTTGCTGCAATTGTTTGCGAACTCCAGCTCGACCGCCAAGTCCGGCATTTCTACTTTGGATAGAATAGTCCAATGCCTAGTGTAAAAGTTTGCTTTTCCTACGTGCTCGAACAATACTCCGGACTGCATTATGGGCTTTATATTGCAGCCAGCCTGCCCAGCGTATGACAAACTGATGAACATCAACAAGATTATGGCGACTGCTTCCATATTCAGCTTCTTAACTTCTCCAAACTAACTATATGACAACCTTCTTAATTTTATCCTACCTAGTATACAAAAATAAAAGAAACCACTCTGTATATAATTTATTTAGTACGATTTTTATTATTATTTAGTAAAATAAAATAAATCACGGTACAGATTTAGTTTATTCTACTATCTATCCACTTCCTCCTTCTCTCTCTCTCTCACTCTCTCTACCACCTTTCCTCCTTTTTTTTTCAATTACCTTTTTTTTTATAAGCGTTCTTTTCTTTTTTACACTTCTCTTTCCAATTGCTTGTTTTTTTTCTTTTTCTTAACTTTTCTTTTTATTTACCAATTTTTTCAATGAGTATGTTTTCTTTTTTCTTTTTTCTCTCGCTACTTTAATTCTTATTCTTTACTTTAATATTATTATTTTTTTTTCTCTTACTCTCTTTACTTTAGTTTCTTTTTAATTCTCTCTTTTTTTTCTTACCCTTTTTGTTTTTACTTCTCTGTTTTTTTATTTTTTTTTACTTATTATTTTTTTTTTAAATTCTCTCTTTTTTTTATTAATGATCTTTTCCTTCCAATATTAAATTTCCTCTACAAATGTATATGTTTATGCCTTGCCGGCTCTTCTGGGCTTCTTTTAGCGTCCGTCTCCTGAACGGATTCCGAATCGGGCCACTAGGTCTCTTCTTTCGTCCGTTCTTGTACGATTCTGCTGCTTTACCTGTAAGGTGAAATAAAAACAAAATTTACTAAATAACAGTATCATTCAAATTTTTTTAACCGATTCACGTGAACCCGTTTGAGCTTTCTCCCGATAAGGATTGTTACATTCTCTGGGCTATGAACGTAAATTACTTCATAAGGACCCTTGAAGATTGACGACAGTTTTCCCGCCCGAGCCGGGTCCCTAACCAGAACCTTTTCACCGACATGCACCTCTATCGCCCTCGCGGACCTATCATAGTACTTCTTGGCGGGCAATTTACTTTTGATCAAGTTTTGCTTTGCTAGTTTGAATGCCTTTTGCAATTTAAACCGTAACACATTATGATATTTATCGGCATTGTATAGCGGTTCAGGCTTCCGCTGCAAGCTACTGGGAACTTCCGAGACGAATCCGAATAAAGTTTCCATTGGTGTCAATTTTGTGCCCGAATGCACCGAGTTGTTGTAGGCATGAGCTGCCGTCCGCAGGAATTCGTCCCAATTCCGCGGGTCTTGATCTACAAAACTTCTCAAATAGCTTGCTAACGTGGAATGCTGTCTCTCTACGGCATTTGACTGCGGATGATAGGCAGTAGTCTGTAACTTTTTTATTTTCAACATCTTACAGAGGGCTTTCAGCACTTCTCCTGTAAAATTCGCTCCTTGATCAGTAACTAATTGTTTTGGTAGAGTATATCGGCTGAGAATTTGTTCGAACAGTGCTCGTGCCACAGTATTCGCTTCCTGATCCGGGATCGCTACGAAGTCAACGAACCTAGTGAGATCATCCACCAAGGATAAGATGTATTTGTTGCCATTGTGACTCAACGGCAATGGTCCCACCAAATCGACGTACACCTTCTCAAAAGGTTTGCTTGAGATTGAAGTGATCACCAACGGCATCTTAGTAGCTCGACTGTGTTTATTTTTCTGACACTGCGGGCAGCGCCGAATATACTTCGCGATATCCCTTTTCATCCCTTTCCAATGATAGAAGCGCTTTACTCGTTTTAAGGTCTTATCTCTTCCGAGATGTCCTCCAAACCGAGAGTCATGGAAGTCCTTCAAGATCGGCTCAACTTCATCTGGATCTGTGATATGCTGTGGGTTCGGAACACCCATCATCTTTCCTGCTATTACTTCTGCCTCATCGAGGTCACCCCATTCCTCTTCGGATTCCATAGGTGATGTATCATTTACTTCGGAATCTTTTCTTCGAGTTTGTGCCCGAGTGATAGCTAGGCATGGATGCATTTCGCTCTCCTCGAATTTGGCTTCTGTTATTCTTTGGGGTATTCTGCTTAGAGCATCCGCATTGCCATTTTCTCTTCCTTTTTTATATAGAATCTCGAAATCATACTCTGACAATTTCTGATGAAATCGTACCATGCGTGACGTCGTATCTCTAACCTTGAAAACACCCCGAAGAGGTTGGTGGTCAGTAATTACTTTGAAATGCCTGCCCAACAGATAACATTTATAGTTACTTACGGCCCAGACTATGGCTAGTAGCTCACGTTCAGTTGTCGAGTAGTTCCTCTCGGCCGGATTGAGTGTGCGACTGGCGTAACTGATGGGCCTTCCTTCCTGCTCTAGAACTGCCCCTAGGGATTCACCACTAGCATCCGTCAGTAACGTGAATTCCTTCGTGAAATCCGGATAAGCTAATAATGGAGGCGTAGTGAGAGCCTCTTTTATCAGGGTGAATGAATTATCACATTTGGGTCCCCAATCAAAAATTACCTTTTTCCGTAATAAATTATTAATTGGAGCCATGATTAGTGAGAAGTTAGGGACGAATTTCCGATAGTAATTAGCTAGCCCCAGGAAAGACTGTACCTGTCGCACTGTCTTTGGCCTTGGAAATGTCTTTACGACTTCCACTAAACGTTGATCTGGCTTTACTCCCTGTTCCGAGCATACATGACCCAGATACACCACTTCTTTTTTTAGAAACTGACATTTAGCAGGTTGTAGTTTCAAGTTATGATCCCGAAAACGTTGAAATACTTGCCTTAACTTATCGTTGTGTTCGTCTAAGTTTTTTGCAAATATCACGACATCATCGAGATACACGAAACATTTTACTCCCTGTAACCCTGTTAATATGCTGTTTAAGAGCGATTGAAAAAATGGAGGCGCTGTCTTTAGCCCAAATGGCAATCTTTTATAATGAAAATGATTGAAATTGGTACTAAAAGCCGTTTTCTCTCTATCTGCTGGATCGATTAGTACTTGATGATATCCGTTAGCTAAATCTAACGTTGAAAAGTACCTAGAATGACCTAGTCGATCCAAAATATCCTCAATTCGCGGAAGTGGATATGAACAAGGGATACAGACCTTGTTGAGTTCACGGAAGTCTACGCACAACCTATACTTGCGATTCCCAGCTTCATCAGTACCCTTTTTGGGTATCAGGAGTACTGGAAAATTAAATGGACTATCACTATGCTCTATTATGTCATCCTCTAACAATTTTTCGAGTTGCTTTTTACACTCTTCTCTGTGAGCTTCCGGCATTCGGTACTGCTTTCTATGTATGGGTCCTGTGTTGGCCATTAGAGGTAATTGAAAGGTTTTTGTTGGAGTATAGGTCAGTTTGTCTCCTGGCAAATGAAAAATGTCACTGTATTCGTAACAGAGCTGAGTCACGGATTCCCTCTCCTCTGGATTGAGATCTTCTCCCAACAACAGTGATTGTTTCATTAATTTTAGTCGCTGTTGCCTTTTATTACACTTCCCTTCACTATCCGCTAGTGGTACTACTGAATACCGGTTCAGTCCTTCTAACTTTGGTTTGAAATCTTTTACCTCCACGGCCTCAGTCCTAGCATTTATGATTCCCACAAAGGCTTGTCCATTCTTAGGCCTGATTATTGTATTTCCGCAATACACTCCGGGACATATTTCTTCGGCCATACATAGCATTTCAGCCTCACTCTCAACTGGGATTCTCCCAGTTGCTCTGTTCTGGGTTTCAAGCGTATTATTGGTCCATTCGTGCTCTCGCGTTCAAGAACAAGTGCAGAAGCTTTCATCCGGGGATTATTGAGCTGGACTTCCGTGCGAGGATGCCCTAGCTCGTTTTCCCGTTCAACAGCTACTCTCACCTGCTCTTCACCCCACATGCCTGTAGGCCATGTTATGAACTCATCCCTTACCAGGCGATCATCTAGTTGACCAGCCTCCGTATGAAGGGTTGCGGTCAAAGTATTTCCCCGCCTGTGTTCATGTTTCAGCGCCTTTGCATCCCGGGTGGCCTTCATCTCGTTTTTCTGCTGGGATTGTTTTTGGGCAAGGCCTTCCGTCATCTTTTTCACTCTTTCGTTTCTCTTGTTTATCTGTGTTAGATACCGGTCTATGCTGTCTGAGGCTGCCATCGCTTTACCAATAATGTCCTTTAGCTCTGTAATTCTTTCTTTAATGCTCTGTTTCACTGTTTCTGTTGAGATTTCTCGAGGATTTTTGTTACTAGATTGACTAACGCTTCTTTGACAAGCTTTGGCCAATGTCACTACGTTAATACTTTCTTTTCCTGTTACATTCGCAAAAAGAGGCTTCTCCTCCTTGTTCCTTTTTACATTCCGTATTGACAGTTTTTGGTTGATGCAGTCGATGATAGCTCTATCCTTAAGAAATTCAATACCCAGTATTCCGTCAGCTGGTATTGAGTCTGTGTCATAAATTACATTGAACTCGCAAGCATGCTCTTCAGTATCTATACATAACTTGGATTGACAAACCCCTACGGACTTTCCTTGAGCCCCAAATAAACCCCCAATAGTAATAGTTCGTTGAGGCTGAATAAACGTGTTTTTTTTATCTTATTAAATTTTATTAAATTACATGTGGACCCGGTATCAACCAAAAGATTTAACTTACCTGTTAACCCTATGTCTGCTTCAACTGTGATGCTACAATTATTCAATAAACTTAAGTCTACTGAAATATCATCCCCCCTCGGCGATATGTCTCTGGAGTTTGTTAATGGAAGGCAGCTGTGGACGAATTTCCCAGCTGCCGCTCCCCGTTTCCCTCCAGTTGGCCAGCGCGTTCTGCTAGGTACTTTCTGAGGCAGTTTTCTGTATAATGATCACATGTCCTACAGAACTGACAATAGAGAACTCCCGATACGGGCTGAATACATTCACCTGGACTACCTACCGCAGTATTTGCGAAACGTACCTGCTGTTTCCTACAGCCCGCTACCTCATGACCATAGCTGTTGCACTTGGTGCAGTAAGGGGGCTGTGTCCTACATTCTTTCGCAATGTGACCCCGTTGTCCACATTTAAAGCAATGAATGGTTCTCGGTGGGGTTACCCTGGCTGCCGGCCCTTGGTATCTTATGGGTGATACTGGCCTAGCAGTGGAATAAATTGGTCTTTGCGGTCGCTGAACTCGATTGGGGCCGGCCTCACCTGCTCCCCATCTGTTTTGCGTACCTAATGAGTTAGACCTCCAACCTGCCTGTACCACTTCTGGGTCTCTTACTTGGAGCATTTGTGCATCTTTTTCATAGTATGTAGCTTCCTCTTGTACTCCTTCTAGCGAATCGAATTTCCGTCCAGTGAGGTATACTTGAGTAGGTTTACTCCTAACGCCAGCTTTAAATGTCGCTACTGCATCTGCCTCTAATTCTGCTATCAATCCTGTATCACCTCCTGGGTATTTCGCTGAGACCGCCGCTTTTATTTGGTCGAGCAATTCCTTCATCCGGTCTGCGAACTCCCTGATATCCTCACCAGGCCTCTGCCTGCATGCCAGCATTTCCGTTCGCAATTCGCTAAACGATTTTTTTGGCATGTAGGCCGATTTGATTACTTGCTGTAAAGCATCGAAATCTTTTGGTTCCTGTGAGCTTACCAAGTAGTACGCATCGTCCGTTAGGCGATACTTTATGCACCTGATAAAAATCTTCTGCTCCTCCTCTGTCAGTCTATCGTGTAGATCCTTACTGCAGCTCAGAAAGCGATACACTTCCTTCGCCAGTTTGGACGACCTTTCGCCAGATAGTATAGGTACATACTTGGATACTAGATCCATCACTTTTTCATGCACGTCTGCCATGTTGTCTTGCCCTGTGATGTTTCTTTCCTCTGGCCTTATCTGGTTCTGCTCTGTTCTTACTTTTCCACTCGGCGCTACTTCCTGCTTCTTTCTTCTGATTAGCTCTCTTTCTAAATTTTCTTCTGGTTCTTTATGCTGTTCCCAAAATAACAATTTCCTCGGCCTGAACCCTTTACTCGTACTCACCTTATTACCCTCTTGAATCGGCTTTCTCTGTGAAGATCGCTCGAGCCCCAACTCTTCCTCTAACCCCGCTGTAGTTTCCTCAGCCTCTCTTAACTGTGCCTTTAGTGAATCTATTTTCTTTATCAGCCCTTTCTTCTCTTTTTGGATTTCTTCCAATTCTTGCTCTGCTTCTACTTCACGGCTCTGGATAATTTCGAATGCTGCTGTTACCAATAGGTCTAAAGCTTCGCCCTTTGTACTGCTTTTAGCACTCTCATTCAGTTTCTTTAACAATTTCTTCTCTTCCTCTCTTGTCCACCGTTTCTGTAACTCTGCCGTTATATGTTCCCCAATATATTCCCAGTCCTGCTCGTAATTCCGCAATATTGCTTGGCATTCCTTCAGTTCCTGTGCTTTTATCTCTAACTCCCTTTCCTGGGCCTGAAAGCGTGACAATTCCTCCTTAGTTAAAATATTGCTTCTTCCTGTTGACATTTAGGACTGTGAGACTGTTATACCTCACGCACATATTTCCATTATAAACACTACACTTGTCACTTATCACTTAGCACTCTTAACACCGACATTAACAGGTACGCGAAATATACTTCTTACCGCCTCTCATTGATCATACCTATCAGCGCTTTTGTATCTTACTGAATTACCTAAAACGTACGTACATATGCTCCAACATAAATCTGACAAAGACTTTTAATCCAGAAAGATTCTTCGCGAGTACTCGAATACTTATTAAATGTATTCCCAATTTAAGTAAAAGCGCATAAAATTTTAAAACAGAGTGTAACTAACTGCATTTTGGCACGGTGGCCGTACTTTACCGACAACTTTAAAAGAATTAAATTTTTTAGATCCACTTAGTGGAATCACGTTAGAGCTATAGGAATTCAACAAACCCCAACGATACCTCGCAAAACCGGCACGAAACAGAAATACTTATTATTACCATACAATACACAAAAAGAACCTCTAAATGGTTCAAAAGATTTTGAACCACTTGCCTTAATGTTGTAGAAAATTAATAATGATATATACTCTGTCTCAGGGATTGTAGCAACATGTGTAAGTGTAATTTTTTAGCTGAAATATGGTAAGACTAGCAGCATTCTCTTGCAACACTACTTAGCACACCAAGAAAGAGGAACCAAACCTATCAAAATGAAGTGGAAACGAGAAAAGCCCTTTATCTAAATTTATTACCATAAAAAAATAATCAGAGATTCCATTTGACAACAATTGCAAAGACTATATATTCGCACTTAACCAATATCGGCAAAAGGCCAGTGAATTTTTAAAATTCCAAGAATATGTTCATATAACTCATCACGACTACATGCATACCTAAAATTTTCACACCGTGGGATCCCTGTCAACACTACTTAACTTTCACTTTCAGCAAAAATTTTAAATTTATCGGAAAATCACCATAACTCACTTTCTTGGCCAAATAAATACATAAACACATATATTCCCCTACCCTTTGTTATCTAATCTATATGTAGGTAGGTATGTATATTCTGAGTTTTTTTTTTTTAGATATATATATATTAATTTTTCCTTTATTGAATTGTGTTTTTTGATAACAGGAAGGAGAAGGTGTTTCAGAAAAGAGAAATATCACTATTAAAACAAAACACTAAAATACCATTCAATCCTCAGCGTGCACTTTGTTTACCTACATCCATCGATTTAGCGAATTAAGTTTGGTTTATTTTTCATAAGAAACATTCAATACTTAGTTTCTGCGGTATTTCATTTAATGCTTAGATATTATTATTCAATTTCAATTTCTATTTCAACTCAACTCTTTCCCTGTAATGTTTCTTGTACGTGTATACTTGGTGGAGTAGCTAAACAGCTTTGCTCCTGGTGTGTGTGTGTGTGTTGGAGTAGCTATACAGCTTTGCTCCTAATGTATGTGTTTTGGAGTAGCTAAATTAGCTTTGCTCCCAGTGTGTGTATTCGGAGTAGCTAAATTAGCTTTGCTCCCAGTGTGTGTATGAGTAAACTTTTTAAATTAATGCGCTGAAATGTAATAAAATTGTCCAAAAATTTATTTATTACAAACAAAACTCTTTTAAGGAAAAACACAAAAATACCCGTTATATATATAAAAAAAAATTCTACCCTTTTACTATCACACAATAGAAAAACCAACCATAGTAAGAAATTCTCACATTTATTACCTTGGTTTCACCAATTATACTCAGTATAATGTCTTCCAATCTTTACTCTTCACTTTAAACCTAAACGCACAAAACAAATCCAATAAACCTAAATTCGTCAATAACGAAGATGAGAAAAAAAACAAAAAAAATTTATCTCATTTTACTCGCCCAAGTAAGACGAAAACGACAAAAACATAAAAAAAACTCACATTAATTTCACCCACTTTTACCTCTTTTCCGGCTGCGCCAATTTGTCGTGTCCCCAGTAAAACACTCGCGTAATCCACATATAAAAAAACTTTATTCAATAAAACTACTCGAGCTTCTGCCTGACACTTATAGCTCTTAACTCCTAATCGCCCAAACACAACTGAGTAACCTGATCCACTCGCAAGTCGGGTCACCTGTTAAAATCATTACAGGCGGAAGCGACTCTGACCCAGTGACCAGTGCAATACCTTGCAATTAATCGCAAAGCATTACATCAGTCACTGCCGTCAGCTGGAGACCCCAATACTGTTAGTAAACAAACAGTAAGCCCAGCTGAGCATTTCACTATGCGAAGTGAATTACTTAACCCTGGCTTAATGCTTAATTACAACAGCAGTGGATGCGACAGTTACTTAATAAACAATTCGCAATCGCCAAGCATTTAACCGTGCGAAGTAAAATGCTTAGATACTGCAAACTGCTTAATTAGTCGTACACCTGCTGCTAGTTAAGTCATGATGTCACAACCACACCGAATTGAATATTGGGCCACGACACAAGATAGCAGGCTGAGTGCTGGCAGAAAGTTCCTTCTCCGGAGCCACTACTGTAGCAGTGGTTTCCTTCGAAGGAGCCTTCTGTTCAGCCTTCTTTCCGCTTCTCTTGGGGCAGTCAGCAATAAAATGCCCTACCAAATGGCAAGCATGGCATTTCGCTTCGGTGCCCACGTCTATCCAGTATCTCGAGCCGGATATGCTCAGGTAGAAGCCTGACGGAAGCGTACATCCCTTATTTAAAGTGATGGACGCTTCCCGGCTGGTACCGAAGATACCCCGCCCGAGACCCTCGTCCCCAATTTTGATGGGAATGGCGCGAACCTTTCCATGAACCTTCCCGAATCTCCCAAGGAAATTCGCGAGGTCTTCATGTTGGGCTCGCATAGGGACCCGTGAAAACACGACCTTCATGGGCTTTTCTTTTAGTGGGAATGGAACGAGGTGTCTACCCTCCACCACGATGCCCTCAAGCATGAGCTTGGTAGCACTTTCGAGGGTCGTGGTGTACACCTCAACCATTCCTCCAGCTATAATTCCCATTGAGAACAGCTGTTCACTGGAGATGACGCGGAAGATTGCCTTCAGGTATGCAGTCTGAGGACATCCTCTGATGTGCTCCAACTGCATCCCGTAGCTCTCGTCCTGCCATCTCCCGTCAAAGAAGCCCTGGAGACCCGCACTGGTCTTGGGCCGAGGCTTACCTGCGTCCAATGGGGCTGGAGGAGGAGTGATGCCCTTACTAAAAATTTCTAAGGGTGAACCCTTATTGAAACTGCCACTTACCTGTTGGGCATAGGATATCCCTACGACTAACGCTGGGGATCGCGGTGCTGCTGGTGGCTGGCTTTTTCCTATGGTCACCTTCGCTGATGAAAGCGGTGGCCTCATAATGGTACTTTGCGGCCTTGGAGCGGAGGCTGATGCTGCTTTTACCACATCTGCCAGTTTCGCATTAGACGCTGATGCTACTGTTGTAGCTATTTCCGACTCCACTGAAGTTGCTGTAGCAGCAATATCAATTGTGGGTGCTGAATTTAGCACATTAAAGGCTGCAGGTGTTGCTTCGGTGGTGCTCATTGAAGCTCCTTGGGCGGCCTTTGTCGTTTTATTGACAGATTTGTCTGTACAGGACGAAGATGCAATATTCTTCTTGTTAGCCTCTTCAATTGGGCCCTGAATGGCCTTTTCGGTGGGCCCTTGCTTTGTTTTGGAAGAGGAGCAATGAGCGTTTCTGCTCTTCTTCCGCCTTGCTTTCAATTTGAAGGGATCATCAGTCCCCCCAGAATCGCTTCTCACACTCATTTAGAGCGTGGCAGAGGTTTATTTGCTTTTTATTTTTTATTTTCTAAGTTATATAAATTTTTATAATTTAAAATAACTCGATTTTATATTATTTATAAATGTTCTCTATCTAAATTAATTTCACAATGAATTTTTGCACGGTTGCCATGTTGCCATTGCAACTACCGAAATTAATTCAAAATCCCAAAACTGTCAAGCTTTTGCACTTTTTTCACAATTTATTCGTTAATTTTTTAATGGTTTTTCTGTTAATAACAACACTAAGCACAATAAAAACTTTAACAATAACACCTCAGTATCACTTGCGTATTCTTTGAGCAGCTTTTAACGTCTCTTTCTACTATTTTTCCTTATTATTAGTGGGAGCTAAAAATGACACGTTCGGTCACAGTGACAAATAATAATAATAATAATAATAATTTGTCCAGAATAAATTTATCAAATTCTCACAAGCATTTCTTTTCCGCCATCTTGAAAACTGCATAATGTCAAACTACTATCACCTCAGCTGCCATGGTTTTGCATCAGACAAGTTCGCTGAAAGCTGTACTGCCAGCATGGCAGTAGAGGTTACACTTGTAAGAAGTATGGCAGTGCAGCTTGCATGCAAGCTGTACTTGCAGGTGTAACCTCCGGGTAAGAATCAAGTTATGTAAAAGAAAGATCAAGTAATGTATTATTCTTACGGGCGGGGGGGGGGGGATTGTTAGTTTTGGTAATACTTAAGGAATATTTAGTACTTATAATGAGGTATGGTTACACTTTTAAGAGGAATGACAGATTGTAGTTACACTCGCTCTCTGCTCATAGTTTTGTCCTGGCGTACGGACGTCGATTGAATTTTATATGATATTAACATATAAAGTAAAAAAGTGGAATTATCGAGATATGGAATCAGATGTTTTCTTTAGTCAGAAAACTATATAATTTACAACAAAACTAAATGATGATTCCTGAAGTCTACCACCGACTCTTAAAAGGTTATTGTTACATATGAATTGATTTAAACAAAGTAGACGACTTTTCGCGTGGAGGATTTTTCCTCTCCTTAGCCTGGGACGACTGACAGGGGGTCTGTACCAACAAAAATTTGGTTGTCACATTGCCTGTCTGAGCTAGCCGATAACTACTAGCTTCGGTCAGTCCAGACAGGTGAAAGTTGAGATGCTAGGACCAGCACAATTTGCCGGCTCGAGCTCAGGGTTGGGGTGGGGGATGTCTTTCCTTGCTTACATCAACTTATGTAAATGCTGGACGAAAGAATAGTGAATTAAAAAAAAACAAAAAAAATAAATGTATAAATAAAAATTTAGGAGGAAAGAAAACAGGAAAGAAGAAAAAATAAAAATATTTATAATAGGAAAAGGTAGAGGGGTGAGTAAAGGCTAAGACGCCTACTCGGTTATGTCGCTAGGTGTTCCCTATCTTTCTGGGAGTTATGCAGTAGTAATTGCTACTGACCTGTCTGATGTCGAGACCTCTCCCTTCCCTCAGCCCGTACCTACATTGTCAACAGCCAAACACCCGAATAGCTTAGCAAGAAGCCATCTTAGTGTCCCGTATCATGACACCACCAAAACAAAAGCTTGATTCCATGTTGGTTTATTTCATAAGATATCGGAAAAATATACCCTAATTCTAACTATCTCATTATAAAGAATTTTTCTTTTTACTTTTTTTTCTCTACTTTCTACTAACTACGCCTCTTACGTCTACGAAAGGAAATCTAAATATATGTACTATTCATAATGTAACTAGGTGACTAATCTATACATATAATACCAAAAGAACACTTCAATTTCTATTGAGTTGAGGTCACAATCTAAGTGACAGTCTGCGGTTATTTCGCGAGAAAGAAAAAAAAATCTATATATATATATATATCCTATTTATATGTATCTAGTTGCCGACATACAATTTCTGTAAATGATCGAAGAATTCATAATTATTCCCTATGATCCCTAATTGGGTATGTATATTGTATGGAACTAATTTTCGGCTTAACTAATAGGGAAACAAAGAAAAAAAAATAACGAGGGATATATACCTCACTAAGACTTATTCAATTTATAAAAATTTGAGAATAATGTATTACTATGATATAATATAAAGAAAAGCAATAAAAAAAATAATTCTATCAGATTCGACGGCTGGGCAAGCTGTTAAATTCAATAAATCAATTATAAATGAGGGCACTTACTTGGTTTTTTTTTTCTCCCACGTCGGCTGAAGCTTCACTCGCTGGGTTCAATCCTGGAAAGGAAGGTTGACCAACACAAAAAAAAACATGCATCTATGGAGCTACGTCCAAGCCACCGACCGCGAAAAAGCTACGCACTCTCCAAAGTTTTTCTTCTATTTCTTCGGTTTCCTTATTATTTTACCAATTATACCAAACCCTATATTGGGGCTCTAAGGCTGGGTGGATTTGGTGATCCACAGAATCAAAACGAAATTAAAACCGATAACTATATACTTATATATAACTAAGCTAACGAAGCAAACTCTGCTTGTAGGTATCCCGCGCTGATTTATTTATCTTTGCTTTGGTCGGGCTGGCTATGCCTTTATGTATACACATGCATCCGGTATCCAGGCACTACTACACGTCAAGGTACACCTCCGAAGCGGTGCACCTGATACAACTTGATTTTGTTTGATGGTGTTGTTACCTGAGAAGTTAGAAGAGCCTTACAAAAATGTTTCTACGTGAATATAACGTGTATAGCCCTTATCCAATAATTCACATCACTTTTTGCAGATCAACTCTTAAATTTCTAATTACTTCGTGTCACCGGTAAACGACATACCAGCCGGAGAAAGTAGGATAACATTTGATTTGGCCTCACAGGCAATGAGATCACTGTTCTATTTGTTCTACACTTTATGCAAGAACAAAAAAACAAAACGCGTTTGGACAAGCTTGCATACACAAAGCGGCGTTACCACGGGAACAGAGCCATACACGTATATACATATATATATTAATCCGATCTTACCCTTAGAAAAAACAATTATCCGAGAAGATAGTGTTAAGTACCAGGGTCAGGTGTCACCGCTAATTTTTCATCGAAATTAATAAGCCCCTGTGTTCGAAATGAATGCTCCAGACCGGAACCTGTACTGGAGTGAATCTTAGTTTCAATAATATTCACCTTCTAACTCATTAGTTATTATTATTACCTGGCAATTAAATTCTTAGTTAACAGTCAGGTAGCCGTATGGCAAATCAATCGAAACGTAAAAACTTTTTGGGCTTTAACACCATTCACTTGACTTTAGCAAGCTTAAACAAACGAGAAGAATACAACGCGCACCAGACTCTTAAAAGGAACTTTGCAAATGATGATCTCTATGCAGATCATGTTAGTTTGCCTATTCGCAGATTAGGGTACCGTTTGCATTGCATTCTTATCAACGGTGATCATGAGCAGCACTTGATGGTCTCGATGAGGCATTTTTTTTTTTTTTTTTATTTTATTTTATTTATTTGGAACTATAGTATGTATAGATGCTTGTTTCTATGAGTGATCGCTATCCCGATCTTGTTGTGCAGGCCTCCGGCTGTGTTAGGGATGCCCTTTTTTTGTAGAAGAATCGTATTCATTTATAATCTATTGAAGTATCGGTTGGTTATTATTCATTATTTTATTTCTCTATTTGAGTTAGGAATACCAAAGAATTATAGAGATACGACCCTGCCCGCGAGAGTATACATATCGTGACGAGGTGTGGCATGACTGATGTATGAAATTTGTCTATGGCCGTTACACCACAGCTTGAGGGTTGATCAATTTGACTAAGGCTCATGCTGAAGTTAGTATTTTCGGTTGTCATATACCTCATGTTGCTAATCTTGGTTATTGAAGTGAAAGATGCTTCCCAACGTGGGGACGTCTCACACCCTGAGATTAAGAATATCTGCTCTCCAGACTGCTAGGCGAGTACATAGTATTAAAGATAATAGGTCCTAAGAATCCAATACGAATCCTATTAAGAATGAATTTTGAAATATCCTGCCCGATTGCAGGGACACTACATTTTGTTAGGTGGAAGGGTGAGACTGTTGAAAGAAGGATATGTGTAGTAAAAGGAGGGGTACTCACTGAAGTGATACGAATATCTACTAGTTTGCGAGTTAGGCCAGTTGAATGCCATTTTGGGAATCAAATTAACATTTGATATCCCTTGCATGCACGATCCCTAGAGGCATCCCATTAGAATCTTCAATCTCATAGTTGACTGTTCCGATTTTTGACTTGACTTTGCCCTTTATGTACTTATCTGCTAGTTTAGCAGAGACTTTATTCGCAGAGTTACTTAACAGATGGTTGCGAACAAATACCCACTGCCCTATCGCATAAGCTTTTGCCCGTGCTCTCAGATTATACGTTTTCGCATTCTTTTCGTAGGCTTTTTGAAGATGATGCTTGACGCGTTCGTGAATTAAAGGCATTTTAAAGTGGGCTGGTATTACTTCAATCTCTCCTTCGGCTAAGCAGTCGATTTGCCGCAGAAGAGTGTAGATTCCACCATGCAAGATCATGTTATAGCCATATAACATGTAGTAAGGAGTGTTTCTTATCGACTCATGAAACGAGTTTCTTAGTGCACAGGTTACATCACTCAACTGTTCATCCCATTTTCGGTGATCTGACTGAACATAGGTTCTTATTGCAGTAACGATGGATCTGTTGACTCTTTCGGAGGCATTCGACTGTGAAGAATAAATGGCCGTACGCGTGTGCGAAATTCCAAAGCGAAGCAGAAGGTTTGCGAACTCCCGCGAGATGAATTGGGATCCGTTGTCTGTATGAATGGATTCAGGAAGTCCATACTGATGGAAGACGCTTTCTTCAAGGAATGTTATAAGATTTTGGGTCTTAGCACTGGGAAAAGCTTTCACTGAAGGAAACTTCGAGAATTGGTCTACTAGAACTAAGATAACAGTATTTCTTCGTTTAGAACGTGGGAGTGGACCAATATAGTCCAAAAAGATTCTCTGCCAAGGACGAATCACTTCAAACGCTCTTCCCATTAGAGGCCTTTGTATTGGGTTTGGCGCTTTAGTTTCTTTACATATGTCGCATGTGGATATAAAATCTCGCACTTGTTTCCTCATTCTCGGCCAGAAGAAGTACCTCCGTAACCTTTCTAATGTCTTTCGTATGCCACCATGAGCTGCTGTTGAGGACTCATGTTCCTTACGGATAGTATCCTGTGTTAGAGATTCAGGTAACCATAGTTTCCATGCCGGGATGTCCGATAAATCGGACGTGTCACGTGGATCTATATGAATGGAAACGTGAGGCTCAACAACCCGCATGTTTGGGAACTTATCGGAATTCTGTTTAAGTGTCTCCTTCCACTGCAAATATTTTGAGTTTTGGAACTCACTAGACTCTAAATTCACGCTATAGTTAATTTTATGTATTTCAGAAACGAGGCATTGTGGTGTCTCCTCATAAGCACGAGAAAGCGCGTCGGCTACTACATTTGAAGTACCTTTAACGTGCTCAATGTTGAAAGTAAACGCCTGAAGCTTTAAACTGCAACGTGCCAATCTCCCGGACAAGTCCTTTTGATTCATCAGCCACTTGAGGCTCTGATGGTCCGTAAGAATTGTAAATTCGAAGCCCTCAATATATGCGCGGAATTTTTTTATACTGAGCACCGCTGCTGGGCACTCAAGCTCAGTGATACTGTAGTTCTTTTGAGCGGAGGTAAGTTTCTGAAACATGTACGCTATGGGTTTTTCTTCCCCCTCTGCTGACTTCCGGAATAGTACGCTCCCCACTCCTTGCTTACTGGCGTCGCACCGAATAAAGAAGGGCTGATCATAATTAGGATTCACCAGCAGTGGTGCTGAAGAAAGAAGATGCTTTAATTCTTCAAATGACTTTTGAGCATCCGCGGTCCATGTAAATTTGCTGCCTTTTTTTAAGAGGTCTGTTATTGGAGACGCAATACTGGAATAGTTTGGGATGAACCGCCTATACCACCCGGTCATACCTAAGAGTCTTCTAGTCTGACGCACCGTGGTTGGTGCTGGAAAATTAGCAATTGCCGAAACCTTTTCTGGATCGGTGCGGAGTCCTCCCTCGCAAACTACATATCCAAGGTACTTAATCTGTTTAAGGACAAATTTACTTTTTTCGACATTAATCGTCAATCCAGCCATTTTTAGTAGGGTAGCTACCTCACTCAATAGTTTGAGATGCTCCTCAATGGTGACAGATGTTATCAACAAGTCGTCTAAGTACACAAAGACACGCTCATGAAGCTGATGCGGAATGACTTTATCCATCAATCGAGACATTGTTTGTGGCGCGTTACAGAGCCAGAAGGGCATTACCTTGAATTGGTATAACGGTCTCCCCGGTACGGTAAATGCGGTCTTTTCTTTAGCATCATGTGCTAAAGGAATCTGCCAGAATGCATCCTTCAGATCTAGGCTACTTCTGTACCTAGTCTCACTCAGACGTCCTAGAAGACCGTCGATTAGAGGCAATGGATATGCATCCGTCTTTGTTACACCGTTTAACTTCCGAGAGTCTAAGCACAGGCGTGCTTTACCGTTAGATTTTTTAACGAGGACCACAGGCGAGCTCCAAGCCTCTGGCTTTCCTCGATAACATTTAATTCCAACATTCGTTCTAACTCTTCATACAGTAGTTTTTGTACAGCTGGCGACACTGGGAAGTGGCGTTGCTTAATAGGCTGGTTTCCCTCTATATCAATGTGATGTTCTAAGAGGGAGGTTCGACCCAGCCCATCTTTTGTGAAGGATGCAAACTGAGTTTTTACTTGACTTAATTGGGTTTCCTGATCTTCTGCTAACTCGTGTCGTTCTGCATTGTTACTCGGGTCGACTTCGAGAGTGTTCACAAATTGTGGAACGAATCCAAAAGTCTTCCAAATGTCTATGCCTAAATAAAGTTCTTGTTGTAGGCCAGGCACTATATGCAGCTTGATAGTCTTAACACAACGCTCGTATTCAACAGGTAGTTCGATGTTGTTGCAATTAGCAACCGAAATTATATATATAATATAATAATAAAAAATATATATATATAAAAATAAATATAAACAATATAGTTTATAAAAATAAAATACTTATATATACCTGCGGTGGACGGAAATCTGTGCCACTCTTGCCATTTTTTACTCACAAGTAAAAAGATATTGCAGCTAAGTTGCTTCACATTCACAACATTCACCATAAAGTTGTGAGGTGTTCCAGGTCTTACTATATTTAAGCATAGTAGCATGTATATACATACACCAAAGTCTGATTGAAATCTCATGTAAGATTTCAAAAGACTGACCATAGTGGAACACCTTGGTGTAATAGAATGTATTTTGGTAAACGGATAAGTAAATAATGTTCTGTCCACGCAAGGACCAGAACATGCTGTAAACACCAGCAAACATAGCTAAAATTAAAAAATTAAAACTTAATCACAACAGTTTTTACAAAAACTTTTATGGCACTTATCTCATCTACTGCAATATCCAGTGCAAGGTTTTGTCTTTGCAGGACGTATATGTCCACACCACCAATAAACACAACGTTGCACAATTGTAGTCATTCATTTTTATCATAATAAATACGAATTATTATGATAAAATAAAAACAAAAACACAACACGAACAAAAATACATTTGTCATTTAATTTAATTTAGCCAGCAACTAAGCGAAGGCACAGAACAATGGGCGGCAGCTGGCCCCAACCATATAAAAAGGGGGCGATTTCAGAAGAAAAATCACTTGTTGCTCGGTATTTCACCAGTAGAGTCAGCTAGCTGGACCATTGCCACTAGCATTTTTTTCCCACTTGTGCTAAAAATTTTTGTAGGGTTATTCCCACAATAAGTCTTCACCATACACAGGTAATACAAATAGAAATTTTTTTGGGATATTACCAGAAATTTTCTATTTAATTAAAAACACCACTGAAATATAGAATAAATTCAAGATTTTGGAATATTACCAAATTAAGAATAGACTTCTATGATTTCAGATCTTTTTTCTTCATAAAAAAGGGAAAATATTCTGGGACATTACCAGAGAATTTCTCATTTAAATTTTTTTATACTGAGATTGGAGAGTTAATTCGCAGTTTTGGGATATTACCAAGCTAAGAATAAAATTCTGCAATCTAAGTTATTTTTTGTCTCATCTTTTTGTAACTAACTATTCAGCAAAGTTGATTTGGGAAATATCCAATTAACTAAGGTTAACGAAAAAGGTTTCACAAAACATTTCACTTCGGGATATATCCAAGTGAAGTGTGGCAGGAAACTCAAGTCAATCGGGAAATCATTAGTATTGGGCGATTTCCATACTAATTAGAAATCCCGGTCAATATCTAGGCTAAATCGGCGGCAAAATCCCTTGGGATATTTCCAGGGATTTTTTTTGCTGATTTGGTTTTGGAATCAGGAAAGGGACAATATCTTGGTATTGAATCTTTTGGGAGATTTTCAAGGGTTCAATCCAGAGACCAAAATTAGGTCAAAAATAGGTACAGGGATTAGCTACACCATTCAGGGTTGAGTATTCTACAGGAAATAAATAAGTATAAAACTTACTAACCTTTTTTTGTTTCAAGAAGATATTAATTAACTCCTTTTTTTATATTGAATTTTCCAAAAGAATTTGAATTTTTATTCATTTTTTGCGCTTTACTAATTTGTTCCTTTCTCTTATTGCAGATAATTAGCGATAAGTAGAGGTTAAGAATTAAAGTAATAATTAAGATTTTTTTTTGAATTACTTCATTTTTGTTGTTGTTAATTTTATTGTTTTTTCTTTCTTTGAATTTAATTATTATTTATTTGTTAGAATTATTGTTAGTTTGTAAGAATACAAAATAAACGTATTAAAAGCAGGTTAATTCTTTCAATCAGCAAGTTACCTATTTTTTTACTTCCATTTTTCATTTTCAGTTAATTTTTTTATGTACAGCCATAGGAGCTGTAACAGATGTACTCAAGAATGGCGTTTTTGGAGCCGTCTGCAGTTCGCACATGCGTACTTAATGGCTTGTAGCAAAAGCCAGCCTCATTTAACAACTCTAAAGAATTAGCGCCTAGGACGCTAATGGATGCTCCACTATCTAGTAAACCCTTCAATTCCTTGCCAGCAATTTTGACGATGACATGTCTCTGATCAACTGGTTCGTAGATGATGGTAGACAAGCAAGATTTTCGCACCAGCTGTCTCCATTTAAAATATTTAGCACTACGGCTCGACCATTTATTTGGCTGTTTTCCTAAATCCTGCGTGTTTCGTACTTTCAGGGAAACCTATTGTTTTCCGTCTGGGTACTAATAGTGGACTGAGTAGGTATAGACAAGGATTCGAGGGGAGAAATTGAAAAGTCAGAGTGGAGTGGTCTTGCATTGCTGTTCTTTAACGGTATTGGCTCGGCTCGGTATTTGTCGCGGCATCCTGCATTGTATTCCTGGGGCGTGGCTGGGTTGCTCCCGAACGCGTAGCCCCAGTTTTTACTGCGTTCGGACGCTGGTTTCCCTGTAAGCCAAGACAAGTCGGACAGTTCGGCTTGAGGGAGCCTGGACGGCCACATCCATAGCAAAATACTCCAAGAAAGCTCTTGTTACAATCTTGGTAACGGTGGCCTATATCACGACAATTCCAACAGATTATGAACTGTTTATTGTTTTGGTCAGGAATCCTCTTCTGATCCATGGAACATACTTCATAAGCGAAATCATGGGTTACAAAATCGGGAGTAGAATCATCTGTCTCTAAGGCATGGATGAGAGGGTTATTCTTCTGTCGCGAGGTGGACGTTAGCTGCCTTGGGTCATGCCCGGATAGATTCCAAAGTTTCTCTAATCTTTGGCATATCACCCGTAACTCTTCAGTCGAGCGGAATGACGTCGTCATTGTTGCACACTGCAATGCTGGATCCATGTTATCCCTTACGATCTCCAGAAGCTCTTTTTCTATGAAAGGGCGACGAAGACGATGTTGTGAATCGATCACCAACAATTCGATCCCCAACAATTTCAATTTTTCAATCGTAATTAAAACTGAAAATAAAACAAATAAATCTTTTCACATGTACTTACATCCTCAATCACATTCCAGTCAACGTGACTGAGGCTCCAATTTCAATTTTTGATTACAAGAATACTTTGTATTGCAAGCTAGATCGCAACATAAACTCTTGAGTTGCCCGAATAAGTAAATATATGCGAATTAAGCATTTTCTGTTTCTGGCTATCGCTTCTCGAGTCGCCTTTTTTTTTGCACACGATCAGTGTAAGTACATATCTGCTAATCAAGCATTTTTTTTGTTTGTCGCTATCGCTTTTGGAGTGAAGAAAATATACGCGGAGTCTAGTTAAAATATTCGCGGCGCGCGCACCTCAAAAATCCCAAAAGGGATTTCGTCTTAGTATGATAGTATACTGTTAGTATAAAGAAAATATACAGCATTCTTGTGAAAGAGTTTTTAATATAATAAAATAATTAAAATCAGTTTTCTCTTATATTGAAGTAAAGTGGTGTTTGATTGATTAATTCCCTTCAGTTGTTCCTCGCGATATAACAAATGGTGGCAGCGGTGGGATTTTGGTAAAGGTTAGTAAGACCTGCCATGCCCAAAGAATAAAAAAAAAAAAAAAAAAAATAATTACACACCAAACGGCTATCAAAGTGAAAGAAATAAATGATCAAGTAATAAATGATCAAGTGATAAAAAAAAAAAAGTTAAAATATTAAGAGGAATAACATCATAAAGACGAGGAACGGCGCGCCACAACAGCCAATAAATGATGCAAAATATACAACAGCAAGCATTTGAAATTTTATGATTTACTAAAGAGCACATCTGTAATAAGTAATTGACATACGAGATTTTCCCTATAGCCCTACAGGAAATCACCAAATCGTAGTAACAATAACAACACAACGACGTTAAACCAGTGACGACTTCAACTACGTATATCACGAAGAAATTTCTTTTTTTTTTACTTAAGACGGAAAATTTTTCTTTGCCTTCATAAGTCTCAGTAAGTCTTAATAATTGTAAATTGAAAATATTTCTAGTTATCATACTATTATTATATATATTACTATATTATACTATTATTATATATTATTATACTATATTATATATTAACACGGTGGAGATTATATATATATCAAATTTTTATACATGTTGATTCCAAAGTGAAGTGCTTGATCCCCAAGTGAAGTTTTATCTGTGAAATTCAACAATTTCTTCAAAGTTCTGAGTTTGTCTAAAATCTGTATCTTAACTCGTAAAACAATTCTTTCCCGACGTCGCGCCAAACTCGTTCGAGAGTTTGAGGAGTTACCTTTCCACTCGGAATCATTCACCATGGCAAACGAAGACGAAATCAAATCAATTAGTCTTTCTGATGTCAGGTGTATGATACCAGAGTACAATGGTGACTCCACAGAATTACACAAGTTTTTGGTTTGTTGTAATTTATTGTTCACTTGAAGCGTTTCCGAACAGGATAAACAGTTGTATCTTAACATAGTAAGAACTTGATTAAGTGGCGCCGCGTATGAATTTATCAAATATAAAACATTTGAAAAATGGGAAGATCTTAAAAATGCTCTCAAGGGAGAGTTTTCGCAAGTAAAATCACGTTCAGTTGCCCAAAACGAATTGTTAGCCGCAAGGCAAAGTTTTCGGGAAAATGTTAGAGATTTCGGAGAAAAGGTTTCCAAGTTATTGTCTAGTTTGAATACCAGTACGTACGAAAGCGTGACTGAGACAGAAGCTCAGAAATTCCTACTTAATGAAAATGAAAAGTTGGCTATACAAACTTTCGAAGACGGCCTGAGAAATGAGCGGGTTAGGTTACTGGTAAAAGCTCGAGCAGAAAATAGTTTGCGAAAGGCTATAGAATTTGCTATAGACCATTCTAATAGGTTGGAACGTACTCCCCAAACAACACAATTTAATCGAAGTATCTCAAGGCCTCCCCTTCCGAGCTGTCAAATCTGTGGTCGTATGGGACATTTTAAAGATAATTGCTATTACAATAGGAACCTACCAAATTTCAAACCGGCATAGATAAAAAGAGAGGTTCAGCATATCGTTTGTAGTTACTGTAGGAAGCACAACCATACTATTAATAATTGCTATGCAAGAATGGGGCGAAATAATGTACCCAATTCTAAGTCAAGTTCTAATCAAAATCCTCAACAAAATTTGTATAGAGCTAGTGAAGTTTACACTCGAGGCCGTCGCAACAGTGTCATGTCTCAGCCCGTTCGTCGATATGTTGACTACGCTCCAAATGCTCATAGCGCTCACATTATTGAAAATCAAACCAATCAAGTTCAAGATCAACGTGAATCTCAATACAAGGGAAACGAAAGAGCGCGGGTGGGAACAGCCGGCAGACCCTCCCGCAACCGAATGCAGCAAGTAACAGCCGAAATACACAACGAGTTGTAAAAACTTACGACAAAGAAAATACTTTTAATGTATCTATAATGTTAAAAAAGTTTGAAAATTCACTGAGTGTGTGTGTACCATTTATTCCTTCCCAAAAGCCTTACTCTACATTCCTTATAGATACGGGCGCCGAAATTAGCTTAGTTAAATCAAATAATGTGCCTTTAAATGACAGTGCACATTTGCAAAGGTGCGTCATATCGACTTTATCAGGAGAATCTGTTGCAACTATTGGCCAGGCTCTAGGTACTTTTCAGTTAACTGACGGAACTAACAAATATAACTTTGAACATTTGTATCATTTTATACCTGAAAATTCTAATTTGAAATATGACGGCCTGCTTGGAAATGATTTCTTGAGTAAATATAATGCTAGGATAGATTATTTAACCAACAAATTGGAATTATGTATTAAATATAGGGACCCCAGCAGAATACCTGCTGAACAATTTAATAAAATTAAACCGAATGTAAGTGGTCCCAAGGAAATTTCAGCACGTGTTCATAAAATGAATAAGATTACCCTCCCGGCCAGCAGTGAAGCAATTATAAATTTGCCCACGACCCGTGATGGCGACTTTGTTTACTTTAAAAAGGAAGTAAAACCTGGTGTATATTTAGGTAATACAATGGTCCGGTCAGAGAATTTGATAGCGAAAGTTTCAATTCTAAACTGTAAAGAAAATGATATTGAGTTAAACGTAAACGATATAAAAGCCCAGTACGATAATTTAGATAACTACAGTATTTTAGCCATGAATTGCGAGGAAGATCCGGTAGTCAATAGACTCAAGAAATTAGAAGAATTGCTTAAGCTTGATCACTGCAATAATGAAGAAAAAAATTCTATATTAAGCATTTGTAGAAAATATAACCACCTATTTTACTTGAAAGGAGACGTTCTTACCTGCACTGATGCTATAAAGCACGAAATTCATACTCCTCTAGACAGACCCCCAATTTATGTTAAACCCTATCGTCTGCCAGAACGCCAAAAGGCTGAAGTTGATAAACAGGTTCAAGAAATGCTAAACGATGGAATTATCAGCCCAAGTTACAGCCCATGGAATTCGCCACTACTCTTGGTCCCCAAGAAGGCCGATAGCGCCGGAAATAAGCAGTGGAGAGTTGTGGTCGATTTCCGCAGGTTGAATGAAATCACCGTAGGAGACGCGTACCCACTGCCTAATATATCAGATATATTAGATCAGTTGGGTCGGTCTAAATACTTCAGCTCGCTAGATCTAGCGAAGGGATTCCATCAAATACCTATGAGTAACGAACATAAAGAAAAGACTGCCTTTAGCACTCCTTTTGGGCATTTTCACTATAACCGAATGCCATTCGGTTTAAAGAACTCTCCTGCCACTTTTCAGAGGCTCATGAATAATGTCATGACTGGCCTCCAAGGTATTCATTGCTTTATATATATGGACGACATAGTAATACATGGCTATAATTTAAATGATCATAACGAGAAATTGATACGTGTTCTAGAACGTCTTAACCGACATAAACTTAAACTACAGCCCGACAAATGTAACTTTTTGAGGAAAGAACTAATGTACCTAGGACATATCGTAAGCGAAAAAGGATTGAAACCTGATCCAAAGAAGTTAGAATCGATAACGTTATATCCCATACCAAAACGCGAAAAGGATGTTAGGTCTTTTCTCGGACTTGCGGGATATTATAGGCGCTTTATCGATAACTTCGCGAAAATATCGAAGCCACTGACAAGTTTATTAAAGAAAAACACTCCGTTCAAGTGGGATACTTTCTGCGATGAAGCCTTTCGTTGTCTGAAGGAAAAGTTGACAACTGCACCTGTTCTTGCGTATCCTCAGTTCGACCGTGCGTTTTTAGTGACCACTGACGCCAGTGATCAAGCTGTTGGCGCAGTACTTTCGCAGGGAAATATTGGGACAGACAAACCAGTGTGTTTTGCCAGTCGAACCCTTAATCCTGCGGAGACTAGATACACTACTACGGAAAAAGAGCTGTTGGCAATTGTGTTTGCAGTGGAACAATTTAGACCTTACCTATATGGTAAAAACTTCAAGATAATAACGGATCACAAACCGCTTATATGGCTCCTTGGCCTTAAAAATCCTACTTCTCGATTAATACGATGGCGAATTCGACTGGAGGAATATTCATATGAGATATTGTATAAACCAGGAAAATATAACATCAATGCGGATACTTTAAGTCGTATAAAAATAGACAATCCTACTGAAGACGTGACTCAGATTAACAGCAAAAACGATATAATGGTAGTTACCCGTCACCAAATGAAAAAAAGGGAAGAAGATAACGTGCTTCCAGTTTCAGCAACGAAAATAAAAGCAAATGAAATGGGAGAAAATGTAACCTATGAAAATTTCTTGAAAACTGAAGTACTTAGTTCAGATGTAAAAATAAACCAAGATTCATTGATAGACTTAAATAAAATAACGCACAAATTTGTTATCTTAACCCCTACTGGGAATTTAAAAGATAAAGTAAAAGAGTGTATCGGCGATAGTACCAACCCTCAGGTTAGTGAAATTAAAATTAAGAAGTCGAATGGATCAAGTTATATTGTTTCAAAAGCTTTCCTACCCATTCGCTCACAAAACGACAGTAAAATACTTTTCGGAATATTAACCGAGTTTCTATCATATAGTCTGCTACACAATTTAAGTAGAGTAAATATATTAATAACTACAGTAGACCAAAGCTCATTGGAAAATATAAGAAAAATGTGCTCATATATATTCGAACCTAATAAGATAATCTGTACCTTATACGTGGACAATAAAACAAAGTTAGTTAGCAGAGACGAAATAGATAAGGTACTCCGCGAGTTTCATGATAATCCTCTCGGAGGTCACCAGGGCATATCGCGTACGTTTAAGCGATTAAAACAATGTTTTAGTTGGCCCACCATGTTTCAAGATATAAAGGATTATATAAGAAAATGTCCATCTTGTCAAAGGAACAAGCTTTGTAAGAAATCGCCTTTGCCGATGAAAATAACTACTACGAGCTCGAGACCATTTGAGCGAGTGGCCCTCGATATCGTTGGCCCACTGAATACTAGTTATGAAGGAAATCGTTATATCTTAACTTTCCAAGACGATTTAACCAAGTTTTCCTCTGCGTTCCCAATTAAGAACGCGGAAGCTCATACAATAGCGGAGACGTTTGTAAAAGGAATAATATGTCAATTTGGTCTACCGGCTTTTATTCTCACAGATCAAGGGTCGAACTTTTTGAGCAAATTATTTCAGGAAACATGCAAATTATTGAAAATTAAGAAACTTCAAACTACACCGTACCACCCGCAATCAAACGGAGCTTTAGAGCGAAGCCACCGTACATTAGCGGAATATCTTCGACATTATGTCGATAGAGATGCTATGAACTGGGATTCATGGATCCCATACTCAATGTTTACGTATAATACTACGCCACACAGCAGTACAAACTTAACTCCCTTCGAACTCCTCTACGGTTTCCCTGCAAGAATTCCCTCTACGCTTACAGTAGAGCCCCAAGTTTGCTATAACTACGAAGACTATGTTAATGAGTTACGGTCCAGATTACAGCACGGGTATCAAATAGCCAAAGATTCACTAAACACCGTAAAGGAAAAGTGTAAGATTTATTATGATAAAGGTACTAAACCCTGTCAATTTAAAATAGGAGATAAAGTGTTACTAAGAAATCAGAAAAGAAGTAAACTCTCACCATTATGGGAGGGACCCTATAACGTTGTTAAGACCAATTCGGTCGAAACTACAACAATTAAACTAGGAAAAAAGAACAAAACTATTCACAACAATAATTTAAAGCTGTTTATTGAATAAAACTTATAAGTGTAAAAACACTCGTTTCAGAAAATGGATACAAAACTTTTTCTAATCTGGGTTGCAGTTGCTACGGCTCAGAATGCCAAGGTAACACCGATCAACGACAATCCGGGAATGTACTTCGAACAAGTGGGGGAAGTGAAGCTGTATTCTAATGAATGGAAAGTTGTCTCATATTTTGATCTTGATACTTTGAGAACAGAATTAAAATATATACAATGGTATGTTACTCAATTAAACAAAATTTGTGGAACGCTAAAAAAGCATGAGAATTTAACACAGATATGTATAACCATAGTTGCAGAAATTAACCATATTACTTCAGACATAGCTCAAAAAAATAACCTTCTGGAAAACCGTATCCGACAAAAACGTGGTTTGTTCAATATAATAGGCGTCGTAAGTAAATCACTTTTCGGAATTTTAAATGACGAGGACGCAAAGTATTATGACGACCAAATAGATCTATTACGTAAAAACGACAAACATTTGGAAAATCTAGTGAGAAACAATACCTACCTATTAGATTCTACTGTAAACGTGTTCAATAAGACACTCGCTACTATTAATGCGCAATACGTTACCATTGCCTCCAAACTTCAAAGTCTGTCGGATTCTAATTTAACTAACGAGGCTATTATGGAAATTGAATCAATTTCCACGTTAATTACTTTGATCCTGTTCCGGATGTTGTCAACACAATCCATCCTTATAGATTTAGTTACAGATGCCCGACACGAAAAATCTCATCCCTCCATCTTAACACCCTATCAGCTAGAAACTATACTACAAACAATTCAAAAGGAAATACCAAGCTCTTTATCATTACCAGTAAATCCAGGAGATAACAATCTACTAAAAGTATACAAAATTGCCAGAATGAGCACTGCAATACATAAAAATAGAATAATTTTTGAGCTTACTATTCCCTTACCCTTCAATGCAAAGTACCAATTATATAAAGTAATTCCTTTGCCCACACATTTTAACAAGACATTCGTTTATATTCAGCCTTCTACTGAATTTCTAGCAGTAGATTATAACAGAGAGCATTATTATAGTCTTAACAAAAATGATCTCGTAAGTTGTCATATAGAAAATAGTTTAGAATATTTATGTCAATTGCATCATACGCTTTTAAACTCGCTCTCTAGGAACCACCTGTGCGAAATTACCCTACTCAGAAGTTATTCTCCATCGATAAAGATATAGTTGTAGACATTATTTGTAAGGACAAAATAAATCCTTTGGTTTTAAAAAATACTGGCATTGTTCATATCCCTCGTGAATGTTATTTACGTAGTAAAGAACTTACGATACAAGCTAATAATATAAAGGAAACCATGGAACCGAACTTATTTATTCCGGCATTTAATATTACACAAAATTTTTTGAATTTCTCTGTAAGATCAGATTATCCTGATCAACCACAAACTGCCGTGCTTAAGTATTCGGCCAGAAATGATCTGGACACATTATTGCAAGCCATTAGAGGCCAAGAAAAATTAGACATTCCCCAAGACAGTATAAATACTCATCATGTCCACCACTACTCCCTAGGCTATATTTTACTATTGATAATACTTGCTTTTGCATTGTACAAACTTTTTACTTGGCGTAAATTGTCCCTTGGGAAAATACGCGAAAACATTCGTTTTAAAAAAGACAACCAAAAGACACAAGACCACGAAGAAAATGTTGAAATAAACGAGGACAAAAGTCAGACCAAGTCGACTAAACTCACACTAAAGGTTTAAATCAGAAAAAGTTACTTCACTCATGGTATATGTATATATAAATTTAGTTATTTCATTTTAAAAATATTGTAGAATATAAAGAAGAGTAAATAAAAATAAGAATATGAAAAAAAGGAAAAGTGAATACAAACAAAACTTGTAGTTATATACGATACTATATGATAAAGAAAGAAAAAATGAATAAATTTTATATTTCTCTTATATTTAAAAAAAAAAAAAAAAATTTTGATAATATATTTGTTTTGGATCATGCCTAAATGACTTTTTATCTCATTAGGATGTAGGATAAAAATTATTACTGTAACACTAAACAACCAAAAATATTTTTCTATCCATAATTATACAATTACGCAACGGAAAAGAAAAGCGAAAAAAAATTTTTTGTTGATTTACCATAAGTAACATGAAGTAAAAGTTCATTATACTATTATAACCATTTATACAAAAAAAATATTATTTTATATAAAACAAAGATACTTATATATTAAATAATAATACAAAAAAATATATTTCATAAAAGTAATTACAAATAACCAAATATACTTAAATGTTATCTTTAGCCAAATTTGAGGTGCGTTCGCTTCGAAAACATTTTTTTTCGAAAACTTCAGAATTTCAGTTTTCTTTTTAAAAGGGGGGAGGGATGTTGTGAATCGATCACCAACAATTCGATCCCCAACAATTTCAATTTTTCAATCGTAATTAAAACTGAAAATAAAACAAATAAATCTTTTCACATGTACTTACATCCTCAATCACATTCCAGTCAACGTGACTGAGGCTCCAATTTCAATTTTTGATTACAAGAATACTTTGTATTGCAAGCTAGATCGCAACATAAACTCTTGAGTTGCCCGAATAAGTAAATATATGCGAATTAAGCATTTTCTGTTTCTGGCTATCGCTTCTCGAGTCGCCTTTTTTTTTTGCACACGATCAGTGTAAGTACATATCTGCTAATCAAGCATTTTTTTTGTTTGTCGCTATCGCTTTTGGAGTGAAGAAAATATACGCGGAGTCTAGTTAAAATATTCGCGGCGCGCGCACCTCAAAAATCCCAAAAGGGATTTCGTCTTAGTATGATAGTATACTGTTAGTATAAAGAAAATATACAGCATTCTTGTGAAAGAGTTTTTAATATAATAAAATAATTAAAATCAGTTTTCTCTTATATTGAAGTAAAGTGGTGTTTGATTGATTAATTCCCTTCAGTTGTTCCTCGCGATATAACAACGACCGTTCAGACGTTCAACCTCTAATAGAAAATTGCTGAATGTCTCCTTAGCGCTTTGCTTACGGGACTCAATAGCTCTTCGAATTTCAGATATGTGACCACCAAATCTTCCTATCAGGGCCACTTTAAATTCTTCCCAAGAAGACAATGGGTACTTGCGACGATGGACCCAATACCATGCTTCCGCATTGCCCATCAGGAAGTTAGGGATGGCGTTGATTAACTTTTCGTTAGGAAATATATCGTTGGCGGCTAGCGCCTCTAATCGGAACACAAATTCTGTGACGTCAGTACTATCACCAGACCCGCTGAAAGAGATGTTCCATTTAGGAACCTTGAGTTGTCCTTTGTATGCCTCCCCTGAAGTAGATTGGGTAAGTGGCCGTGTCTCAGCCCTCAACTCGGAATGCGAGTTATTATTGTTAGTAAAGATATCCTTATTAGTTCTTCTATTTAAATTTGGGTCTGCTGAACCGAACTGACCCGGGACGAATTGTTTAGACCTTGAAGAGTATGACGAGCCTACCAACTGCCCAGGAGCAGATGAAGGCCCTGGGTCGTGGAAGCTTATCCTGCGACTGGGTATTGAAAGACCTTCTGAGTAAGCTTTATCCCTAGAAGTATGGGCACCAGGTGTACTTGCGCAGAGGCCAGATGGTACTTGGATGGAAAGTTCCTGCGCCATTAAAGACGGACGGACTGGTGCTGGGATTGAAGCAAACTTCGTAATTGCCTCCTCTAACTTGTCCAAGTCTTCTTGTGCTTGGTCCGCGTATGTTGGGGAGGATTGAATTAGTCTTTGAAGTCGACCTGTATAGTGACTGAGACTTGATTTTAAGGTTTGATATTGACCGAAGGATACCAACTCGTTTAACAGCCCAACCTGTTCGACAAGTCCAGGTACTTTGCTCTTACAGGCTTCTAGCTCTCTGGCAGGATTTTTCGGATCATGGCTTTTAGTTGGTATACGCTTTGGAAATACGGGTTCTAATTTTAGTTGGCCAGCCAAGACGTCCATGGCGGATGCACTAACCGGATCGATTTCCCGCACTTTGCACTCGATGGCCCTCTCTTCATCATTTAACAAGGATGGGTCCATATTAGAACTAATATTGGGTGAAAATAAATGGGTCTCGATGTGTTGTTAAATTAAGAGTGTTTTTACGTTTTAGTTTTATTTTCAATCGAATCCAAACCTGAGTTAGATTCTACTATGAGAAAAGAATAAATTTGGGAATCTCGATCTCGAGTAATATGTAAATCTAGGTATTAAGAAAAAAAAATTGGAACGGATGGTTCTGCTTAACAGTCATACAAATTACTACTAGTCAAAAATATTACCTAAAGAAAATTAGGACAAATAGATCAACAAAATATCATACATAAAGTTTGGCTGACAACAATGCGATAACGACCTATCAGGCTGGGAGAGTTCTGCTTAATTACGTAAAAGCAGTTAAGATGAGGAAATGAGTACAGGGATGCATGCGACAATAAAAGAAAACAAACTGAACGCTAGAGCAGCTCGCCAATCCCACCGGAAAATGCTGGAGAGGACTACCTCTATACGTACGTCTTATCTGGAGCCAGATGGAGGCAGCACTAACTAACTCGCTATTCTGTCAAGCCTCTGTGAAACGAAGGTATTCCCTCTAGCATCAAACAGACGCGAAGAAAGCTGTATACGTTTTGCTGATATCCGATTACAAAAAACAACCAAAACAAAAATGTATAGTTTAAGTATTCATAGGCCTTAACTTTTCTACCGGAGTATGCAATACAATTAAGAACGTAAATAAATTATACTGGAAGGTTTAATAATTAAAAAAAATATCTTAAATTTAGCCTGTATGTTTGGGCGCCATTTTGTGACGACTGACCGGGGGTCTGTACCAACAAAAATTTGGTTGTCACATTGCCTGTCTGAGCTAGCCGATAACTACTAGCTTCGGTCAGTCCAGACAGGTGAAAGTTGAAATGATAGGACCAGCACAATTTGACTGCTCGTGCTCAGGGTTGGGGTGGGGGATGTCTTTCCTAGCTTACATCAACTTATGTAAATGCTGGAGGAAAGAATAGTGAATTAAAAAAAAACAAAAAAAATAAATGTATAAATAAAAATTTAGGAGGAAAGAAAACAGGAAAGAAGAAAAAATAAAAATATTTATAATAGGAAAAGGTAGAGGGGTGAGTAAAGGCTAACACGCCTACTCGGTTATGTCGCTAGGTGTTCCCTATCCTTCTGGGAGTTATGCAGTAGTAATTGCTACTGACCTGTCTGATGTCGAGACCTCTCCCTTCCCTCACCCGTACCTACATTGTCAACAGCCAAACACCCGAATAGCTTAGCAAGAAGCCATCTTAGTGTCCCGTATCATGACATCACCAAAACAAAAGCTTCATTCCATGTTGGTTTATTTCATAAGATATCGGAAAAATATACCCTAATTCTAACTATCTCATTATAAATAAAGATTTTTTCTTTTTATTTATTTTTTTTTCTCTACTTTCTACTAACTACGCCTCTTACGTCTACGAAAGGAAATCTAAATATATGTACTATTCATAATGTAACTAGGTGACTAATCTATACATATAATACCAAAAGAACACTTCAATTTCTATTGAGTTGAGGTCACAATCGAAGTGACAGTCTGCGGTTATTTCGCGAGAAAGAAAAAATAATAATCTATATATATATATATATCCTATTTATATGTATCTAGTTGCCGACATACAATTTCTGTAACTGATCGAAGAATTCATAATTATTCCCTATGATCCCTAATTGGGTATGTATATTGTATGGAACTAATTTTCGGCTTAACTAATAGGGAAACAAAGAAAAAAAACAACGAGGGATATATACCTCACTAAGACTTATTCAATATAAAAAGAAAATTGAGAATAATGTATTATTATGATATAATATAAAAAAAAAAGCAATAAAAAAAAAATTCTATCAGATTCGACGGCTGGGCAAGCTGTTAAATTCAATAAATCAGTTATAAATGAGGGCACTTACTTGGATTTTTTTTTCTCCCACGTCGGCTGAAGCTGCACCCGCTGGGTTCAATCCTGGAAAGGAAGGTTGACCAACACAAAAAAAAACATGCATCTATGGAGCTACGTCCAAGCCACCGACCGCGAAAAAGCTACGCACTCGCCAAAGTTTTTCTTCTATTTCTTCTGTTTCCTTATTTTTTTTACCAATTATAGCAAACCCTATATTGGGGCTCTAAGGCTGGGTGGATTTGGTGATCCACAGAATCAAAACGAAATTAAAACCGATAACTATATACTTATATATAACTAAGCTAACGAAGCAAACTCTGCTTGTAGGTATCCCGCGCTGATTTATTTATCTTTGCTTTGGTCGGGCTGGCTATGCCTTTATGTATACACATGCATCCGGTATCCAGGCACTACTGCACGTCAAGGTACACCTCCGAAGCGGTGCACCTGATACGACTTGATTTTGTTTGATGGTGTTGTTACCTGAGAAGTTAGAAGAGCCTTACAAAAATGTTTCTACGTGAATATAACGTGTATAGCCCTTATCCAATAATTCACATCACTTTTTGCAGATCAACTCTTAAATTTCTAATTACTTCATGTCACCGGTAAACGACATACCAGCCGGAGAAAGTAGGATAACATTTGATTTGGCCTCACAAGCAATGAGATCACTGTTCTATTTGTTCTACACTTTATGCAAGAACAAAAAAACAAAACGCCTTTGGACAAGCTTGCATACACAAAGCGGCGTTACCACCGGAACAGAGCCATACACGTTTATACATATATATATTAATCCGATCTCACCCTTAGAAAAAACAATTATCCGAGAAGATAGTGTTAAGTACCTGGGTCAGGTGTCACCGCTAATTTTTCATCGAAATTAATAAACCCCTGTGTTCGAAATGAATGCTCCAGACCGGAACCTGTACTGGAGTGAATCTTAGTTTCAATAATATTCACCTTCTAACTCATTAGTTATTATTATTACCTGGCAATTAAATTCTTAGTTAACACTCAGGTAGCCGTATGGCAAATCAATCGAAACGTAAAAACTTTTTGGGCTTTAACACCATTCACTTGACTTTAGCAAGCTTAAACAAACGAGAAGAATACAACGCGCACCAGACTCTTAAAAGGGAACTTTGCAAATGATGATCTCTATGCAGATCATGTTAGTTTGCCTATTCGCAGATTAGGGTACCGTTTTCATTGCATTCTTATCAACGGTGATCATGAGCAGCACTTGATGGTCTCGATGAGGCATTTTTTTTTTTTTTTTTTTATTTATTTGGAACTATCGTATGTATAGATGCTTGTTTCTATGAGTGATCGCTATCCCGATCTTGTTGTGCAGGCCTCCGGCTGTGTTAGGGATGCCCTTTTTTTGTAGAAGAATCGTATTGATTTATAATCGATTGATGTATCGGTTGGTTATTATTCATTATTTTATTTCTATATTTGAGTTAGGAATATCAAAGAATTATAGAGATACGACCCTGCCCGCGAGAGTATACATATCGTGACGAGGTGTGGCATGACTGATGTATGAAATTTGTCTATGCCCGTTACAAGCCCTGTGATTACTTTTTAAACTCAAATGACTGTACTATTCGTATCCAATAGTTACTAACATGATGAATTTCCTCCTATGTTAAAAGCCTTCTTTTTCCATCAATTTTTTTACAATTGTGTATAAAACGAAAACAGAAGCCTATTATTTTTAGTAATCTTAGAAATGATAGAAAATCTCTAACGACTGCGGCATTTCAGTATGAAATGTTTTGCTTGTGTTGAGTTCAATAATTGTGTCGAATTGCGAATATACTTTTGTACTATTCCATCTATCTTCATGAGCTAATAAGTAACTTGTGCTCTTCCACCAAAGATTATGTTTGAGCAGTGAAGAAGGAAGAATACCTCGTGAGCCACAATCTGTTGGATTGTAAAGGGAAGCACCATACCGCCAACATTGGCAATCTAAACGGTCTTGTATTGCAGCTACTCTATTACATATAAACGTTTTCTATTTAGTTAGCTTTCCATGAATCCAAGCGAGGGTTATTTTCGAATCATTAAATGCATAAACGCCAGCATCTCCAACTTCGTCGATGATTTTACGTGGTGAAGGAGTTTTGCTAGTAAAACCGCTGTGCAAAACTCAAGGCGTGGTAAACTGATGGGTTTAACAAGAGCTAATTCCGACTTGGCAACTAATACATTCAAATATACGTCTCCATCTGTGTCCACACATCGAAGATAAATTACTGCACAGGATACGACAGTAGATGAATCACAGAAGCCCAAGAAGGTAGTAGCAGTGCTCGTATCGATTTACCTGTTGAGGATATTGCTAACCACCTTGGTATTTGAAAGTTTTCAAATAAGCAAAGTTCACTTCTTAACTAATGCCACCTACTGCTTATATTTTCTGGTACTACATCATCCCACGCAACTCCAGCAAGCCATAATGTTAGCGGGAAGCCACCCGATTGGATCGAATAATCGTGATACTCCCGACAGCAGTGAGCATTTAGTTATCACAGACAATGTTGATTTTAGTGTTGTTTTAAAACCGCAAAAGCCACGAACAGGATTTAAATATAAACCTAGCGTTTTTATCGTATCGTTTTCCGTCATATTCAACTGGGTCTTAACTTCTTTTTATCTTCTTCTACAGCTTTCAATAAAGTACAACAATTACTCAGCCACTTTCGAAGTTTAAAGCAACCTGAATTCAGCATACTAATTAAATGCTGTTGAATTCGCAATGCACTTGATATGCTGGCACTACCGGACATAACGTCATCTACATAAAAATCGTTTATTACAGCTGGATAAGCTAATAGATTGTAGTAATAATATAACTGTCGCAGTGTAATAATACTATATGTTGTATATATATATTGAGCACGGTCACCATGCTATTATACAGTGAAGATGAAAGCTCGTCGTCGTGGATCGCCAAGATCCAAGATGAAGGTAGATGAGATAGGAGAAGCTTTGTAAAAAGCAGACCTCCGCTACTAGGACGAACGCAGCTGTAAACAGCAGATGTCCAATAGTTGGTACGATGGGTGAAGCTATAAACAGCAGATGCCAGGTGGAGAAATAAAAGACTACTAGTTGTTATCTCTAACTCGTAAAATCAATTGCCCTTTATTGGAGTATCGCTACTAAATTTATACAAAAGTGAATTTGATAGCCTAAACTTAATTATTACTAATGCACATTAATACACGTTAAAACTAAACCGCTTATTCGCACTTATGCGCTTAACTCCGGTAGATGTAATGCAATTTAATTGACCCGTATTACGCTGGTTGCAAAACATGTAAACAAACGCATGTAGACAATTACAGTCTCTTCTTAATTTTGTGACATATATTTGGTTTAGCGTATGTTTTGCTTAATTGCAATTAATCAATCGATCTCATTTATTGTGATTGCTTAATTGAGCGATGGGTTTTGGGTCAATTGAATAATGCAAGAATGCAGAATGTGAATTCTTGTATTTTAGTTGATTGGGAAGTTGTTGGTTTATTGGATGTGCACACTCACATCACACCTTTCCCTTTACGGAGAAAAAAAAATAATAATCTTTTGTTGTTATTTTTTTGTTTGTTTTATAAATGCTTATTAGTTAGCTATTGAATTTTATTAGATTGCTATGGTTTTGTTTACATACTATATACATTAATTTATGTTTATGATTGTGCTATTGATATAAGTTTCACTAACTATTTTCCTATTTATGTGTATTTCTGTGATTGTATTTTTATTCTTATCTTTTACTTTATAGTTTATATTATCTATAGATTTTACTGTTTATGGACCATTATATAGTGGGTCCAGTTTCTTACTATTTTTTGAATTTATTAGTACTTTATCGCTAATTTTTAACAATATTGGGTAGCTACTTATTTCACTTGTTTGTTTTCGTTTTTCTTTTGATTTGTTAAGTTGCTCTTTACTTCATTTATCGTATGTTGCAATCTATATTTTATTTCTTTACTATACAACTCGTGACTATAGACGGGGTCTGGACGGTCGATATTGATTTCAGATGGTTGGATTATTCTTTTAGCAAATACGAGTTCGAATGGTGTGTATGTGTGTACCGTGTTGGGTGTGGTATTGTGGCAAAGGTATAGTAAGGTATCCAGTTGTCCCGGTCATCTATATTTTCATTAACGAATGATCTTAAGTATTCGTTGAGATATTTGTGATTTCTTCCGAGCGCTCCTATTGTCTCTGGGTGCGCTGCGGTGGCAAATAGTTGTTTTATTTTTAAAAATTCGCAGATTTCTGTGAAAATCTGAATCTTAGATTCTGTTCCTAGGTCAGTTTTCAACTTGTTCATTGGACCATATGTTAAAATGAATCCGTTGACTACTGCTTTTGCTATTGTATATGCCTCTTTATCTTTTGTCGGGATAATCACGATGTATTTACTTAAATCACATTGGATAGTTACGGCACACCTGTTGTCATTTTGTGTCTTTGTGAACCGGTCTACTGTGTCTATTGACGCTATGTCAAAAACCTTTATTGGCGTGGTTGTTACAACCATTGCTTCTTTGTTGTGTTTTTGATGTTTGTTTTTTGAGCAAAGTTCACATTTGTTGACATACCTAGCTACTGATTTTCTCATGTTGTTCCACGTGTATATATCTTTTAGTTTGCTAAAGATACTTGATTGTCCCAGGTGTCCTCCCGTTGGGGTTGAGTGGAAGTCGTATAATATTTGATTTATTTTCTCTATATCAGTCACTTGAATCTGTGGTTTATATATTATTATCTGTATTTTATTTAAAATTTTATTATATAAGCCTTTAAATGCGGTTATATTTATCATATTAAAAATTTGACTCTGTGCGGAGATCTTCACAATCTTGGTCTAAAGTTGTTTGTCAATCTACTCTTCCAATGCTTCGAATGCTTGCTCTAGTGCGGGTTCTACTAATTGGGTATAATTTATTCTTATTATCTTATTATATTATTATTATATTATTCTTATTCTTATTATTCTTATTATTATATTACATGAAGGAGAGATTTCTCGTCTAACAGACTGAAATTTATTGAAAATAATTTCAATAAATTTACAAAATGCATTTTAAGTGCAAAAAAAAAATTATTGAACTTTTCGACCCAGCGATCAGAGAGGTCTCATCGGTATGGTTATCTCTGATCGCCTACCATAGAAGTTCAATGTTGGATTATTCAATTATACCAATGTGAGGCCTCTTATGTTGGCATATGCGAAAGACGTTTCTATTTTCGTGACAAGAGATGAAGCTTTTCCGGTCACTCGTGCTGTTTTCGAACAGTACGAACGTATAGCGGGCGCTCAAATCAACCTTAGCAAGAGTCAAGGCTTGTGGTGTGGAAGGTGGAGAAACCGTACAGATACTCCACTGAACATCCAATGGACTAATACTTGCCTGAAGTATTTAGGTGTGTATATCGGTCGCGAGAGTAAATCAAATAATAGCCGCTTCGCCCTTGAGAAACTCTCTAGAGCTGTAAACTCATGGCGTAGTCGACTGTTTCCACTATCCCTAATGGGAAGGTCAGTCGTGATATACTATTTGATTACCTCGTCCATCATTCATCTGCTAAAGTCTGAGGTCTACTTCAAGCAAAACCGATAGACGCCTTTTGGTGCGGAAGACGATGGGTTGCTGAAAGCACGCTCTGTCTGCCAATCAAGATAGGTAAATAGGGTCTCACTAACTTGGTTGTGAAATCAAGGTGTCTCCAAGTGCGTGCATTCCAACGAGTGTTTTGCCAGAGAGACACCTTAATTTCTCAACTGTGGGTGAATGTACTGGGAGGGATCGGCATAGGGGAGTATTACTACCTGCTCTCTGTTCGACCACCCTATCCTCGTGACTGGCCACAGGATATAATCTCAACGATTCAGACCTGGGGCAGAATCAGGCCAGCATTTCACCTTAAGTGGAATGCTCTGCGGTACACGCAATTCGCGTCGATTCCAATCAGGTTTAATCATGAATTAATAGATTCAGTGTTCAGTAATGCTCGAGGTTTTTAAGCTGACACGCATACACTGACAGTTCTCGGAGATATTATTGATATCTCTGGAAACTGTCGAATAAACACGAACACTCCACAACTACACGACCACTCCACAACTACACGACCTGGTGGCTTCTGAGCGGGAGAGATTTCGCCAACTTGGGACCAGTGACCCTGGCACTAAGTTGGAAGATGCTTTCGTTCTGGACAGACCGCCTCACACACCTTTCAGCACACTTACAACACGTGTGCTCCGTGACGTGCTTATGTCAATAAGACCTCCGGAGTACACAGGATACAACAGATGGCGAACACACCTCGGGGTGAATATGGGCGTGATGGGAGGGATAACTTGCAGAGTAGTCTACAGTTATCCTTCTAGTTACAAAGATGCTGATGTAGCATTCAAATTGCTGCATCACAGTCTTATGCATCCTAATCAGTTGTCACATATCGACCGGCGGGTTCAGAGGATCTGCACAGTTTGTTCTGGTGAAGGCACCTTGTTTCACAGGTTCTTCACTTGTCCAGCTTTGCAGAGTCTAATGGAACTGGTGCGCGATATGTGTCAGTTGATCCACCCGAATTTCAGCATTACTAGGACATCGTTTCTATGGGGACCAAAGGTTTGTAGTCGGGTAAATTGTTTGATTAGCTTTGTGTTGACACTGGCCAAATCTACAATTCACTTGTACTACATGAGAGCCGGAGATGGGAATCAGAACACTGACCCACAACACCACGCACAAGCACTTAAGCGCCACTTCGTTGACAGATTGAAGAGACGTTTACGTCTTGAATATCTGGCACCGAACGCAGACACATTCAACTGCACATGGCAGCCACTATCGCTGGTGATATCAGGCCACACTATTTGCAACTCTAGTCCACGGGGCTTCTCCTCGCTTTGGAACCGTTGCAAGTGCTGTGGGAAGGATAAGCGCTCCGTTAGAGATGCTCAGCTGGAGGGATGATGAGGGCAGTTTGTAGAGGTCTATGATACTACAGGCTGCCCTCGCGGGACTCTATAACGGTATCGCGCAAAATTTTCGTTCGTTCGGCTATTAAGTTTTTAATTCGGTTTCGGTCTCGGTGTTAAATTGCAAAATTTTTTGTTGAAATTCGCTCGTTTAGGTAAAGATATTTATTAGTTTATTTTGGAATTTTGGAACTTTTGGAACTGCCACTTACCCAATTGTCAAAATTGGGACTTTAAATTTTTTGTACAACTTTTAGATCCTTTTCAAAATTCTTGTTTCCGTTTATAGAGTCTCTTTTGAGAATTTTTTTCTTGTTTGTGTCATTTTTGTTGTATTAATTGTTCTAGTTGTTTTTAATTGTCCCTTTTGACTATTTATAAGTTAGTTTAGCTAGTGTCCTTTTACAATTTTGTGCCTTTTGCCAACTAGTTTTAAGGAATATTTAAAAGAGCCACAAAAAGAGCCAAAAATAAAGAGCATATATAAATAAAAAAAAAAATTATATTATTCTTATTATTTTATAGTTTAACGCTAGCGTCAGTTCAGTTCTTCTTTTATTATCAACGTTGATTTTTAATTCTGATAATTTTGTTACTTCTGATGGTTCCAGGGCCTCAGTGATACGCAGTTGATCAGACTGCACACTTGTGTCATTGGCTTCTTCTACTGTAACATTAGTTTCTTTTCCTTTCTTTTTCGTTGAGCGAGTTTTCATTTAAAATATTTTGATTTCCTTTAGATCTGATATATCGAGTTTTATTCTGGACAACGCGTCAGGTCCAGAATTTTCAGTTGCCTTGATATATTGAATTTCGTAATCAAACTCTTCAAATCTAAACACATTCGAGTTAATTTCGATATCGGATTCTTCATTCAGAACAAATATGCTAATGGTATATGGGCCGTTCTTACTATAAATTTTCGTCCATAAAGATATGGTTTAAAATATGCTATAGCCCAATGGCTGGCTGTTAGTTCATTTTCTATTGTTGATTTGTTACTCTCTCCTTGTGTGAATGTTTTACTTGAGTATGCGATAGGTAGTTCTTTTCCATCAAAATTTTAGGATAAAATTGCACCACAGGCAGTGTTTGATGCGTCTGTCGATATAATGAATTCTTTTTTAAAATCAGGGTGCTGTAATATTATGGGCGACATAAGCGTAGTAGTGCAGTATTTGCGAAGTTAGGAACAAAACAACGGTAGTAGTTACTAAATGCTACGAAACGCCTGACTTCATCTGCGCTCTTTGGTATAGGATAATTTTTTTATAATATCATATTTTGAGCTATCTGGGCTTATAGCTTGAACTGAAATTTTGTGACCAAGGAATGTAACTTCCGTTTGAAAAAATTTGTATTTTTCCGGATTTAATTTGAAATTTCTCTCTCATAATCTCTTGAATACGGATGACAAATTTTTTAAATGATGTGCTTCTGGGCATCCGATGACTATTATGTCATCAATATATAAAAATGCACCTTCTGGTGATAAACCTGCCATAGCGATTGTCATCATTCGCGGAAAACTGTGTGGGCTTTTATTAAGTCCGAAAGGAAGTCGAGTAAAATGGTAGTGTCCCTGATTGGTTGAGAAAGCTATGTACTTTCTAGAAGCTGGGTCTAAAGAAATATGGTGAAACCCTGACATAAGGTCTGACATAAGGTGCTGAAAAATATTTTGCACGGCCCATTTGATCTAATATATCTTCTATTCGTGGCGGTGGGAATTTACCTCGAAGTAGGTACTATTATGTTTAAATTTCTGAAATCTACCACTAGCCGCCACTTTTTGTTTGGAGTACTTGACTTTTTTGGTACTAATAAAATTGGGAAACAGAGTTTTCTATTATTTTATTATCCAGCATTTTCTTCATTTGATTATCGATTTCTGATTTATGTGCCTCTTGAATTCTACAATTTTTTGTGTATACCGGTACTTTATCTGATTTGCTGTTCATAGAAATTATTGGTTGTAAGGGGTTCAATTCCGAGGGAAAATATGTCTCGATATTCCTGATATAATCCTTCAAATTGAGGTCTAGCATAATGCGGTATGGACTTTAGATTTAAAGCCGAAATTACTCGATTTGCTCTGTTCTTGTTCGGGACATTTTTATTCTAAATGTTAAAATTTGTTAAAAGTTCGGTTCAAAATTTGAGTTTTTGGATAGTTACTGTTTTAGTTGTCGTATTCAATATTCTAATTAATGGATCGCTGAGGTAATTGTTCCTCCTACGAAAGCTCCTGGTTCGAATTCTTCATGAATTACGACAATATCGTTTGCTTCTGATTTTACACTTTTGATTTTTCTAACAATTTCACATCGGTGTGGTATCACGATAACGTTTGGGGATGGACCGCTCATTATTGGTAATTCGATTGGCTCCTTGGCTGTATTTAATGTAAGTATCCAAGTGTCGTAATCAATGGAGGCTCTGAATTTAGTTAGGAAGTCAAGAACTAAAATTGCCTCGATAGCTAGATCGTTGTCTACGATTTGGAACAAGTGTTCGATCGAAAATTGATCGTTGAAAGTAGAGTAGTGTAGGTTGCTCCTATTGATTTTCTTGTATTATCAGTCACACCTTGTATGATACAATTATTTTTATGATAATATCGTTGGTTGACGCTTATTTTGCCTCTTTTAAAAATTGATATGTCTGCTCCTGTGTCGACTATAAATGTGCATACTGAAATACACATATCTACATACGCTTGTACAAATTAGTGATAGAGGTATTTAACGTGTGTACTCTTAGTTTATTTGTGAGGTCTCGCCCAAACGATCTGTTTCGTCTTCTGGTTGGGGGGCTTGGCATTCCCCCCAATCATAGAATCGTATTCTTCTATTACCTGCTTGTTTTCCATTATTCCACTGAGGGTTACGGTAATTTTTCTGGTTTGTATTGCGGTAATTATTGTAATTCGAGTAGTTGCTTTGGTTAGAATAATTATTTGGGTTCATTAGGTGACCGGTATTAGTGAAATCTTTGGTTCTGTTGCCTTTGCCATCTGTTCCTATTAAATTTTCCATTGTAATGTTCCCTATATTGGTTTGAATTAAATCTAAATCTTTATGGTTGTCTGCTTTGGTAGTGCAATACGTTATTATGTTGTGCTTTATCCACTGCAACTGCCGTTGCTGTAATCTCAGTTAGAGTTGTGAGATTACTCGCCTTTAATATCAATTCCGTATCTCTACATATTAGATACGTTATTAGCGAACGTCTGGATGGACAATTTTTCTGCCAGTTTCTCGGCTGACTCTCCAGTGGGTGGTGGCGTAAACACATATAGCAGTTCTATTGATTCGATGAAAGCTTCTGTTTCTTCTACTTTTCCATCGAATGACTGGGCGAGTGACGTCGCGGTTCGTATATCGAAAGGCATACTTATTTCTTCTTGGTTTTCTATTAGTTCTAAAATTTTTCTCGTCTTTAGCTTTATTTCGTTAAAAATCTCCCTTATTTTCAATGCTTTTTTCTGCAGTAGTTTCATGTTTTGCTATCGATATTGCATGTGATTCTAGTTTTTTCACAAGTTCTTTCTTTTCATTAAGCGTTTTTTTTAAGTTACTTAAAATGTTCAGAGCACTTTGAGATCCGGGGCGAGCTCCGATTTTTTTCAAACCTTGCTCATTTCTTCTTATTTACACACAAATCACGAATTAATTAATTAATTAATTAATTTTCCGCGCAAACCTATACTTTTAAAGATATTAAACTTTAAAAATCGCGAAATTTGTACTACACTTCACAACACAATTTGACATTCTCGCAATTGATTAACACTTCTTCTTCTTTTTAGGATTAAAAAGAGGCAGTGGTAGGTATGTATATACTAACCTTCCGAACATTCGGGTTACCAGCATTGCGCGCGTGTGTGTGTGTGCCACTTCCAGCCTGCCTGTGTGTGTGTGCTTTTTTAATAAAAGTTTTTCTATTCCATTCTACCTAAATGCTGCCTACTATACATCAATTGAATATTCGTAATGAATAAAAAAACGCAATGCTGGTAACCCGAATGTTCGGAAGGTTAGTATATATATACATACCTACCACTGCCTCTTTTTAATACTAAAAAGAAGAAGAAGAGTTAATCAATTGCGAGAATGTCAAATTGTGTTGTGAAGTGCAGTACAAATTTCGCGATTTTTAAAATTTAATATCTTTAAAAGTATAGGTTTGCGCGGAAAATTAATTTTAGATTCGTGATTTGTGTGTAAATTAGAACAAAAGAGCCAAGCTTGAATAAAATCGGAGCTCGCCCCGGATCTCGTGTTCGCCAAATATTCTTGAACTTTTCATTTATTTCATTTAATTGGTCCATTCGTGCATGTTGATTTCTTTTAATTTGTATATTCTATTTATTTTCATTGTAAATCTTGTTTCTTTCTTTTTACTTTTGAATCGTAATTTGCGCTGGACTGTTAAGATATTTCTTTCTAAGCCCCCTTCGGTGGTCTCGGTACAGAGTGTACACTAACTCTATTACCTTCACAACTGCTATGATTGCCAAAAGAATAATAATCTGCTTATTATCAATATTTGGTTGTTGACGATCTCGCCGTTAATATCCGCGTATTTTGAATTAGTTTTTCCCATATTGTGTGTGTAAGAAAATGTTCTGATTATTTCTATTTCAAAGAAAAACGTTGAACAAACAAAAGAATTTTTTTTACTGTATGATCAATTTACTCTCTATTTACTATAAATTATATCGATTATTCCTATTGTATATACATATTACGTTTTTATTGTTTCTGTTATTATAATTAATGGTGTAGATTACAAGGCGCGTAACTGATAAGTCAGGTTTTTAATTTGATAAACTAATATTGACATCTCATAAATTTTTTTTTTTTACGTATATATATGTGTAGAATCGGAACCACTTTGTTCTACTACAAACACCTTATCAAAAACGGTTCAACTGTCGTCAGCTTTGTCATTACATTATTTCCAATGATATTTCTTAACTTACTGCCATTATCAAGTAATTAGGCTCTAAGATCAGCTTAATTGTCACAATTTGAAGATTGTCTTCTCATTGTCATCTGCAGTTTATCTTTAAATTGGTTGAATTAAGTCGTTGTCCATGCTAGTTATCCGAAGAATCTTCTTAACGTTACAGTCCGAAGATCGTTTTTTTTTTATCACAGTTCCTCTATTGTCAGTTTAATATCTTCAATATCTGAAGATTTCTGATTATTTTAATCGTTAAAGTCAGTTTCATTATCATGGTCCGAATATCGTTCTTTTTAACGTCACGACCCGAAGATTACAAGTTAATTATCACGGTCATCATGTAGTAATACTATAACTGTCGCCATGTAATAATACTATATGTTGTATATATATATATTGAGCACGGTCACCATGTAGTTATACAGTGAAGCTGAAGGCTCGTCGTTGTTGATCGCCAAGATCCAAGATGAACGTAGATGAGATAGGAGAAGCTTTGTAAAAAGTAGACCTCCGCTACTATAGCGGGCGCAGCTGTAAACAGCAGATGTCCGAAAGTAGGTACGATGGACGCAGCTGTAAACAGCAGATGCCAGGTGGAGAAATAAAAGACTACTTGTTGTTATCTCTAACTAGTAAAATCAATTGCCCTTTATTGGAGTGTTGACTCACCAAACGAAATCTTCAGCATCAATGAATTAACCTGAAAAGAAAAAGAAAACTTTCACAAAGAATATAGTTGAAATACATCTAAACTTATCTGAACTCCAGGTAATGTTTGGTTTTCCTTCTTCCTCCCATCCTGCAAGGTGCTCCAGTAGGGGTATCAATCCATCCTGCATATCTTCAATGTTACAAAATCCTAAAACAAAAAGATAATTATGGATAAATATTAATAGAAAGAAATTAGAAAACATGATCACAACAAAGTACTTAACCTCACACTCAAATTTTAAGAAATTACAATTATAATTTGCGTGTGAGGTATTTAATCACAAATAAACACTTAACAACACTTAACTCACCAACAATACGAACAACACACAGTTTTATTTAAAATTACACCGAAACTTAGAAATTTTTGTAAACGAAAACACGGCACAATGTCACAATTTAATTTAATTTGACGTCCGTAACTTTATGGTCTCGGTGACACAAGTACATTCTTTTAAGAAAGTTTTATACGCGGAATTCGAAAATCGAATAATATTTACGCGAAATTCAATAATTTTAAAGAAATGTAATAAAATTTAAATTATCTATATAAACAATAAGATAAAATGATACAAAAAACAAAGAAACAAGATAAAAAATATTTATTTTAACCGAATTTATACGAACATTAGAGCATGCGCAGTAAATTAGTACTATCATACGCGAATTTGATGTTTTCGATGTCAGTAGCTTGAAATTTCGGTGGAGAAAAACGTGAATTTTTATTAAAATAATGAAAAATTTTATATTATTCGTAGAGTTTCACTCAATATTAATATAAAGAAAATTATTATTAATAATTTCGCGAATTTTCATCCCTTTTGAAAATAATTTTGTGACAAGTCAACTTATGATTTTTCTTTTCTTCAAACAGAGAATAGAACCAGTGGCACTACGAATATAATGGCGAAACCCACCTCTATAAAAGGCTGATACATTGAGCTGGAAGCTCTCTTCTTTGGAAAAAGTTCTGGCGAAAGGTTCAAGATTTTAAGGCAGCATTCATGAAGCAGCAATTATCAAAAGGTTGTCCCCAATTGGAGAATGAAAGGTACGTCATTCCCACAATTGAAGATTTGTTGGAAAAGTTTTCAGGTGGAGCTTATTTCTCAAAGTTAGATTTAGTATCTGCATATCAGCAAATCGAACTTGATGACAGAAGTCAAAATATCACTACAACTTCAACCCATCTTGGTTTGTTTAAATATATGCGCTGCCCGTACGGTATTAAGACATTACCTGCAATTTTCCAAAGGTGCATCGAATCTGTATTGGCTGGAATTGAAGGGGTCGCCGTCTTTATAGACGATATTTTGGTTGCAGGAAGGACTCCGAAAGAGCATCTTCGAAGATTGAAAACTGTACTAAGCCGACTCCAGGACGCAGGTCTCACGTTACACAAAAATAAATGTGAGTTTTTAAAAGGTTCAGTTCGGTATTCAGGTTTTGTCATATCATCTGAAGGCTTAAAACCCTGTCCTGAAAAAACAAAAGCGATCATGGAAATTAAAGCACCTCAAAACACCACCCAGCTAAAATCTTTTTTGGGAATGATCAACTATTATCGGAAGTTTGTCCCAAACCTTTCCGATCTCATGAGCCCATTAAATAGGTTTGTAAAAAAGGATGCCTATTGGGAGTGGTCATCTCAATGTCAGGTAGCATTTGAAAAAGTTAAGAGGCTACTAACGAGTGCCGAAGTCTTGGTACACTACAACCCCAATGTACCTCTTCAACTAACCGTTGATGCTAGTAGTTATGGTCTAGGAGCGATTTTGGCTCATACTTATCCTAACGGAAACATAAAGATTTTGGCTTATGCTTCGCGAACCTTGCATGATGCTGAGCAAAGATATAGTCAAATTGAACGTGAAGCACTGTCTATATATTTTGGTATTAAATATTTCCACCAGTATTTGTACGGAGGGAAATTTATATTGAAGACAGATTGTAAACCTCTTATTTCGATATTTGGATCAAAAACAGGCATACCTCAAATGGCAGCAAATAGGTTGCAACGGTATGCAGTATTCCTTTCAGGCTATGACTCTGACATAAAATGTGTCAAAACAACGGAAAATCATGCGGATTTTCTATCACGATTACCAATATCCGGAACTCAAGGAAAGTTTGAGGAAATTTCAGAGGATATTGAAAATATCCATTTAAATTACGTAGTACAAGAGGGTTTTCTACCCGTAGATGCAAAAGCAATAGCGGGGGAAACGGAAAAGGATCCCATTTCAAAACAGGTATCCCTACACACAAGGCAGGGATGGCCAAACCTCATCAAAGATAGTGAGGTATGCGAGTACTTTAAAATAAAAAATGAACTTTCGATTGAAGGTGGGTGCATATTGCGCGGCATCAGAGTGGTGATTCCAGCAAGTCTCCGTGAAAGGATTCCAAGGGAATTACACACTGCCCACTTCGGGGTGGTAAAAATGAAAGCCATTGCACGATCATACTTTTACTGGCCAGGAATATACAAGGATTTAGAATCTTATGTTAAAGCCTGTGAGAGCTGTGCAAAAATTCAAAAGGATCTAAATAAGGTAAAATTAAGTCCATGGAAATGGCCTAGCAGTCCTTGGGAAAGAATCCATATCGATTTCTGCGGTCCTTTTTACGGGAAATATTTCTTAGTAGTTATAGATAGTTATTCGAAATGGCCTGAAGTATTTGAGGTTGTCAATATTTCAGCTAAGTGCACTATTTCAAAGTTGCGTGAAACCTTTAGTAGGTCTGGACTACCCAAAGTGATTGTTTCCGATAACGGCACGGCATTCGTGTCTGAGGAATTTCAACAATTTTGTAATCAAAACGGTATACGGCATATGACGGGTGCATCGTATCATGCTGAGTCGAATGGACAAGCTGAAAATATGGTGAAATCTTTTAAGATTGCCTTTTCAAAAATTTCTCCCAGTTCCAAGGACACACAAGAGGTTATGCACAGATTTTTACTAGCTTATCGAACAGCACATTAGACCTTGTTAAGCCCAAAATAAAAGAATTCCAAAATACAGAAACAGCTCCTACTCGAGAAAAGGTTAGAGTTCAACAAGAAAAGCAAATAAAAAATTATGGGGGAAAGAAGGTAAGACAGTTCGAAAAGGGAGAATTGGTCTGGTCTCGAACGTATAAAAGTAATAAAAAAACGTGGGAAAAGGGGACGATTGAAAGTGTTCTGGGCACTAGAACATACATCGTCAAGTCAGAAGGAGAACCAGTAAAAAGAAAACGACACGCAAACCAATTGCGTCACAGAGTCTCCGAAGGTGTTGGAAAAGTGATAATTCCAACAACGAATCTAGAATTGGGAACCAATATGTCACAAGTCGAACTACCAATAGAACCAGAGGCACAGAAACAGAATATAGACGAAGTAGCAAGCGCATCACCTTCTGTAGATGACCAAAATAAGACTGAAATTTTTGCAGTAAGCGATGATCGTTATTGTGACTCGGAAACTGTTAAAACTCGAAGTAATCTATTTAGGAGTGCTAAGAAAGGAATAAATTATAAAGTCTGAAAGGTCATAATAAAGGTCATATATATATATATATATAAAAGAACAAAAAAAAAAAAAAGAGAGAGCATTTCTTGGATGTTAATTATAGTGTTTTATCTGGATAAAGTACTCAAAGAAAATTCACGCTTTTGCCTGGTAACTCAATTGGTGAATTATAATACATACTAGGTCTAAGCCTTAAAATTGGATACTATAGTTATAGAAGTAAAAAGTAACGTTTTGAATTTGTGAACCCTAGTACATAGTAAGTAGATAACGATTAAAATAGATGCGGTCCGATTTAAAAGAAAATGTAAATCGATAATAGGAAGGTATCCTATGTAAAATTAAGAGAATGTCTCTATTTAAAAGGGAGAGAGTTGTAGCATATGCATTGTAAACAGGTTTTAACCTCTGCCTAAGAGAAGTGGCTTTCTTCGTTGCATACCGCTCATCAGCTGAAAATCATATAGCGTTAAGCCTTAGTGTAACTTTTATATCAGACATTAAATAATACATGAAATAGAGTATTAAAGTATTTCTTCTACCCTTATTCCTAACGTGGATATTACATCAAGTTTCGCAACTCCCTAAAATAACTTTACCTCAATTTAATGGAGAATACAATTCTTGGCGATCATTTCACGATCTGTTTACAGCTCTGGTGCATAACAATACAAACCTTCAATCATTTCAGAAACTTCATTTTTTGAGAGGATGTCTCATTGGTGACGCTGAACGAGTATTACGACATACTCCAATTACCAATCAGGATTATGCATCAGCATGGAATAAACTGAAGCACAGATATGAAAATACACGAACCTTTGTTAATAAGCAAGACGTTAATAAATCAACCAAAATTAACTAACGAAAATAGCAAGATCTTAAAGACATTGGTAGACACCACCCAAGAATGCTTGCAACAACTAGAAGCTTTAAAAGTGAATACTGATTCATGGGGTACATTATTGATTTTCTTAATTGTGCAAAAATTGCCTTTCGTAACACTACGTCTGTGGGAAGGAAAATTGGGTGAAAGCCAAAATTTACCAGAATTCAAGACATTTCTATCATTTTTAAAGAAAAAAGTTCGTGTATTAGAATCAATTAACAACACAATTAGTTTAAAACCAATGACTCCTTCCATCAAGGCATTATTACAACTCGACGTAATGGCTCTACGTAACGTAATAAAAAACGCAAGCAGATGTCTAAACTGCTTCTCAAGCAAACACGTTAAACGCAAGTGTCCAAACAAGCAGAGGTGTACAAAATGCAAGGAATTACATCATACGACACTACATATGACAGAGCCGTTTGTAAATTGTGTCCAAGCCAGTGACCCAACTAATTCAACTGTTACTGCCAATTCAAACACAAGTCAAGAAAACATCATGAGCAAACCTAGAACCTTTTTAACCAGAGAGAAACATAATGCTTTGTTGTCAACGGCGCTGGCATTAGGGCAAGATCGCAATGGTCATTCAACAATAATGCGATGTCTGATGGATTCAGTGTCTTCAACATCATTCATCACAGAGGCCGCCTGCAAAAGGCTTCAAATACGTGGCGTTGAAACATCAATCGAAATATCAGGACTGATAAAAACCAAACTGCACTCGCTAAAAGACAGGTCCGACTCCAATTAAGGTCTCTTAAATCAAGCAATGCAGTTGTGGAAACGGACATGCTCGTACTGAAAACGATAACAGATCTATTGCCAGCCAAAACGTACGTCAATAGAAATTGGCCACATCTTCAAAACCTTGAGCTGGCCGACCCAACATTTTGGAAACCGCGGCACATTGATATTTTAATGATTGATTAATTGCAATTAAGCGAAACAGACGCTAAACCAAATATATGTCAGAACCTTAAGAAGTGACTGCAATTGTTTACATGCGTTTGTTTACATGTTTTGCAACCAGCGTAATACGGGTCAATTATGTTGCGTTACATTTATTGTGATTGATTAATTGAGCGATGGGTTTTGGGTCAATTGAATAATGCAAGAATGCAGAATGTGCATTCTTGTATTTTAATTTATTTGGAAGTTTTTGGTTTATTGGATGTACAAATTCACATCATAGGATACTTATTATTTTTGCCTTCAGCCAGATGTCTTAGAGTGCTTAGAGCGAGATATGGTGTACATGAATTTTCGAAATTGTCGGTATTTAACTCGTATACTTATATATTTTGATTGAGGGAAGTTCTCTATAGAATCCGTTAGTAAGCCGTATGGCTTTCTGGAACACGTATCTGACGATTCATTTTGTAATGTTCGCAGTAAAGGCAATGCTATGTTTTCGCCAACGCATGATGATTGTGATCAAGTCTTTCTGAAGCTTAGGTCCGGCCATTAACGTGTGATTTAACGACAACCCAGTGGAAGTCTGACTCAAGGCATCAAACACAACTCGAAAACGTGTTGTACAGCTGTCCTTCAAAACAGCGTTGTGTGGCAAATAGTTCACCGTATAAGTACATAGATTCAGAGCCTACTGTGATGATATGTTGTTCTTCTTAAGTAGCCGCGATCTTCATATGATCCAAATTGAGATATTCTTGCAAACATGCGTCACAAAGTTTATGTAATTCACTGTCTCGTCTTAGTCTTCTCTCTATCTAAAAGAGCCTGTTCACTGTTCGATCTCCTGAACGTTCTAATAATGGGCTGCAAATTGATAAAAGGTAAATGCACCTCATATCTTCCATCTTTAAGCCTTTCGTGATTGCGCATGTAAAACTCCTCACACTCGTTGTCTTCCTTACTGATTATCTTCTCCTCAGGTAACTCCTCTAGGTGCCAAAAATGTTTTAATAATGTATCGACTTCAATACAACTATATACAGTAATTAAATCTGACGTATACAGCGAAGATGATTGATTGCTGTTCACAATTTCGCCGAACAGAATTCATCCTAAATAGGTAATCTGGGCAAATTTCTGGGTATTTCTCAGATCTGAGAGAATAAAACTTCAATACACATCTGCGCCTAGTAGCAACACGATGTGTGCAGGATGGTTATAAATAAGATCAGCTACGACCAGACCTTCAATTTGGTGCAATTCCTGGCTAACTTGCATGGGTTTTGATGGCAGGATACCAGTCAATGATTCGAATGCCTGAAGTGATTTCAATGTAAGTTGTACCTGGCTTGTAGATATGCCAGCAGGTTTTAAGACTCAACTTCTGCACCATTTCCTCTGTGTTGAACGAACCATAGGAACCAGGATCAATGAGAGCTCTCAATATATGTGTCCCGTTTGAAGTTCCGACTTTAATGAGAGCTAGTAGTAAACTTGATGAAACTTGGTCAATATAAGGTGATGTAAATCTTTTACCGTATCATTAATGCGTTTTGATGTGCTTGGGATGGGGTGACTTAATTGATTTGCCTTCATATCATATTGGTGTGTCTGATACAAAAGTGTGTGGTGACGATGATTGCAATGATAACATCGTTTCGAGGTGCTACAGCCTTGGGTTGGATGACTTTTCGCTAAACAATTCGACATAAGGCTACCTTTCAGGTAAATTCATTCCTAGTTGAAGCTGTCGTTTTGAGAAATTGCAAGCATTGTCGACGATTATGAGGTTTATTACACAAAGAACACGATGAGGCATATACATATTTCTGAAGCAGGTCCAATATTTCCATGACCCTTAACCATTTCCAAGGTACGGAAGCAGGATGCGAGAAGGTCTGTAAGTGAATCTAGCTTTGGTAGGTATTTACTGTTCTCTAGTGATTACTCCCATAATTCGCGAGTCTCTTGAGCAAGTCTTTGTATTAATAGAAACATTAAGATTTCATCCCCAGTATCAACGTGAACATCTAGTTTACGTAAAGAGTGTAACACTCATTGTAATTCCTTCAACAGTAAGTGTGGATTTATCGTTTCGCCTCTCATTTTAAGCGTGTCTTTAAAACATAAAAGTTTTTGCGCCTTTGGAACTTGATGATTGCCATGAATGAGTGTAGAAAACAAATCGTGACAAGAACGCCAAATTCGGGATATCTATCCGTGGTAATTTCATATTTTAAGTTGATATAAAAGCGGTATCTAAAGTGGAAGTATCCGCGGAATATTCACACAATTCCTGAATATCTTACTCATCGAGATGAGAATTGCGTTTCCTTAGAATTTTTAATTCCCTAATTCTCCATTCCCAATTCACTAACATGGTTGGAGAATTAGGGAAAACGTAAGAAATGTGAAAAAGTGCGAATCGCCTGGGACGATTAAGGGTATCAATTTTTGTTGTAGAGGGTTGGACTTTTTTTCATATGTGAGGTACATCTGCCTATTACCTTCCACTGTCGAAATAAATTTAAATTTCTTTTTTGTTGGGTTAGTTTTTGAGGGATGTAGGAGGGTAGGTTTTCTCGAGTTTTTCCGGGATAACGAGAGAATGGAGAGTAGAAGGAGAATGTATGTGGTATCAAAAAAAATGGGAGCTCAGCGCGAACAAGATAGGTTTAGGAAAAGGGGCGGGGAGAGTGCGGGGTAGAAATGGGAGCTGATTAAGGGATATTAAAAAAATTAAGACAATATCAGGAGCTGCAATAATTCGCAGACGTAAGCTCAGGATCTCTAAACCCAATAAAAAAAAAGTAAGAATTCACTTTGGTAATTAGGCATGCATGGGTATTATAGGCTATATTTTATTTCGATTAACGGTAATTTGAAGATTTGAGCGGCCTCGGCGGTAAATTTTGCTATCGCAATATTCACGGGCGCCTAACTCTATGTGGGAGGGCTGTAGAGTATTAGAATTTTTTTGATAGATTAAGAGTTTAGAGTACAAAAATGTGGGTGAACAATTTTTGGAGCAGGGTGTTTTGGGGGTTGAGGGTCGTACCACCCCTCATAGAGGGTTGCTAAAACTACGTCATGTTTGGTACCAAATTAAAGAGGGAGGAGAGGGTAATCGAGTGGTGTAGTTTGTCTTTGATTGTTTTAACGTGATAGCTGACTTTTGACCGCCGAAAACTATTTTTTTACACTACGGTCATATACACCCCAGTTTCCATATTTTGCATATATTTCTTCCGTTCTTTATTTCACATCCATTAGTACTCCGTAGTGAACATTTTTGTCATAGGAAGTAAATTTCCAGGACTTACCAGTTCTTCGCAATGATGAGATGAAATGTGTCAATTTTTGTACCAAAACCGGCCAATTTTTCACCTTAAAAAGGACTGCTACATTTCTTTTACAGTAATTTCCAAAACGGTTTATCGGATTCAAAAATTATTTATATATTTAATTAGGGGACAAATGTAGATGCGATTTCATCCTACACACAAGCTTTACCGTGTATATTTAAAAATTTTACAGCATCTCTTCTGTACTGGACGACGACCAAATTGATCATTTTCGCATGATTTATAATTTTTAGCGGGTACTTTGAGAGACAAAATCCTTGTTCCTCTGTTAGTATTTCATGGATTTCCATAATTTGTTTTTTACAATATAGCCAGGACACGCAGTGAATATATAACTAAATTTGAAATTCCTAGGTACCTAGATACCTTCACAAAATGCAACAAAAGCAGACAATACAATTTTTCCACTTACTTTTCCACTTGCAAAACACCGGAGAATTAACAAGTGGAATGGAGAATTTGGGAATTCCGCACCTTATGGAAATCCATGCAATACTAACAGAGGAACAAGGATTTTGTCTCTCAAAGTACCCGCTAAAAATTATAAATCATGCGAAAATGATCAATTTGGTCGTCGTCCAGTACAGAAGAGATGCTGTAAAATTTTTAAATTTTTTTTTTTGTCCATTAATTAAATATGTAAATAATTTTTGAATCCGATAAACCGTTTTGGAAATAACTGTATAAGAAATGTAGCAGTCCTTTTTAAAGTGAAAAATTGGCCGGTTTTGGTACAAAAATTGACACATTTCATCTCATCATTGCGAAGAACTGGTAAGTCCTGGAAATTTACTTCCCATGACAAAAATGTTCACTACGGAGTACTAATGGATGTGAAATAAAGAACGGAAGAAATATATGCAAAATATGGAAACTGGGGTGTATATGATCGTAGTGTAAAAAAATAGTTTTTCGGCGGTCAAAAGTCAGCTATCACGTTAAAACAATCAAAGACAAACTACACCACTCGATTACCCTCTCCTCCCTCTTTAATTTGGTACCAAACATGACGTAGTTTTAGCAACCCCCTATGAGGGGTGGTACGACCCCCAACCACCAAAACACCCTGCTCCAAAAATTGTTCACCCACATTTTTGTACTCTAAACCCTTAATCTATCAAAAAAATTCTAATACTCTACAGCCCTCCCACATAGAGTTAGGCGCCCGTGAATATTGCGATAGCAAAATTATTATCTTCAAATTACCGTTAATCGAAATAAAATATAGCCTATAATACCCATGCATGCCTAATTACCAAAGTGAATTCTTACTTTTTTTTATTGGGCTTAGAGATCCTGAGCTTACCCCTGCGAATTATTGCAGCTCCTGATATTGTCTTAATTTTTTTAATTTCCCTTAATCAGCTCCCATTTCTACCCCGCACTCTCCCCGCCCCTTTTCCTAAACCTATCTTGTTCGCGCTGAGCTCCCATTTTTTTTTTGATACCACATACATTCTCCTTCTACTCTCCATTCTCTCGTTATCCCGGAAAAACTCGAGAAAACCTACCCTCCTACATCCCTCAAAGACTAACCCAACAAAAAAGAAATTTAAATTTATTTCGACAGTGGAAGGTAATAGGCAGATGTACCTCACATATGAAAAAAAGTCCAACCCTCTACAACAAAAATTGATACCCTTAATCGTCCCAGGCGATTCGCACTTTTTCACATTTCTTACGTTTTCCCTAATTCTCCAACCATGTTAGTGAATTGGGAATGGAGAATTAGGGAATTAAAAATTCTAAGAAAACGCAATTCTCATGTCCCAAATTCCCAAATTCTCCGCGCTACAGAATCCGGCCCCTGATCTCTTACGGCCGAGCTTAACTTGAAAATTTATCGAAATGTTTTCCAACATTTTGAATAGCTGAGATAAGTGTCTTTATACAAGCTTTAGTGCAATATTTTAGACAAGCATCTTTATAATTAGATCAAATAATAGCTATTTCTTCCGCGATACTATATTGTTCAGAAATAAGGGCTTCAAAAGAGGATGATTGGGATTCGGTTGCCTTATACTCACTAGCTTTTGCTTTAGTTTGCTTAACCTCAGTAGGCTCACTTCTGTCTTGATTGTCGTTAATGCTTCCGATTTTTTTTATCATCATTAGGACCCATTTGTAATTTTTTAGTATTGTAATATAATTTAATATTTTAACATACTTAATTTTTTAATATACATATATAATATTTTAATATATGCATAAGTATGTGTTTCTGTGCGTTTCAAGTTCTTTGTAATCACTATTTGATTATAAATTTGTGGAAAAATTCACTGTTTCAATTAATTTACTTCCAATCAATAGAATTCATTAAATTTAATTATAAATTATATTATATAGGTTCTATGCACTTAAGTCTTCAAAAAGTTTCAATTTAACGTAAATTATTACGACAAATCTGTTACAAAGTCTTTTCAATATTTTTGTTTCTTCCATTTGTACCGGTACCGTAACATCAGCTCCACATGTATATCGACGCGGATTATCGAAAATATGCAAAACATATTATTTGATACTCGTGTAATGCAATTTTTATCATGTTATCCAATTTATGTTGATGATTATGTTGACTGTATGATCCAATTTTGGCTAAGATCCAGATGCGAAGAAACATAATGTTTGCGTACATAGGTTTCTGCAGGTGCTGATGCACCTGAATGCGATGTGATGGATGGTGGTTAATAATTACAGTTTACTGGCTCCACAGGTTATAATATCTATATATGTCTATATACTTTTGTTAATTATAACAAATAATTACAATTAAATAAAAACTTCAATGTGTACTGTTGTGTGGCGTGTTGACTATCCAACACTTGAGAGATTCTGGTGCAGAGCCGATGACATCAGCAGAGTCGAATGATTTTTTGATAACAGGCATTGGCAAATGTATTTTTCGAAGATCGCAATTTCAGGTAAATACTGATAATATCGAAAAGAATTAGAAAATTTAATTAAAGTTAATATTTTACTCTTTTTCTCTTTTCAGGCGCCAACACGTCCGTATGCCGTAAGTATAGCCAATATGGAAGAAAGAGCAGGTCAGTAGGATGTGCGAATGCTATTACCAGAGCTAATACGAAAAATGTACGTATGCCTCAGATATAACCAACAGGGAAGAGGTTAAAATTTGAACTAGGAGAACCATGTGATCAGTTGAAATGCTGGTGGGAGCCAACTGACTGCTGTGCTGTTCTAGGGCGACGTTTGTTTTTATGTCTTCCTCTGGTGGATAGGACTGGTCGGCTGACTACCGAAGTCCTCTCTGCTTGGAGGCTGGTATCGGGCTGGCGGATGGTACTGGTTTGCGGGTCAAATTCACTGGTGGCAAACATACTGGTCTTTGCTGATGTTTATTGGATGGCTCAAGATCGACAACTGATTCCATTCCACTGCAATGACGGCCCCCGAATTATATGCGCGGCCTAATGTGGTGTCGTATGTAACCCGGCGAGCGTACATTAATAGAGCAATCTTTTGAACAGCTGTTCAATATACCCTTATTCGCAAGTGTGTAAAAAACAGCAGTAAGCCACTGCACCCTTATATTCACCAGTGTATAAAAAGCAACATGCTTGTTTATTAAAAATGTATACATTTCTCATTCCGAAAAAACAAGTATGTTTCTCTTTATCACGCACGTGCACAATTTCCTTAAATATACTACATGCAATTCTTCCTTTCAAAATTTGGATTACCTTTTTTTTTATTTATTTATTTATTTATTTTTTTTGCCAGATGACTGCTTTTACCCACTGATTTATAACAATGGACGGAGCGATTTGCTATTTCATGTGGCACAAATATTGTGTTTCTGTATATCACCATTAGAGCACCCTTTAAAACTGTTACTACTTAAAAAACATGTAAAACTCAACCAATCACATAAAATTTTACACCCGAAAATCGAACTAAATTAAAAAAATATATTTTCTTGTCTCTAAGTGATATTTTAATCGCTTATAAGGAATTAAACTCATTCCGACTTTAACTTTCAAAAATTATTCTTAACTGAATCCCGCGTATGGGCAAGAGAGACGGAGCATGGTAAACACTATCTTTACCTTATTCTGTCTGCCGGGATTGCATTTGCTTTCAACATAGAAACATCATAAGAAAACGTTTAGTAATAAATATTTTGTGTCGGTAGCCCCAAATCTGCCATAAGGCGAAACAGAAAACTGTAAAAATTGTGCCATTCTTTCCTATATGAAAATTTCAATACGCTCAGTCCATTGTTATAAGTCAGTGCTCTTACCTCACTAACCACTCCCGGTTTCAAACCCCGGACGAGGTGGTTGGTTTTCTTCTTGTATTTATGATATGATTTAGAATCGTTAAAAACCAAAGTTCTTAAAATTCTTCTATTCTCCATCTTTGACCGATTCTAACAAGTGTGGGTTCAATTCGATTGCATGTTTCCCTTCAGGTTGTTGCCCTTCTTCCAGCAATTTCATTTTTAGTGCGTTTATATTTGCGAATTCATCTCTGATTTTATTGCCAACACAAAACTTTCGAATGAATTGGGTAAACTGCTGATGCATAATTGCCAGAAACTTATTTTTGAGGCCAGCCCGTCCCTTTAACTCGTACACGAATTTGTCTGTCTGTATATTTATTTATATATTTCTTTTTTACTATTTTCGACACTCTCGTAGACCCACTTTTCGTCATCACAGCGAGCTGAAATTTGGCACACAGGTTCATATCGCGTGACAATTGAATCCATCAATTTTTGAACTGGAAATTTCCATGGAAAACCCGGAAAATCGGGAAAAATTATTTGAAAATTTGGTACAAATTTTATCCGTTTCAGCAAAAATGCAGATTTTTCCGAAAAAAAATTCCGGAATTTTCCGACTTTTCCGGAAAATTTTCGGGTAAAAAAGTATTCTAAATTATGCAGGATCAAGTTCCCTATCAACTGGCATCATTACTTTCTCTCCGACAATGGTGAAAACTTGCAGAAAAAATCGAGGAAAGTTCATGTAAAACGCTTTTCCGGAGTTTTTCCGACCAAGGAAGCGTATGAGCGTTTTGCAACCTAAGACAAAGTTTTAGAGCGAAATGAGTTCCATAAAGTTGCTTTCGTGGAAAACTCCAAGGAAAACCCGGAAAAACGGGAAAATCATCGGAAAAATTTACATCGATATGATTAGTGATAAATCTGTTTCAGGAAAAATGCAGAATTTTCCAATTTTTCTGCAAAATATTCCGAAAACTTCCGGAATTTTTCAACTTTTCAGGAAAACTTTCCGACAAAAAAGTTGTATAAGCTATGCGGAATTATTTTTTTTCCGTCCTACTGGAATCAATACTTTATCTTCAACAATCATGAAAACTTGCATGAAAAATCGAGGAAAATTCATGTAAATTTTAAAAAAAAACTTCATAGTAATAAGAAAAGTCTATGGAAAACATGGAAAATCGGGAAAATTCATGTTATATGGGATCAAGTTGGAATACAGCTAAAAAGCGCTGTTTAAAACATAATTTGAATTTCAGAAAACGGTTGCAGTACTTCAACGATTTGATACTCGAATAAACTTTTTGAAAAACTGGTAAATCAGTGTCTTTTCAGCTGTCATAAAATTGTTTTAAAATAACTCCATGCAGCACGTAATAACAATTTAGTTAATGTGAAAAAGGCAGAAAATAAAATAAGTAAAAAACGAGTTTTGAAACAAAACTGAGGCCAAGCCGCATGAAAAAATAGAAAATAAACTTTTCTTCACACACAGAGGTGGACTCAGATTTTATTCGCTGACAATCACCGATATATTTCAGTATGATCAATCAGAGGTAATAAGTGAGTTTATTCATGAAGAGAAAGAATATTCAAGAGAAATGTCCCAGTCAAAAAATCTGAGTCCACCTCTGTGTGTGAAGAAATTTTATTTTCTACATTTTCATGCGGCTTGGCCTCAGTTTTGTTTGAAAACTCGTTTTTTACTTATTTTATTACATGAATTAACTAAGATGAGTTTATGCTTAGTAAAATCGTCGCCATCGCTTTTTCATTCTTTTTGTCCCAGGTTGGAACATCCTTTGCCTTCTCCGGTTTTATTGTTGTCCCGTTAACAAACGACCATAATTCGCTGTGAACAAGTACATTTCGCATTTGAATCTTCCAGCCATAAATATTTTTATCGTCGAACTTTTTTTATACAACGAGGAACTCATCTTCGTTTTTAAAAGCCTGGGCCCATAACCTTCATTAGGAAATAATTAAATCAAACTCAAGAACTTGACTTTTTGGACTCATTTATTCCACGAGAGTTTAAATTGAAGTAAACTAAATGCTAATATAGTTAATGAATTCACAGCTTACCGCTACAAGTAAACATAAGAAAACATGCATTGTTCATCAATATCAGTAATGCATATAGTGGTAGTAGGCAGTAGAGGCATTGCCATAATTAACAAATTATATTTATTTCTATTTTTAGTTTTTTTAGATATACAACAGGGTGTTCTATAATTCATATTTAATAACTGCAGCTCATATATATGCCTTCTCCATTGGTGACTCCTCACCTAATCGGTCAAATTCTCGCATTGTTAAATAATGTCACAATTTAATCGAATGTTGTTTTGTTTAACTATCTTCATTAAATTTATAATTAGATTGTACCTTTTTCAATGCCCATGCTGAATAAAAATTCTATAGTAATTCATTAAAATTCTGTCCCTAAACAAGATTTTATTGTGGTCTGAAATGTTTTACTTAAATTTTAATCCTTAATCATAAAGTATCACTTAAGGTTGGCTTATATGTACGTAGATGAGCCCATATAAATTATAACAACAGTTTTTCCTCCTTATCTTAATAACATACTTTATAACATTACTGGTAAAATATTGTTGCAATTTGCTCAATTTAAATGTTAAAATCTTCACCTTAATGGCACAAATGGAACATTTCAATTTATAGAGGTACATAGATGTTATGACAATGAATAGTTTGACTTCCTTAGCTTTTTTGTGTAAATATAACACTTCAAATGCACTTCATTATTATGTGCACTTTTTATCATCGTAGCAATTTATATAATATATTAATTTTAGTGACTGATGCATGCTTGCATATGCATTAATTATACATTCCTATTAATTGTATCAAGAAGCATAAAGAAAAACACATCATCTTTATAGCTGCACACTACATTCACGGTAGTAAGAAATTACATTTCCAAGCCAAGACAAAGAAACTTAAATTTATGGAATCCGTTTTGAAAGTCTAAGTTAACTTTATTTTTAATGTCAGAACATTTTAAACTGTCTCCTTAAAATGTTGAGCATGTCACTGCAAAAAAATAATATTTCAATCTGGATGAGGCAGGGGTGGAGACTTTTTAGTAAACACCATTGTCCGTCGATGCCAAATGTTAATAGTGGAGCTTACAAAGTAATTGACCATTTCCATGATGTAGTAATTGTTGGTGCTGGCGGCGCTGGACTTAGAGCTGCATACGAACTGTCAAAAAATGGTTACAAAACTGCAGTTGTTAGCAAGCTATTTCCAGTTAGGTCTCACACAATCGCAGCACAAGGAGGGATAAACGCTGCCTTAGGCAATATGGGACCAGATGACTGGAAGTTTCATATGTATGATACGGTAAAGGGATCTGATTGGTTGGGAGATCAGGATGCCATAAGTTATATGACTAAAAATGCTGCAGCTGCTGTTTTGGAACTTGAAAATTTCGGAGCTCCCTTTTCGAGAAATATAGATGGAAGAATTTATCAAAGGTCATTTGGAGGACAATCAATAGAATTTGGGAAGGAGAAAGCGCAGAGGACATGTGCTGTCGCCGACAGGTAAGCGTTTAGTTTAAATTCATATACAATACATGTACGGATAGTTTGTCGGTAATAGACTCTTTATTTGTTATTTAAAAAAATGCACTTTAGTCTAATTTTCAAATGCAAGTATTTTAAAAGAACTTTCCAGGCTCCCGAAATTTTTCAGCATTGAATAATATTCTCAATAATATACCACGAGTAAAAGCAATATTGATGAGTTTCACATTTATTCTTATTCTACAACATACTATACATGCACATACTTAATTCTATAGAATATTTTATATTTGCTGGAACGAAAACTTCTGGTTGCTCGTACCAGATGCAAATGTTTTCCTACTTTTTTAAACTGAATTCTTTCAAATATTATTAGAAATTTTATTATAAAATATAAGCAGTATTTAATTTGAAATGTGAATTCCAATTTCTTACCCAAAACTGTATGTGAAACTATTTTAAAATATATGTAATCCAGTATTTTGGAAACAAATGACTCATTATGATAGCCATCAATCTCTTAATTTGAAAAATAATCATGATTGCAACAAATACAGATTAGTAGCAAGAAGCTAAAATTCCAAATAAACAATTTATAAACTAGAAATAAGATTTCGTTTTTACACCTTTCTCAAAATAAAACAATAATTCAGAAAGTTAAGCTGTACTACAACAGCTTTCAAGCTTTCGTCAGAATGAATATCTATAGTTATGTTTAATAGCGCTATTGGAAAACTTTTATTGATGCAAAAACCAGATGATGTGGATTTATAATATCTATTAAACTAATGCCGTTTTCGTTTGAACATTAGTTTCGCTCTGGAGGCAACCTAAGTGCTGTGAAAGCGTTCTTTTGAAGCAAAAATGACGTCATGGGTTGCCTCTTGTGGCAACCCAAATGGCATCAGTTTCACTCTGAAAATTTACTCGGGTACACTATGAGTTCACTCACACAAACGAAGTCTAGTTGTGATTTGATATTATTTAATTAATTTTAAAGTCAACAATTATTATTGAGACCTCTGCTATTATTATATTATCCTCAAAATTTTTCCGCAAACAAATTATCAACCAGTTGTCGCAATAAGTTCATAGTACTTTGACGTTAGTATACATACACAAGCGAGCTTTTTCAGGTGCACTCTGAAACCGTTCGATTGAACGGGGTTTCCTCCAGAGCGAACCTGGATGTTCAAACGAAAACGACATAAGAAAACTGCATGTTTTTCTTGCTTTCGAGTCAAAAAAATATAACCGTCTTAAAAAATATTTTGCAAAATCTCAGCTGTCTGTGACATATGGCGGACTTATTAGAAAGGTGAGCTGTTACCTAATAATCTTAATTCTAATATGTATTCATACTGAACAATATTCCAAAGAAGCGAAGGAGTAGTATATTTCGACATTTGTACATAGATTGAACTAGCGATACGTGCTCAGCCACAACATTCCAAATCACTTAAAATAGGATAAATTGTGAAATCTTAGATGAACACCGCAAACTATATGCATTTCATTCTATTTTTACGTCCTAGATGATGGAACCAGAGGGAATAATAAGTTTGTCATTCCGTTTGTAGCTGTTAGAACAAAATGTATCGTACAGCCACGCATAATATTAAAAGTTATTTTGATTTTTACATATCCGCCTGTCGTCTGTCCTCACGATATCGCGAAAACGCATGTGCTTAGGGGCTGAAATTTCGTATACGGGCTTTTAAAAAAAAAAGTAAATTCTAATTCGAAAATGAGACAAATTGAGTAACTCCTTCGTGCAGCCCCACGAAAATTTCCTTTTTCATTATATATTTGGACACAGTCTGAGAACGTGTCGTGGTAGAGAGTTGATATTTCATACGCCCTGTTTTCATAGAAACAGTAAAGATTATTTCAAAAATGGGCGAAATCATTCAATCCCTTTTTTGGTGTTATAATATAAAAATTTAGTTTTTTTATATATTCTGTGAAAACGCTCAGCCTTATACACATCTTTATTGTACTGTAAAGTTCTCCAGAATATGAAATTGGCTATAATCATTTTTATTGTCCCACGAACCCTTCTAGAAATATATGCGGAAAACTATTTCAAAAATCAAACTTGCGCAGATCTCTGTGACCGTACGAAATTGAATTGGTTTTAGAGCAGTCCTAGCTTTGTTAATTGATTAGGAAAAACAAACGTTAGAATTTCATGGTACGCAGCCCATTTGATCGTAAGAATGAAATGCATATTGTTATAATCTTCTATTCACCCAAATTACATGTACGTACATTCAACGGTACATACATACATTTATTCTAGTCGGTTTAAAATTATTATTTTAAGACGACAAGAACAAGCATATCAGATTACGGTCTCTTGATGCAATTGTACTGCATCAAAACATTTCGCATTTTCTCGCGTACGTTTTTTCAAGTTTTTGAGAAGCCAATAAAAAATAATAAAAAAGCTTTTTCAAGATACCATGGGTACCTAGGGCCAGCTAGCCCAATCCTTGTGCAGTCTTTTTCTAAAACCCGTCGAGAAAAGTCAAAGCACCGAATTATGAAAAGATTGTGAAAATTGTGTAAATTCTAAAATTTGTAACTGTTAAAGAATATAGCGAGAATTGTGAAAATTCTAAAAACTGTTTAAAATTGGAATGTCAAAAATTGGTTATTGTAAAAATTCTAGAAACTGTTAACAAATTAGCCTGGTGTCGATATTTTAAAAATTTTAATTTATTAATTTTAAAAACTGACACAAATTATGAGGATTGTTAAAATTTTGATTTGAAATAAATAGAAGGAACAAGTTTTTCGTATACTTGAAATAAACATTCATTTAAACCACTACGATCGATCAGTTCTCATAGCGAAATTTATTTTTTATTTATTCATTATTATGAACAGTTTGATAGGATTTTGGGGGACTCAATAAGATTTTGTCGATCGGGTACGCTCCGTCGATTTTTGTTTTTAACTCGTTTTCTCAGTTACACTAAAATAATGCATAGCCAAGTTTCATGCAAAAGACGAAAGTATATGACTTCATTCTAAAAAACACGAAAAATTTCAATTTTGTTTGAATTAAGTTTTTTTCTTTAACATGAGTAAGAGGTGCAGTGAGTTTTTCTTACTATTTGGCTGTTGGATAGACTTGCATTGCCAAATGCATCCTGTTATGCTTGCCTTTATGTTGCTTGCCAATGGATTGGCGTATTCGCCGATGGTCAATATTACTATGCCAAATATATTGCGTGTCGCCTCAATATTCATAAAAGGTAAAGCAATGAAAATTACCTTCCATCTGGCTGAATGCCTCAATCCTTACTTGATATTTGGCTGGGGTGCTGCAATATCTTCACGGAGAGAAAGAAATAGTTGAAATTACCGAAAAAGCCTGTCAATTCAACAATTTCCGGCTTTGATTTTCAACTAAAAGCATAAGCTGTTGATTTTACAATTTTATTGAAATGTTAAATCAACGGAATTAGTCGTTGAAGCTACTTTTCTGATTCAACAGTAATGGAAGTTGGTTTAACACATAAATTTGTAAAAAATACCGTTTTCCCTTAACATCTTATGGATGTTGAATTTACAATTACATGTGTTGATTTTACAAATTTTATTGAAATGTTAAATCAACGGAATTAGTCGTTGAAGCTACTTTTCTGATTCAACAGTAATGGAAGTTGCTTTAACACATAAATTTGTAAAAAATACTGTTTTCCCTTAACATCTTATGGATGTTGAATTTACACATACATGTGTTGATTTTACAATTCAAACATAATTTTGGCTGTAAAAAAAACTTTAAAAAAAAACGCAATTAAAAAATCAATTGTTGCTTCACTCCCTCCTGTTCAAATCCTAAAGAAAAAATCTTAGCATTAGGAGATCCACATTTAGGTAATAATTGTTTTCTGTGGCGCCCATCAATGATATATTATTTTATCACAGATAAAATGTACATCTGGGATTGCCATAAATATGTATAGTCAATCCTTGGTAGCAATAATTCTCCGGAAAATCTCCTTAAAATACTGCAATATTTGCCTTTTTCACAAAATTAAGGGACATTGATAGTATCAATTTTTACGTATAAAATAATCGGTAAATAATAGGTATCATTTAATTATTCAAGTTGTTCAAGTTAAAATTTAAAAATAAAACACGTCAATACAAAGTAATATATTTATATATTTATGTAGTAGTACTTAAAAATATCGAATTCTGAAATAGTTCGTACCATTAGCCAGTTTGTGGACATTAAAAGGAGCATTTATTATCTTTTTTAGAGGGAAAAATTTTATATGTTTCGTGAATTCTGATCCTACGAGATATGATTGTAAATGATCATTGAGACCTAACACTTTAATAACTGAACAAATAACAAATATGTCTTCTTTAACCATATATAATTCTTCAATTCTATATATTTCTTTTAAGCTGATTGCATCAAATAGGTAATAATTTTGTGAATAGTAAGTTCCTTTATAATACAAGCACTTTACTGGTTTACAATCTTCTGTTAAAATGTTACAACAAATTAAGTCATTTCTCACCGAACTATAAAACTTCGAGTCCGTTATTTTTTTTTTAAGATATTTTATTTCTTTTGTTTTAATAAATACATCTCTTTTATCAAGAAGTTGAGAGCTAAACTGAAACTGAAACTTGACAGCAAGAGAGTAGGCAATATTAATACGTGATCTGATTGCTTTGGTATACGATTTAAGTTCTTGGTGTTTACTTTCGAATCTAAATGACCACAAATATTTGAGTGGACCTGAGTGCTTCGCTATATTTGAATAATGCAGCATTAAGTGGTGCTTTGGTTTTAGTGTTTCTTTAAACAAATTTTTGAAAAGAAGATTATGCTCTTCTACTACTTCATTTAAGTGGAAAAGTAAGCTATCAGACATTTCAGGACAAAGTATAATGTCAATAAATTTTAGAAGAGAAAGGACATATTTCCACACGTCATCTCCCTCGGGTACGAGATCTCCAATCATAAGTGGTAAAAGGCATACGAAACACCACACTTCACGAGCAGACATTTGCAAATTGTTTCTCTTTAAATGTTCTTCTGTAATAGGTACTGAAATATTCCGTACTTCTATTTCGCCATAGTCAAAGTTCTGCTTTCAATAGTTTAATAACTCTAAGCTAAAAATTTTAGCAGATGTAATGTAGAAATGTAATACTTTACAAATCCCATATTTACATACGCCTAAAAAGACATCGTGCATTACATCAACAATGAAGTTATTAGTTACATAAAAGTTTTTTAATGTATTGAGAAGACAGTCAGTATAAATACCAGTTGTTTGGGGATTATCTAAAATAAGATCTCCATTATAATTTACTTCATTTCTTAAAATATTGACATCCTCCCTTGTAGCACTCTGAGTATCTTTTTTATGCATTTTGCAAAATCGACAGAAGAAATTTGAACCGAAAGACTGACTAAAACCTAATATTGAATTTAGTCCTAAGTTATCTCCTAATACTAAACCTAATACAATGAATACTCTTTGCGCACCAGCATTTGTTTCAATAGTTATACCGTCACTCTCTAGTTTATTTAAAACTTTAACCAGAGGATGTAATACCAAATGCATTCCAAATTTCTTTACGTATTTTGCTTTGACAAGCATAGCTAAAAAAATATTTTGCAGCGATGAAAGGCAATAACCAGGTAATGAAGGGAAGCTATAATAAAAGGCTGATAATGAATTTTTTCCTGCGTGCGATCCTAAAGCATCATCAATATGGAAATCGTCGTTATATAAAAATATTGGTAGTAGAATTTGTTCAGGATAATTTGCTTTAATTTTATTCCACTTTTCTCCATTAATAAAATGAGTTAACTTTTCATGTACTGAAATTTCTTCCATGTTCTTTATTATTTCATCTAAAACGTTTGGAAGCTCCAAGAATTTTTTGATTTGGAACTCGATTGGCATCAATATACTTGAGCAATCATTTTCATTAAAGGAAGGATTTCCGTTTCTTAAAACTAGGACCATTTCATTATTTAAAGAAAATGATATGGGATCTTCTAAATAACCAAAATCTTTCAAACATTTAGTAAACTTGTATTCCGTATTAATATAGTGAAAGCTGTCGATATAATTTTGAAACTGTCTTTCCACAAGAGCAAAAAGTGAACTTGAATATTCTTGACCCACATTGGCACACTTAAAATCTTCAAGCAAGTCTTTTAAAATTTGTTCTACGAAGTTTGAAAATTCTGTAACTTGATTTCTAGGTAACGAAGGCTTTCCATATAAAGTGCAAACTTTTTTTAACACCAAAGAATTTAAATCATTGCCATTAGCTGTGCTCGTTTCTTTAGCTACTGTTTGATTGTCATTGGCGCTAATATTTGGAGTAATGAAATCAGTGTAAATATGTGATTGTGAATTAGAATTTCTTTCACAAGTATTATTGGATATTTGAGCATCATTGTTGCGCTGAGTTTGGTGTTTATTTAATAAATGCCGTTTAAAAGAATACATTGAATCAAAATTTTGAAAACAACTTTCCACGGCACATTTGTAAACTTTTTCATGTGGATTTCTTGGTGTGTGAAATGACTTAATGTGAAGACAAAGTGTTGAAACATCTTGAAATTTATCATTACAAGTATAGCAAGTAAACATTTTTTATAATTTTTGACAATTATGGATTCAATGAAGCTATTAAATTTGAAACAGATGAAACTGGCTTGTCATATTTAGTTTATATATTAAAAAAGAATTGTTGAATGAAATACCATACATTATAACATTCTCTGGGATACGAAAGATTAAACACGTGAAAAATTTTAAAACATGAATCTACAGCACTGAGAATTGAGTGATGTTTGTACAAGACTTCGTCTAAATTGCTAAAGCATGCATGCACCAAATTGTTTTCTAAAACAATTATGATCAACGGTTGAAGTGTTGTACCTTTGCTTTTATATTCCTCACTTAGTCTGTATAATTTTTCCTTAACTTCGGTTTCAGTCGAGACGATCAAAAGCATTGAATTGATGGAATCTGGAATGGAAGGTTTATGTACAGATGAGCCAGATACTACTTTTACTCTGTATCTTGTTCCTGGTGGCAACAGATGATGTAAAGCCTTTAAAATCTCCAAGTTTTTTAAATCTAAAAAATAGGAATTATTTGATTAGCAATTAAATACCGTGAATTTCTATATTTATTTGTACCTTCATTCTGACTAAAGCTTGTAAGGTTATATTTTTTTGTTTTATTAACCGCGTCAACAATTTTTTTACTCTTATTTATCCACTCCGTATAAAATGTGCAGTCTCTGTCACTGTGCTCACAGCGAAAATCTATTTCAATCTGAAAATTTATAAGTGTATATATTACTCAATTAAATTACTGGGAGAGATCTAAAATGGTCAATTTTTAACTTATTGAATCCCTTAAGATCTATATAAACTAAAGAAATATTTTTAATCTGCATAAGTATATCGTTAAGCGTAGCCGTTTTTAAATTAATTTTTCACAAAAAGGCGGAGAATTCAAGATAACTTAGATATTTGAAAAAAAAAAATAATAGAACCGACTCCAAAAAATCTAAACTCCTAAAAAGTATTAAATAATTTCAGTTAAAAATCTTGTCCTACTACTTTCAACAAAATTTGTAAAAATAGTAATTTGTGACCTCTCACATAGGTGTTTTCATTTAATATAAAACTTACAAGCCTTTGTCCGTAAGAATGTTTAAACAAAGGCCACTGGTTGAGAATTTGTGACACGTTCACTTCTGAAGATTTTGTTATTTCTTGTTTTCTTTGGTTATATGTTGCTTTCCATTTTTCCTCAACAGTTGGCCATGGTTCGTTGTTGTATAATAGCCAATGTTTTTCCGATTCATCTGTCCTTTCTGGAAAAAATATTTCTTAATCAAACGTATAAGAAACACACTTTCAGTTCTGTACCTTGTTCCAAGTTGATATTTTCATCCCAGGTTCTCTTGTAACTTTTATTTTTTCTTGAAAGTAATCCTTTCTCCCGCAATTTTCGTACAGCGTTTTGATACTTGTTATACAGAGCTCCTCTTGGATGAGTACTTTCAGTCCGTTCTATGAAATATGATGCTTCATTTTCATTTGGAAATATATCGTGAATTTTTGATGAAATATTTAAAAAATCTCCACTATTGCATCGAACGTTCTTTTGAATTAGGTGATCAACCAGAGCTGTTATAATATCCTTTCTGTGCTCGTTTTCTAGGTGATTATGCTCGTCATAATAATTAAATGCGCGTTTAGCTAGATAATGCTCTTTCAAAACTCCTTCTACATCCTACAAAATAAACATATCATATACATATATAAAGCTACAATTCCTGTGAGAGATAAATGAAGAAATTACCAGTTCACAGGAAATTGATTGTCCAGGCGATTGGGGTGTATTAGGACGAGGACTTGAAATGGACTCTTCCGAGCAAGAAATTTGCTTTTTTATCCAATCCGAAACGCTTGAGCTCATTGATAATGTATTTGTGATTGGGGAATTACTAAAACCCTGTGCAAACAAATTTTAGAATAATTTTTACCGTAAAATATTCCTTTTTTTGCTCCTAGCAGGCTGACTTTCCATCATGACAAAAAGGGTTTTAATTTTGGAAAAATTATATACAGATGTGCATTATTTATGTATATTTGTTATACAACTACGGGTTTTCCAATAAGAGGTGTTATTTTGATATTCAAAGAAGCCATTTTTTGAGATAAATGATCGGATCTTTATTTCATTATAAAGAGGAAGGTATGCCGTTAATAATGGAAAATAACATCAGCCAAATGACCACCACGACCACGCCTACAGGACCATATCCTTTTCATAAAATTTTCCATAACCAAATCGCAAAGTGGCTGCCCTATGTCCTCGATAGCCTCACGAATTCCATCTCTGAGGTCTTGAATCGACGCTGGGCTGTTGGCATAGACCTTCTCTTTCACGTGACCCCAAAGGAAGAAGTCGCAAGGTGATAAGTCAAAAGATCTCGGTGGCCAATTGTGGTCACCTCTTCGAGAGATATCACGGTCCGGAAGCTTTTCCCGTAAAATATCAATGGTTTCGTTGCTTGTATGGCACGTAGCGCCGTCTTGCTGAAATTAAACGTTGCACAGATCAATACCATCCAATTCCGGCCATAAAAAGTCATTAATCATCTGTTGATAGCGCAATGCATTTACCGTAACTGTTGCTCTAGCCTCATTTTCGTAAAAGTAAGGTCCAATGACCCCGCGGGACCATAAACCGCACCAAACAGTCACACGTTGAGGATAGAGAGGCTTTTCAACAATAACTCTTGGGTTTTCCGAGCCCCAGATGCGACAATTTTGCTTGTTGACGGACCCATCGAGGTGGAAATGGGCCTCATCACTCAAGATGAGTTTTCGATGGAATTCCGGATTTTAATTATTTTTAATTTTAATAATTTCAATGTGTTGTTGAATCGTGTATTATTCCATTTTTATTAATGGCGTAGTTTCTACTTGTCAATTGTCAAAAAATGACAGCTCCAAAAGTGACATCTACCGAAATAGCGGGCTAATTAAAATAACACCTCTTATTGGAAAACCCTTTTCTTAACCAAGTTAATTTTTTTCTTCCTTTAAAATCTTAAGTTCCGCTAGGAGTAAAGTAGGAACATCTTGCGGTATTAATGAAAAACTTTACATTTTGTTCGGACTCCAATTAAAGGAAGAAGCTCGTTGATATCACCTTCAGATATATGGGTTATTGTCTCGACATCTACTTTATGGTCTACATATATAATATAAGTAAGGACTTAAATATTTTTTTTATTATTAATATCACAATTATACTTCGAAATATATCTGAAAGTTCTTCGAAAAGTCCCCACTGTGTTAATAGTACTTCTATTGGGCTTTTATCAGGAAGAACAGAATATTGGACAGGTATTCCGTACATTACATTAATGTTTGTTAACTTTGTGTAGATTGGTGAAGTCGGAGCTATTTTATAAATGTATAATAAGTAAAATAAACATAATTTATTAGTTATTTTTCAATCAGCGGCGGTCTAATTTTTGAAATAACAAGAAAAAAAGCTAGAATTGTTCTAAGACCTATTCTTATGATACCCTGGATGGATGTTCGTATATGAATTCGTATCGTCCCTCCACTGTACAAGTTGATTGTTAAAGTGGTTTTTCGCATTTATTTCTAGAACGGTTCGCGGGCAGAAAAATGATTAAGCATTTTCATATGATTTCGTATTCTGAAGAACTTATCGGTGCAACAAAAACGTCTACGACTGATAGTTTTCACAGTACATGTTCCATTGTTCCTTTTTCGAAATTAAATTTACATTTTTTTTTTTTAAATCCCGTGTGTAAAATGTCTGTTCACTTAGTATACGCGTTCTTGAGTTATCGTGCGGCCGGACAGACGGACGGACGGACATGCAAAAATCAAAATAACTTTTAATATTATGCGTGGGTGTCCAATCTATTTTACTCTACCATCATTATATCTATGCGTTACAAACGGAATGAAAAACTTAGTGTATACCCAATGAAGGGTATAAAAACAAAAATGATACGTCCAACTGTCCAGTTTATTTTACTTTATTTTATTTTAATATCAAAATTAATTATTGTACTTGTTATAATACTTACATGCTATTTCAGCCTCCTCTTCTTGAGTGTTGAACATTTTCCCAAATATGCACTATGTACTTGCACTATTATTACTTGCACTATTAATTACTTGCACTTACTCCAATGAACACTTGCACTCTACTTGAAATTTGTCGCGCAACTAGCTCAAAAGATGCGTGCCAATTCTTAACCGTTACCAAATTATTGTTTGGTAGGCAAAAGCAACCGACAAAACTGTAGATTTTACTACTTTGGCAAAATAAGTAAGGTGAAATCTGTAAAATCAACTGCTTTATTGCAAATTCTACAAATAACATACGCAGATGGGGACAAGTGCAGCTGACTCAACGTATTTTCCGTTAAACTAACAGATCAACTGACAAATCTGTAGATTTTACTACTTTGGTAAAATAAACAAATTGAAATCTGTAAAAACAACTGCTTTATTGCAAATTCTATAAACACCCGCATGGGTACAAGTGCAGCAAACTCAACATATTTTTCGTTGAATTAGCAGATCATTATTATTAAAAAATGACTGCCAATTCTACCAAATAATCGTTTGAATTTACCGAAAATCAACGATTTCAACCATTTAAGCTGTTGACACAAATTTTTCGAATTAAATTCTTACCGTTTTGCCATCAACAGCTTAAAGTTGTTGAATTTACAATTTTTTTTTCTCTCCGTGTTTGTGAAGAGATTATTTGGCTAAGAAGCCTCTATATCTTTAGCAAGGAGAACGCCTGGCTAATTGCCGCTACGTTCTGAAGAATAAGACTTGTAGTTTACCAGTCAATGGTCAATTCTTTATTCTTGATTTCTTTCTTAATGCTACCTTATTTATAATCGTTAATTATTGCAAAGTAAGCAATCTACATTAATTTCTTAAAGTTACCTACAATCGAAAACTTTTCCACCTTATCATTATGAAAGAACGGTGACCTCTCGTGAGTAACGGCCTTTGTTGCTATTTAGAAATTTGGTGCACTGTACATACATAATTTATTTACTGCTCGCACTGTTATATGATGCCCTTGTATTTTACTTCATTCATAACGAGGTATGAATGATTCACATAAAAGTGATTACATACAAATCTGTATGTATGTAAATTGTGTTTTCATTTTTGTTTATTCGAGGAGTTAATTGAACCCCGAGTTTGAGCTTTTGAAATGATTTACAAACTTTAGTTGCAATCTTAGTTTCTTATTTCTTTTAGGGAGATGTGCATATGATTTATATGCAATTACATGCTTTGATGATGCATGATTACAGATGCATTACATCCCTATACTTAAAAGATTGATGTAATTTTAATTTCTCTAAAGAAAAGAAAATTATTATTTGTTTATTGCACATTCGATCATTTTTCTTTCGTTGTGATACTTTATTACATATTTCCATATCTATTGACTACTTCGAATTATTTTGCTATCTCTACCGCTGTTTAAATTTTATTTTCACATAATTTTAAATTATTATTGTGTGCTTTAGTTTTTTTCTCATTTATATATACATAGCTATTTACATTATCCTGTCTAATTATTCTATATGGTCCTTTATATGGTTGCTGTAATTTCACTTTATTACCTACTTTTATATATATACGTAATCATCTATTTTAAAATTAGCTTCATTTTTAGTTCCTATTCTTTCCTGTTTTTTTTTTTTAGCTAACATTTGTTTACATTGTTGTGTGCAAATTGCAATTTTATTTTTAACTGGTTGATGTAATCGACAATATTATGTATTTTCGTATTATTATTTAAAATCTCACATGGTGATGAATTTAACTTTCCAAAAACTAGCTCAAAAGGTATATAGTTTGTAGTAGTATGTGGCGTGGTATTATAGCTGTAAGTATAATAGGGTAATATCTCACTCCAATTTTCTTGCGCGGAAATCGTCATTATATAGTCATTTAAAATACTCTATGGTTTCTTTCGATTGAACCTAGGGTCTCATGGTCAAATGGGGCTGATGTTGCTTTTCGTATTTTTAAAAGATCACATAGGTTGCTCATTAGATGATTACAAAATTCTGTGACCATATCGGTTTTGAGTTTTTTTAAAACATCCATATTTCAGTATGAATTTTTCTACTATTGTTTTCGCCACTGTCCTTGCATGCTTGGCTTCTATTAGGAATGCTTCTACAAACTGAGTTAGCTCACATTGCAGAGTTAGAGTATATCTGAAGTTTCTAGATGGTCGAAGTGGTCCAACCGTGTCTATTGAGATTGTTTCGAAAGATGGGCTTGGTGTGTCAGTTATTAGGCATCTATCTTTGGTGTGTTTTGTGATTTTTGCTCTTGCGCATTCCTTAAAATTATTTACGTGCTTTTTACCATTTTATTCATGTGTTTCCAAATGTATTTTTGTTTTAATCTAGCATCTTCTTATGCCGCAGTGTCCACCAATTAGTAAGTTATGGTATTCATATATCAATCTGTGCATTTCATATTTTTCTATTATTTTTAAGAAGGTGTATATAAAATAATGTCAACACAATATTTTGTTTCTTTATGAAATTCCTTAAAAATATTTCTTAATTTTTCGACGTCGATAATATCAAATAATTCATGATTATTTGCTAACGCTAATTTATTTATATTCGCATTGTTTATTTCTAGTAGTAATTTCCTCAGAACCAATTTTAACTCTGGTAAAGATATATCATTTCACTCTGCAATTATTTTATCTTTAGAGATTTCTATTTCCATCTCTTTATATTCATGCAGTTTTCTGTTATTATTGTGTGTCTTAAGTTGCGCACGTTTTTATCTTTAAATGTTAACTCGAGTTCTATTTTGTATTTTGCTCGACCTAATTTATTCAATACATCATCAAGTCTTGTTAAGGGAAATTTATCGTTGTCAACGTTTTTATTGAGAGATCTAAAATCTACAACCAGTCGCCATTTCTTTTGTCCTCCAAGTTCTTTCTTAGGCACAATTAATAATGGTGAGTTGTAAGGACTTATTGATGGTTCAATAATACCTTCCTCTTGAAGTTTCTGTGCTTGCGTATTAATTTCATCAAGCTGTGAATTTGGCATTCTATAGTTTTTTGTGTAGACGGGTGTTTTATCTATAACCGAAATTCGTTGTTCGTTGAAATTATTTATGGTTAGTGCTTCTCCATCTATATGAAAGACATTTTCGAACTTCTCACAAATGTTTAGTATTGATTGTTTCGCTTTCGGGCTATTTACATTTATCTGTTTCTTAACCTCTTCAAACCTTGAATTAATTATTTTGGCTTTATTGTGATAGGCAATATTGCAATCTTTAATAGATTCTATTCCAATATGATAATTCTTGAGTGGTTGCGTGTATATGTGGGCCTTTGTTATTGTAACTTCTTCTTTAGTCGTGTTCAGACCTCTTATGTGTTTTATGTACTTTGCCGGTATTACCGCATTTGCTACAAAAATCCCCTTTTTTATTTCTTTTCCACAGATCAGACTGTTTTTGTTTGTCTCAATATCAGTCGATGTTATTGTCTCTGATCTAGGTGGTATCGTGATATTATTGACGGTTTTGATGTCCATATATATTCGTAACGTTATATGCCTCATGTTTGATCTTATAGTTAATGCGCATGTTTCTTAATCTATATTACAATGATACTTAATCAGAAAATCACGCCCTAACACCCCATTCATATTTAAGTTTATTTTCTCATCAATTATATGGAATTTATGATGATATCTTCTATTGACAATTCTAATTCTGTGCGTATTTATTGTCTTATTAGTAATTCCATTTATTTGACACGATTCATCTATATCTATTTTATAATTTTCTACAAAGTTACTTTTCAGTATTGATATATCTGCTCCTGTGTCAATTAAAAATGTCATCCGGTACTTGCTTTCATTTGTATATATATTTATGTATTATCTATAAGATAGTTTTACTGTTATAAATCTCATCAGTATACTCTCTTGGTCGGTTTTTAGCGAATCTTTATAGAATTCAATTAGGCCAAGAAAATTTGATAGCGTATTGAAGTCACCATCAAATTCAGATAATATTTTTGTTGCTGCTGCAATGCCAAATGCTGGCATTGTCTCTTGTGAAATTTCGTCAGAAATTTCCACCGATGATTTGGCAATCAGATAGACACCTATTTTATTTTTTAATTCCTCAAATTTTCTTTTTGCTTCTAATTTTACTTGATCAGTGATATTTTTTTTTATCTCCAGTCTGACTTCGTTGATTTCCTTATTTTATATTTCAATCTAATTTGCAGTATATTTCCTACCTGGATTCTTTTTTAAATTTCCTAAGACTTCTATTAGCGGATCAAATTCCATCAGTGAAACACTTATTTAGTATACATTACTGCTGATCAACGCTGATACCGCAACCAAGAATGTTTTATATAGTGAAAGAGATAATCCGTTCTATACATTTATTGTCCAAACTAAAGTTTTTTTTTACATATTACTTATAATGACTATTCACTTTAAAAATCAATATACTAATTACTATGCCTAAGATTACGTAAACTGCTATCTGATTTTCCATCACTTCTTCTGTGTTGCAATAAACAACACCCTGTTGAGATTTTATATTTCCCATTTCTATTTTTCTTTTTCTTTCCAACCATTTGAATTTCCTTCAATTCTTGTAATTATCTTACTGCTTTTGTTCTAAATTGCCCTACAGTTGTATTTATCAACCGTTTTAGCTCAGATATACACGTTATCGCTGCTTTACCAATTTTCCTCCTCGTGGCTTCCTTGACGGTTTTTCTTCTTCTGGCTGCTTCACTGGTACAGTCTGGCTTTTTGTTTTGCACTTTCGTCTATAATTTTCCATAGAAATCTGCCTAGGTCCAGCTCGTGGGTTTTTTTTACTTCTTCTTTCAATCTCTCGTTGAGTGCCTCGTACAATTTATTGATTTGTCGATTTCAGCTATACATTGCTCTATTTCTGGTGATGTTGCTGGTTCCATTTCGTTTATTGGCAGAATCGCCATGTTATGTTTGCCTTTATGCTGCTTGCCAATGGATTGGCGTATTTGCGGATGTCCAATATGCCGAATATATGGCGCGTCGCCTCAATATTCATAAAAGGCAAAGAAATGAAAATTACCTTGGATCTGGCTGAATGCCTCAATTCTTACTTTATATTTGGCTGGGGTGCCTCAATATCTTTATGAAGAAGATATCTGGCTAAGAAGCCTCAATATCTTTAGGAAGGAGAACGCCTGGCTAATTTCCGCTGCGTTCTGAAGAATAAGACTTGTAGTTTATCAAAGGGTCAATTTTTTATTCTTGATTTCTTTCTTAATACTACCTTATTTATAATCGTTAATTATTGCTAAGTAAGCAATCTACATTAATTTCTTAAAGCTACCCAAAATCGAAAATTTTCCCACCTTATCATTATGAAAGAACGGTGACCTCTCGTGAGTAACGGCCTTTGTTGCTATTTAGAAATTTGGTGCACTGTACATACATAATTTATTTACTGCTCGCACTGTTATATGATGCCCTTGTATTTTACTTCATTCATAACGAGGTATGAATGATTCACATAAAAGTGATTACATACAAATCTGTATGTATGTAAATTGTGTTTTCATTTTTGTTTATTCGAGGAGATAATTGAACCCCGAATTTTAGCTTTTAAAATGATTTACAAACTGTAGTTGCAATCTTGGTTTCTTATTTCTTTTAGGGAGATGTGCATATGATTTATATGCAATTTCATGCTTTGATGATGCATGATTACAGATGCCTTAAAATCCATTTACTAATTGGAGATAACCTGCGTCTTAAAGTTAACTGGGACGGTTATATTGTTTAAAACTTTTCTTTATTGTATTCAGTAATTTCAGGGGCTATAAGGAATGTAACCATTGGTTTTATTGATTTTGAAAAACCGGTGCGAATATAAGATTTTGATGTCCCAAAAATCGTCTTTATCAGAAAACAAGGAAAATTAAAAATTTAAATGAATAAAAGCCATTGCCAGCTAAATTTTCCTTATTTAAATATCTTCCTCATAGGCTCTGCTCAGAAGCAATTTTTAAGCAAAAAATTGAAAACCATTCTTTATAGTGACTATCGAAATGTTCTTCTGATCAATTTTTGTCATATTTATGAGAGCGCTTTTCAGAAGCTAGAAAAGAGCGCCCTTTAGAAGCTAAAAGAGAGCTCTACTTAGAAGCTAGGAAAGAGCGCCCTAGTAGTTACGCTATGTATGTTCTGGATCACTTTTTCCATATAAAAAGTGGACGGAAAATTCCAAATATTTTGTTGGTTCTGGACCGGATTCTGGGCCACGGAGGGGATTCCGTCTTGTGGTCTACGTCACAGGGCCTGCCTGGGGAATTCCTTTCGTACCGTCCGGCTGACCAGGAGCTGACATTAAAGTTTTTTAGTAATAATTCAATTTTGCTCATTGGGGGGGGGGGGGGGTGTGCTGCGCTTTAATATAGGCTTTTTTCAGGTTGGTTTTGAATTTATATTAGTATTAGTGGCGTTATTAGGGGTATAACATTTTCATCAGAAATCCTCTACGGGCTTTGATTTTCGAGATATTAGCTATTTTACCTGTTCAGATATAGTTATTATTATTATTAATTGAAGCTACCTTGGATAGTTTTGTTCATGATGCTACCTAGGATAGTTTTGTTCATGCCAATAGATTCTAGAAGGTGTTAGTTGGGAAGGGGGTTAGAGGGGGGATAAAAATTTTGTTAGATATCCTCTACGGTCTATGGTGTTCGAGATATTAACGATTTTACCTTTTTTTAGATATAGTTAATATTAGTAATAATTCAAGTTTTTTTTTGCTCATGGGTGCTGCGCCTAAATGTAGGCCTTTTAAGGTAGGTTTTGAATTTATATTAGTAATAATTAAAGTTAATAGTAGGACATTTTTGTTCATGCCAATGGTTCTAGATCGTTCGGGTGGAGTTAGTAGGGGGATAAAATTTTCGTCAGAAATCCTCTATTGGCTTTGGTTTTTGTGTTCGGGCGGGGCTATTAGAGGGATAAAATTTTCATGACAAATCCTCTACGGGCTACGGTTTTCGAGATATCAGCGATTTTAATATTATTAATAATTCAAGTTACCCTGGGGTGTTGTAGATATCAGCATGTTGTCGCTTTGGATTTGCTGTTTTTTTATTTGAAGATTTCTTTGCGAGGAATTTGTAGATATCAGAAGTTCTGGATCACTTTCTATGGGGGTTCTGGATATCAAATATTATATGTTTACCAAACATTAGGCATGCTTCCCCTGTTTATGTTGTAATTTGATATCACTACTGTAAAAATATTCACAATTAAGCTCAATGGTTCATACACACCTGTGTAAATTTACTGTTTAAAAAATTTACATTTTAGCGAAATGCGGAAGGCGAAAGGCGAAAGGCGAAAGGCGAAAGGCGAAAGGCGAAAGGCGAAAGGCGAAAGGATACACGCCTGTGTAAAAAAATTTAAGCAATATCCGCACATTTATTCTTTCATTTAATTTGATACCACACTTACTGAAGCAGCAAAAAAAAAAAAATTTATTGTTCCAAGAATTTTACCGATCGAAACGTTTCATTAGAATTAGCATAAAGTAAAAAGAATTTCACATTTTGTTTTTATCTTGAAATGCATTCATGTAAACAATTTCATTCGTATTTGCAAATTCAACCAGCAGAATAAAGTAATCAGATTAATTTGGATGATTTTTTTTTTTTTGGGTTTTATTGTTTATTCGATATCATCTCAGCCTGTAATCAAGTTCGTTGGAATTCATCCTGTGCAGTGATTATTGCAGCAGCAGGATCATTCATGTTTACAAACTGTTGCTATAAAGGCCTAAGCAAACTCTTGGGGAGCATCAGTCAGTTTTAGTGAGTCTCAGTGATAGTTTAAAAACATACAAAAAAAAATTAAAAATTTCTTCAGTGTTAGTAAATAAAAGTTTTTCAATAATTGAAAATTTGCGAATAGATGTGATGGATTGTTTAAAAAATTCAGTGACTAAAGACTATAGTTTTCTAAAGTGCAATAGAAACATGCATAAATTTCAAGTTGCATCTCGGAAGTGCAATACGAGTGCTAGGAAACGACATTTCGAGAGCTGCTTCGAGTAAATTAAAGTATTGAGAGCACTATTGAGAACTTCCCGTCTATTTATGCAAGACGCAGCCAAATTATTTACGCGTCGTGTTGAGAATACATTAAAACATTATTTTAATATTAAAGTTTCTACAACGTTTTGCGGTGAATTTGTTAAAGAAACTGCTGAAAATGAATACATAAAAGACATTATTCAAGCAAGAACTGCTCCGATTAGTGTAGATGATAATTTAGAGGAGTGGTTTAAATCATACATTTTGGATCCAATACACACTCAGCTAGAAGAATTCCAGGAAAAGGACAGTGGCTGGGCACTGCACTCAATGATACATCTAGCAGTACACATCAACAAGTTTGAACAGCTCCGAGGATCTTCGTACATACCTCTACCAAAAAAATTGCATGAAGGAAAGCATGTATTAAAGTGAAAAATAATGATGAAGCTTGCTTCGCGTGAGTAGTAACATCAGCGCTATATTCTGAAAATATTAACAGCAATAGGATCTCATCGTATCCACATTATTCAACTGTACTTAATTTTCTCATGACACTTAAGCAAATTACGCAATTTGAAGACCAGAACGATTTTTCCATAAACGAATTCATCATAGAAAAAGAGCATTTCTTCCCCACAGTTCCAGTTAGACTTACGAAACACAGGATGGAGTGACAAGTAAATCTCTTAATGCTACAAGATGACTATAACCAGGATGATGATGACGATGATACTGGCAGGTATCATTTCTGTTGGATTAAAAATCTTTCGGGCCTTGTATCGAAGCATACTTCAAAAAATACTTGTAAGAGGCATACATGGGACAGATGTTTGCTCTACTTTTACTCTGTTGAAAAATTAGCATCACACACTGCCGAATGCGAGAAGCAAAATGACTGCAGAATTCTGTTTCCTCAGAGGAAAAGAAATGTTTGGAATATAAGAATTATAACCATAAGAATGCAGTCCCGTTTTGTGTCTTTGCTGATATTGAATCAATATTGAAGCCGATTCAGGGAAACGATCAAATTACACAGTGAATCCAGGAACATGAAGTTCGCAGCATAGGATTCTATTTCCACTGCAAAAATGATGCTAAGCCCTCATATTACAGAGCATATCGAGGCAAGGACTGCCAACAATGGTTTGCATTAGAATTGCAAAAAATTGCCTCCATTGCTGTACAGAAAAATCTGAATATCAGACCAATGCAGTCCCTGACTAAAGAGGAACGGCGTGCACATATGGAAAGTACTTGCTGCCATATATGTGAAAAACGTTTGCTTCCGATGAGGAACGAGTCCGTGACCATTGCCAACTAACAGGTAAATACTGAGAATCATAATTCCATTCATTTTTTCATATTTTCTTTTAACAGGAAAATACCAAGGACCAGCGAACAATTCATGCAATGTCATGTATCAAATTGTTCCATAGTTTCAGTCATTTTTCAAAATTTTTCTGGATACGATGCCCACTTCATTATCAAGGATACAGCTACAGCCATTCCTGGGAAAGTGGATCTCCTACCAATAAATAAAGAAAGATACATTTCCTTCAACAAGCACATTAAAGGCGGTCATATCAAATTCAGATTCATCGATTCCTTCCGTTTAATGGCAGGATCTTTAGATAAGCTATCATCATTGCTACCAATGGATAAATTAAATATTACAAGAGCTGTATGGCAGGAATTGGATGATGATGACTTTAAACTACTTACGCGCAAAGGTGTCTTCCCATACAACTTCGTTGATGATTGGACAAAATTGGATTTCCAACACTTACCAGCGCAGGAGCAATTCTATAATAAAATGACTAACTGTGATATATCTGCTGAGGACTTCAGCCGCGCAGTAAAGGTGTGGAGGACATTTGAAATACGGACACTTGGCGAATATTCCGATGTATACCTCAAAACTGGTGCCCTTCTATTGGTCGATGTCTTCGAGAACTTTCGAGATGTCTGTATGAAGTCGTACAATTTAGATCCAGCACATTATTACAGCATACCAGGTCTTACATGGGATGCAATGTTAAAATATACCAAAGTAAAACTAGAATTGATAACCGATGTAGACATACTGCTATTAGTAGAGAGAAGTATTCGGGGTGGTATGAGCCAATGTTCCAATAGATACAGTAAAGCCAACAAAAAATATATACCGGATTTTAACCCAGATGAAAAACAAAAATACTTGATTTATTAGGATGTTAAAAACCTTTATGGATGGGCCATGTCACAGCATTTACCTACCGGAGGATTCAGATAGGCTGATGTTCCCAATATTGATGTTTGCCAAATACCTGATGGTTCACAAACTGGATACATAATCGAAGTTGATTTAGACTATCTTCCACATCTAGATGATAAGCGTAAAGACAATTAGCTAATTGGAAATTAGTAATGTGGTGTAAAGCTTTTACTGGAATTCTCATAAAATAAACAAATTTAAGCAATATCAACACTTGCTGCAAATATTATAAAACTTCAAGTTACAGGTAAAAATATGGTTGCTGTGAGGTGTATTGACACTATTTATTTTGCTGAAAAAAATGTTGTCAAACCAAATTAAATTTCAATATTTTTTCACATCGAATTAATTATTTATTTCTAAATATAAGTTACAAACTTTTTCCCTATGTTCTATATTCAAAATTGGTAGCAATGCAATTTCTTGAGTAAGCTTCCCAAGTGGCATTAGTGGGTACTACAGGCATTTAATGGTAGGTAATATGTTTCCCATCCAATGCCCTGTTGCAATTTAACATATTCCATAATTTGGATTCGTGTGCAAAGGCCATTTCTTGAGTAAAGTTCCCTAACGGCATTAGCCGATAATACTACCAGCATGCCTTGCTTTTGCTGTTTCTTTTATTAACGGAGAAGATTCGAGTACAAACATCATTCCTTGAGTAAGGTTCCCTAGTGGCATTAGTCGGTACTACCAGCATGTCTTGTCTTTGCTGTTTTTTTTATTAGCGAGGAAGTTGTTCTTCCTGTTTACAGGCGCTGCACCTAAATAAATTTTATTAGCGGGGAGGTTGTAGATATCAATATCATTTGAATTTCACATCATGATATCACCTTGGTTTGATGTTTTCTTAGCAAATTATTATTATTGGGTTTAGGGGGTGCGTGTATTGATCTTTCGAGTGCAAACACCATTTCTTGAGTAAGGTTCCCTAGCGGCATTAGCCGGTACTGCATATGTTGTTCATCTCTGACTAGGTGATACGAGATCACTTTGAGGATATGAGATCACTTTCAACACTCTCTAGCATACGGAGATAGCATAGGATTTAGATTTTGCTTCTGGAGCTCGCTTATTTTTTTCATATCGAGTCTTGGGGATACGAGATCAATTTGGGGATACGATATCACTTTTAGCACTCCCCAGCATAGGAAAATAACATAGGTTTTCGATTTTGCATCTGGAGCTCCCTTATTTTTCATCTCGGAGATCGTAGCTCTAACCATTTGTGTAGGGGTGGGAAGCTTTATTGGTGGAGGTTGCTGGTTAAATTAGATCTGGTCTTGGAGGATACAATTTGACCTGGAAGTGCCCTTTCCTGTGCCTGGATACTGGAGATTGGCTGAGAGCTTTAGTGGCAATATTTGATATTATTGTCGTGTCCCAATGCAATCACTGAATAAAAACCAACAATTAACCGGCCAAAACTTTCTTTACATAAAACACTCGAATTTCTTTGTACGTTATAAATCTTTATTTTACTGATTTCTTTTATTTAACTGACCGATCCTAATAATCTTTAAGTAGTCCCAACCGAAACTTGACACTCTAAAAGAAAGTCGCGACTGAATACTTCACGGCACTCGCCAGACCAGTCATTGGTCTTTTATGTCCGATACTCGGAAGTAAACATTCTGTGCTCACAACGCGGATGTCAACAAACGCCAACAACCTTGTCGTTTGTTCTACCGGTTACAGCATCGGAGTCGCTTAGTAGTAAACAATCGCCTTTCATAATAATTACCATGCGAGGTTAATTATTATTGTAATCGTCGATTGCTCCACTAAGCGCTCATCATTGCTATATTCTAATTCCCTTATTGTCTTAACTACGGCTGAAAAGGAAAAACATGCAAACCTTGTTTAGTTTCCGAAAATCCACACACAACTTAAACTTGCGGTTAACAGATTCGTCAGCTCCCTGCTTGGGAATCAGCAGTACTGGAAAGTTAAACGGACTATCACTAGGCTCTATGATATCCTCCTATAACAGTTTTTCAAGTTGCTTCTTATATTCTTCTTTATGGGCTTCCGGCATGCGGTACTGCTTCCTATGAATGGGCCCTGTATTAGCGATTAAAGGTAGTTTGAAGGTTTTCGTCAGAGTGTAGGTCAATTTGTCTGCCGGCAGATAAAAAATATCACTATATTCGGAACAAATTTGAGTCACGGACTCTTTGTCCTCTGAATTTAGGTCTTCTACGAGTATTAGTGATTGTTTCATTCGTTTAAGCCGTTGCTGACTGAGAATATACTTCAGTCGACCTTCTCCTAGAGGCTGCACGGACTACTTGCTTAGGTTCTCCAGCTTAGGTCTGAATTTCTTTAGTTCAACTACTTCAGTCCTAGCGTTGACGATTCCAACGAATGCCTGTCCATTCTTGGGCCTGATTAGGGTATTACTACAGTACACGCCGGGACATATTGCTTCTGTCATACACACCATCTCATCCTCGCTTGTAACTTCGATGCTTTTCAGCTGCTCCGTCCTTGGCTCCATTCGTATTATTTCGTATTATGGATCCCTTGAGTTATCCGGCTCTTGGAGGTGAAGCTATCTTATCATCTTGACTCTTTCTCTTTATCCCGTACTAGCTTCTTGCCCCACATATCATCTGGAATCCTCACGCAGGTTTCTGAAAGAGGAGAATTGTTTTCCTGAGCTATTCCTGTGCGAAGGGATGCTTTCAAGATTTTTCTCCTCTTTTCCTTCAGCGGGATGTCTCTCCTATATACTGTTGCGTGCTTTCCCTGGCTATAACTTCGCGCCGTTTATCAGACAGCAACGAGGATGTCTTGAGAATATCAAACCTAATTTACTTGCGAGGATTATTTGGTTCCTTCTCTTTTCCACTTGCAACATTTGCCTTCGGAGTCCGCTCTTGTGCTAAAAGCTGCATTCAAGGTATTTTCCTCCCCTTGTCCCTCTTCCCCTGACTCTGCTAGTGTCTGCTTTATTTCCATCACATCTTCCTTCTGTGATTTCGTTTGCGGGTTCTCTAGTTCGGGTATTTGTCTTCCTTTATTATTACTTACCTCAGTCAAGTACCTTTGTATGCTATTTGACACTTCACTTGTTTTAGCAACAACGTCTTTTAATTCTGTTACTCTATCTTTAAGCCGAATCTTAAGATCATTTGTGTTCGGCCCTTCTTCCCAATTAGGTTTACCTGGGCTTCTTTGTGTACACCATATTAGCCCTATGACTGCAAATTTTTCTTTCCCTGTGATGGCACCAAAGAGCGGTTCTCGGTATTTGCTATTTTCTATAGCTCGTATTGACAATCTCTTATTTATACATTTTGTTCAAGAAAGAAATTTTTGGGATTTCTCCGGTATATAGGAAAGCTAAAAAATGTTCTAATTTGTTTTTCATCACACAACCCATTAATTTTTGGTGACAAGTTTCACGTCTTGATTTAACTCATCAACAGGACCCATATAACGAAATTGGGTGATTTGAAAAACAAATGAAAAAAAAGAAAGAAGAAATGAAAAGTTTGAGAAAAATAGAAAAAAAAAACAATTTGTTTTTATTTATTAAAAAAAATTTAAAAAAAATTTAATAGAAACAGATTTATTCGAAGCGAATCGAACCTGTATACGCCACGCAGTGGGCTGAAAAATAAAGTAGAAAAGGAAGAAGAAGAAGCGTTTCGTGTCAGCAGAAAACCTTACACTCATCGGTGCAGCTTGATTTTCTGTCTGCTGCCGACGCTTGAAAATAGATCAAACAGATCTCTTCTCATATAAACTCAGAATAAGTTCTGGGTGTAAATTATATGAGGAAAAAACACTCCTATACAAGCCCAGGAGGAAAAATAAATAAAAAGATTAGTCTTTTGGACTTTTTACCGGGTTAAACTTAATTTTGTTCGAGAAAGAATTTTTTAGGAATTCTCCATTTTTATTAATGGCGTAGTTTCTACTTGTCAAATGTCAAAAAATGACAGCTCTAAAAGTGACATCTACTGAAATAGCGGGCTAATTAAAATAACATCTCTTATTGGAAAACCCTTTAGAACTACAGCCTCTGCCTGACCTACCCCCGGTCTCTTAACATGTGTATCCATAAACCTTACCTGTTGTTTCCCACACTCTATCGATTCGTGTCCATATATTCCACATCTCATACAATAAGGGGACGGCCTTCTCTCTGTACATTCCTTCGCAATATGCCCCTGCCTCCCGCACTGGAAGCACTTGATATTTCTGGATTGCTTTAGCTGGACAGAGGAGTTCCTAAATATCCCTGACGAAGCTGGCCCTTATCTTGGTGGGGTTGCTGTCCGTTTGTTCTCGTCTTTGTCAACTCTACCCATACTCCAGATGTTCGGTGGACTTCTTCTAATGCCTTCCCCGTTATAGTTAAGCATTCCTGGTTCTCTCACCTGTAGTCGTCTGGCGTCTCTCTCGAAGTAATCTGCCTCTTCACGTGCCTTCTCCAAAGATTGGAATTATCGGCCTGTTAGGTATACTTGCGTAGTCCGATTCATCACGCCTGCTTTGAATGGGGCTACTGCATCAGCCTCCAACTCTGAAATCAGACCCCCGTCCTTACCTGGTTAATTAGCTGAAACTGCCGTTTTAATTTGATTCAACAAATCCTTCAATCTGCCCGCATATTCCCTAATGTCGTCTCCGGGTCTTTGTCTACACCCTACCATTTCGGTTCTTAATTCGCTGTAGGACTTTTTAGTCATACATATAAGCCGTTTTACTGGTCTGCTGCAATGCCGCAAAATCTTTTGGCCCCTCTGAACTCACCAGATAGTATGCATCGTCCATCAACCGATATTTTACACAATCTTTCACATTTCATGAAGATATCTTCTTCATCGACCTTAAGACGATCGTAAAGGTCTTTGCAGCAGTTTAGCAAGCGGTGCACTTCCTTTGCTGGGTTTGGCGATCTTTCCCCTGAAAACATTGGGACATATTTGGACAACATATCCATGATTTTGTTATGTGCATCAACCACGTTGTCTTGTTGTCCGTGTGATGTTAATTTTTCCGTACGATCCTCTATGTTCTCATACGGCCTTTGGTCTGCAACTAAATTGGGTGTTGCACACTGGCTTTTAGCTCTTTTAACACTTTCACTTTGTTTTGCCTCCCAGAATAACAGCCTTCTTCGTCCACAACTTTTCTGTGACTCAGCGCCCTTTTCCTTTTCCTGTGTATTTGGACCAAGTTCTACTTCCTTCTGTAATTCTTCGGTTAAGTTGTCTGTTCTAGCAACTGCTGTTTCAAAACTTTTACTTTCTTTATTAGAGCCTGATTTTCCTTTTGGCCTTCTTCTACTGCTTGTTCCAAAGAATTCTCCCCTTTGTGGATAACGTCGAAAGTAGCTGTAACTAATAAATCAAGTGTCTCCCCCTTAGTACTTGTCCGGGTGCAAGTATTGAGTTCTTCAAGTACAGCTTCTAATTCCTCACTTGGCAATCGCTTCTTAAGTTCATTTGTTAGGCGTTCTCCGATATATTGCCAGTCCTGTTCATACCCTTTAATTTATCTGGGCACTATTTCAACTCTTGTGATTTATTTTCCAATTTTTCCTCCTGTTCTCGAAATCGCAAAAGTTCCTCTCTCGTCAGGACGATGCTCCTCCCTATTGACATCTACACTAATGAATCACAAGATTTCCTAATATACTATCAGTTCTCGCAGACCAACCTAATTACTTTAAACGCGAACCGCAAAACATTTGAATTTTTGGAATTTTACCGTGTGACGAGTACTCTCCTATGAGCACCTTACTTGAAGATAGTTCAGGGCACGGCACTTTTGTTATATATACGTGTAGGTATAACCGATGATTGGAGTAGCTAATATATCTTTGCTCCCAGAGTGTGTGTATTTGGGGTAGCTAAATTAGCTTTACTCCCAGTGTGTGTGTATTTGGAGTAGCTAATATAGCTTTGCTCCCAGTGTGTGTGTTTTTGCAGTAGCTAAATTATGTGTTGATGCCCTGTAATACGAGAAGTTGTTTGGCACGTTTGTTGTATAACCGGATGGATGCATAACCGGATGGACTCACTAAATTAGCTTTGCTCCCAGTGTGTGTATTTGGAGTAGCTAAATTAGCTTTGCTCCCAGTGTGTGTATTTGGAGTAGCTAAATTAGCGTTGCTCCCAGTGTATGTTTGTGTTGAGCTGATAAAGATCAACCCTTCAAATGATGTAATTGAAATTTAAACAAGACATTTAACCTGAAAAGAAAAGAAAATTTATAACGAAGCAGCTGAAAAGCGTTAACTCGCACAATAACAAAAATTAATTTAAACAATCACAATACCTAAAAACAGTTAAAAAAAAAATTTTTTAACCCGCAACTTACGTCATAGTTGTTATTGTTTTTTTTTTTCAGTAAAAGAAATTTTCAATTATAACTTCCAATAATCTAAGACATCATATCCTACAGATTAACATCAGTTGTTGTTGTTTTCAGCTAAAGAAATTGGGAATCTTACATAAATCGCTCAATTTGTTTACTTTACTGGTCTACTGTGCGAATTTGTGCACATTATTCGAATTTGTTTAATTTACTGGACTGTGCGAATGTGATTATGCGAGGAATCAAATTAGATGCATTGCACATGAAGAATAAAATCAGGCATTTACTTATTTCCATTACTTATCTAAGTCAACATATCTACCTACATTCACACCAACCAGCTTCGCCTGATCTATTTTTAGATATATGATCACATGATATAATCTTGTTTATAAAGGATACCTACAGATTAATATCATCAAATCTTTAATCCACAACTTAGGTTATAGTTGTTGTTGTTTTTTATGTGTGTAAGCTACTATTTTTAATTATACCTGAAAAGGCAATATCGCTAATATCTCGAAACCCATAGCTTGTGGAGGATTTCTGATGAAAATTTTGTTCACCCCTAGAACTAAATCCTCCACTGACACTTTCTAAAATCTACTGGCATGAACAAAAATATTCTAGATTTAACTTGATTTATTACTAATATTAATTATACTAATTCACTTAGAGAATTTCACAAAATTTCTTATCCACATAAATACCCAGGTGCACACACCCACCCACGGCTTAAGTAACGTTTTCTCAGTCACCGAGTAGCGCAGCCCAACATACCAGAGGCACTCATACTAAAGTAAATAACTAACATCAAACTCAAGCTGACAGTTATACAGCCCCCGGTATAAATTCGCATAGGGTATTTCACATCATTACTTAATGCACATAAGCCGCTCACATTCTACCTAATCCTTGGTACAGGTAATGTAGCCCAGTACAACACACACAAAGCAATCCTAGTCATGGTATCAAATATTGCCACTAAAGCTCTCAGCCAATCTCCAGTATCCAGGCACAGGATAGGGCACTTCCAGGTTAAATTGTAGCCTCCACGACCAGATAAAATTTAACCAGCAACCTCCTCAATAAAGCTGCGCACCCCTTCACAAATGTTTAGAGCTACGATCTCCGAGATGAAAAAAAAGTGAACTCCGGAAAAAAAATTGAAAAACTATGCTATTTCCCTATGTTGGAGAGTGCTGAAAGTGATCTCGTATCACCAAAACTCGAGATGAAAAATAAGGGAACTCTAGATACAAAATCGAAAACCTATGCTATTTTCCTATGCTAGAGAGTGTTGAAAGTGATCTCATATCCTCAAAGTGATGTCGTATCCCCAAGTCAGAGATGAACAACATATGTAGTACCGGCTAATGCCGCTAGGAAACCTTACTCAAGAAATGGTGTTTGCACTCGAAAGATCAATACACGCACTCCCTATACCCAATAATAATTATAATAATTTGCTAAGAAAACATCAAACCAAGGTGATGTCATGTTGTTAAATTCGGATGATGCTGATATCTACAACTTCCCCGCTAATAAAACTTATTTAGCTGCAGCACCTGTAAACAGCAAGAACCAAGATGACGTCATACGTGATATCTACAACTTCCTCGCTAATAAAAACCAAGGCATGCTGGTAGTACCGACTAATGCCATTAGGGAACGGTACGAAAGGAATTTCCCAGGTAGGCCCTGTGACGTAGACCACTAGACGGAATCCCCTCAGTGGCCCAGAATCCGGTCCAGAACCACCAAAACAGTTGGCATTTTCCATTCAGTTTTTATCTGGAAAAAGTGATCCAGAACATACATAGCGTAACTAATCGCCTTGACAAGCTAGAAAAGTGCGCTCCTGAGAAGTTAAAAAACAATGCTTCAATCCGCGGCATCAAATGTTAAAATAAAATAGTGATAGATAGGATGATGAGTGCTTTGAGCTTCCAAAATAGCGCTCTGACATGTCTGTTAGAGCGCTTTTTTCCCGCAGGGTATTGACTGTTTTTGTTGTGTTTTATGTGTGTGTGGACTCAACAAAAACCATTGAAAATACTTCACAGGCCATGAGGCAGACTCCCTCACTACCACATGAATGCTCCCACGGAGTCCTCACATGCTAAACTATTTGCAGTGATCTTATGTAAAACAGACAAAAGTTCGATTTGAATAGCTCCTTCGCACTAAACTACTAATGATACAGAAAACTGGTGTTCTAATAATCTTAAGCTTGCTTTCTTAACTTCGGAAAAAAATTTATCTGAACCAAATGACTACGATTCCTAAACAAAAACTCTAACTGAGTAATCGTTGTATATGCCGTTGTGCCATCATGGCATGCCGTGGTCTGGTGAAATGAATGTTGCTGCCTACAGATTCAGAATCCGGCTGCACATACGCAAATGCAATTATTACTCAGTGGAGATGAAAGTTCTTTTGCCACTTAGCTCTCCACTCGGAATTCTGTAACTCGTGAAATTTATATTGAGATTACCAAACTTTTTATTCCACTCGTCAAAACTCGTGGCTGTGTTAGTTTTGGAGAAGTAAGACAAATATTTCTCAACTGACAGTATAGCCTGCTTTTATTGCCCATTGTGAAGGTACCAACGTACCTAGGATTTTCAAATTGAATTATAGATTCACTGAATATCCTGTCTATGTTCACAAAAACAAATTATGGAAATCATTCCAATGCTTACAGAGAAATAAGGATTTTTGTGTCACCAGGTACCCATTAAAAATCGTAAATCACGCGAAAATGGTCAATTTAGTCATCTCCTACAGAAGAGATGCTATAAAAATTTTAAATATGGACATTAAAGCTTGTATGTATGATGAAGTTGCATCTACATTATGTCCCCTAATTAAATATGTAATTAGTTTTTGAGTCCGGTAAACAGTTTTTGAGATAACTGCAAAAGAATTGAATCAGTCCTTCTTAAGATGAAAAAATGGGGGTTTTTTTGTACAAAAATGGACATATATCAACTCATCATTTTGAAGAACTGGTAAGTCGTGGAAATTCACTTTCCATAAGAACAATGTTCACAACAGTGTATTAATAGATGTGAAACAAAGAACGGAGGAAATATATGCAAAATATAGCAACTGGGGTGTATATGACCCTAGTAAAAAATCCGTCTTCCGGCCACTTGATTACGCGCGTCTCCCTCTTTAATATGATACGAAACATGACGTATTTTGGACAAGCCCTAATAAGGAGAGGTACGATCTCCCCCCTTCACCAAAAGCCCCTCCCACACAGAGTTAGCCGTTCTTCAATATTGCGATACTTCTCACGTTTTCTTTAACTCCCCAAGTATTAGAGAATCCCGAATGGAGAGTTAGGGACTTTAAATCGGGGAAACCGAAATTTCTCATATCCCAAACTCTCCGAGTTACAGAATTCGGCCTCAGATGTTATATGAATTGAGAGATTTTTCGCTCCTTACTCACAATTTTACGTAGTACGTGGTGTCCAGCTTGTTGTTTTGCAGAAAGTATTAAGCTGAAAGTTCCACCCAATGGCAAGTTGACCGATGTACTGCAGTCCATGCGTACATTATACCTAATAACTGCTGGTAGAATTTCCAATTTAATTTCCCGTGATAAATTATTTACTGTGTATTTTTATCTCATAAAATTTTGTATTTTTCAAGGAACCTAATTCAACAAGATTAGCACAGTTAGTATAATTGGAAAATTCTGAAGGTGACACATTATATTTGTGTAAACATAGCAACGAAGTTTGCACCGATTTCTCCTATGTCCACATCTAAAGTAGTGCTGGGACAATTATTCTGAAAAAACTGTTGATTTTATAATTTCGCAAAAAAATAAAAAAAAAAAAATAACAAAAGTAAAACATTATTTCCAAGTGACCGCTGAGGTAACTGCCTCCATTCGTTTTTATATAGAGGGATGTCGCCTGTAGCCCTAATCCTCTTTTTTACTACTTACTATGATAGTACTTGTAAAACATATAAAACCTTATTTTTAAAAACTTTTCCTCAATCTCCATTGAAAAATTTGAGTACAAACTAGATTAAATGAAAAGCAGTCGTATATCTCCTTGTTTCCTAACTACTTCTGTTAACTTTGGTAATACGATGAGCTAAGCTTTATGAAAATACGCTGAATTTTGTACAATTAAATTTAATCATACTTATTAGATGATCTGTCACACCTTTCCATTGTTAGAAATCTTATTAATTTTAATATTCCAAACAACTTTTCAGAATATTAAAAATATCTTTAGAACTTCATATGTAGGTACATATATAAGTGGCATAACCATTTAAATGACCGCTTATGATTATATCGTGTTAAAATTTTCGCCGAAAGAACTACAGGGGTTGTTAAATCGACTTCAGTTAATTTCGATACTTTCGAAAAAGTATTTACTAAATCATTGCTCTGTAAAAATTTCATAAATTGTGACAAAGTTGCAGTAGTAGTTCGTTTTTGAGTTTTTCTGTGCTAAGCATGGGACTATTTTTTATTAATTTATGTGCATATCGGGAAATTATTTTTTAAAGTAGTTAAATTCTTTCGGATGAACAAGACAGAATAACCGAAATATTTCACTTTTCTGAAAACTCCCTTCATCTCCATTTCTAAAGAAATATCTTGCTCTAGTCTAGGTCTTTTTGAGGAAAATGTGTCGTAGTTTTCTTCCAAATTAACCCTAAAGTTTTGCATATTATTTCTAATATCAGCAATCGCCATTTCAAAATTTTGCATAGCACGAATAATACTAGCACCTGTCGTTCCTGACGCTTGATTTATGTTGAACAGTGTATCTACGTGCTTGAAAACTTTATAGAAAAAACTTCTTAGCAAAATAAAATTTCTTAGCGAAATAAATTCCTCATCATTCAGCAAGCGTTCAAAACTAGCTGCTTCTCTAATACTTTTGTCATCCCAATGATCCTCATTTTGGATCCTTTGAAAGCATTCTAGAAGTTCTCCTTTGTTTTCTTGAATAAAATTTACTATTTTGTAGTGATAATTCCGTCCTGTTTGAGATGCTGTTGGTATTCGGCGATGATGTAAAAAAAGAGCTTATTCCACTAATATTTGCAAAGAAAATTCTCACTCTTTTGATAACGGAACATACGTTTTTATACCCTAGATGAAATCTATAGGGTATACTAAGTTTGTCATTCCGTTTGTAACACCTCGAAATAATTATGGTAGAGCAAAATGGATTGGACACCCATTGTTAAAATGTGATGTCTTGTGCTTCGCTGAAAACTAGACTGACAGCTGACGTCCTGAAAACAAGAAAATCTGAATGCTCAATTTTCTGAACTTTACCCAATTTCGTTGTTCCTCTTATAGAATAGAAATTGTGTACGTTCATAAATTAGAGTTTTGTTGATGACGACTCAGTGGTCACCTGTAATGAAACGATGAGTTGACTTTTTAACGTTTACGCACTAGTGCAACTTCCTATAAGTTACTGCTAGTGTAAACGTCTCTTGTGAAATAGCAACTCAAACACACTGAATCTGCAGCGTGTGGACTATACCAACGAGATTTAAATAATCCACCTAAAAACTGCCACGTCTGGGCGATGCGTGTGGTCGATAACAACGAGGTTGAAATGATCCACCTAAAAGCTGCCACGTCTGGAAGATGCGTGTGATCTATAACAACGAGATTGAAATGATCCACCTAAAAACTGCCACGTCTGGGCGCTGCGTGTAGCTTCCAATAAGCTCTCACGGTACCAATGCCTACTGTCTAGTGTCAAACAACGTAGAAACCTAAAATGAAAACGATGGCCGAGCACAATCACACTTAGATGGCGGTAGTGTAGCGGTAAATGAAAGAATCATTCGGTTATTCATTCATTTAGATTTATTGAGCTAAACTTCTTTCTATTATTAAAATTAAACTAGTAAAAAAATAACTTCATAAAATTTAACCTAATTGCAATTCAATTTAACTACTATATATTTTTTCCAATTCTACTCAAACTTCTTAACTAGACTTATATTACTATTTAAAATTCCTTTTTATATTTTATAACTTAATTAACGCTGAAAATAAAAATTATTGTTAACTGTCAATCGTGAATCAATTCTCATGTGGTGTAAATGTGACCCGTGTGGGCACAGTTTTATACCTTGATGAATTGATTAATTGACGAAAATTTATGAACAGACAACTGAAAACTCAAGAAAATTATATTCAATAAATTTTTAGTATTTGGTGATATTATTTTGTGTAATATGTCCAATACAAATTGGCATGCAATCTTACACTTTAATACCCGTCACCTAACCAAAGATTTATATGAAAGCAAAAGAAATACCTTGAATTCACTAATATCAAATAAAATCACGTCAAGATTGACAAACTCCCGAATTCCACTAGAACACAAATTCTTTTCAAACAAAAGCAAAAAAAAAGGAAAATAAACTAAAAAATGACAGAACTACTTTAATTTTGAAGAACAACGAAAAACTGACTTTAAATGCAAATGAAAAATAAATGATGAAACCAAAAAAAAACTCTAAGTGAAATTGCTAATGAAAAAAGATAAAATAAAATATAAGTTTAAAATGGCACTGATGAGAAAAATTGCAAACTTGAGAATACTATGACTGACTAGCATATGTATACTCTTTGACAATTTGTTGAAAATAGAAGACAGAATGAACAAATGGCCTCCTTTTTATAGAAAATTTCGTTCCATTTTCGCTGTCTATAAAGTGAAATATTCGAAATTTTCACTGAAAATGACAAAAGGTTGAATTTTTCTTGTTGTCAGTCGATAGCAAATTTAATGATCTAAATTTTGATACCTTTGTCGTAAAAATTGATTGTCAATTTGATGATTTTAATCAATTTGTATAATTTTTGGAACATTTGCTATAAAAATGTCAATTCGTTACGTTTCATTTCAATGTAGTAGATTTTCCTGTCATTTGTAATAATTTTTTGTCTTCTTCCCACTGTGAGTCTCTTTCGCACTCATTGTGGGAAATGTATTTATAAAAAATCGCGAATATCGCGTTTTCCGTGAAAAATATCGCGCAACGAACGTCGCCATCGAGATCGCGGTTCGATTTTACCCGGTCTTGATATGTCAAACGTCGCGGTGACATAAAGTTTGAGCTGTTTGGCACAATCGCGCGCGGGTGCTAAACAAAGTTTTGTTGTGTATTTTTTAAGGTGTTCTTTAGTGCTTTTCAGGTAACAACATCATCATCAGGGATAACTTTACCTCAGGTAAGCGTATTATGCATTTATTGTATTTATTTCGCGTGTAGTTTATGATTTTTGTAAATTTGTGGCAAATGTCAGGTGAGTGCTTTCGTGGCATTTTTCACCTTGTTTGTCCACAAATATTTATCATAATCATAATAATTATGTATTTAAAAGTGTAATTGAATGTTTTATGGTGGCTTGACTACATAAAACATGAAATTACATATGTTTTTTTTACACAATTTCTCAACTCCATGGAATTGTTGTTGTAATAGGCATATGTATACATGGTCATGATTTGACTTTGTGTACCTATGGCCTTTTTCCTTAGTTACTTAACAAATAAAACATAATTGATTTGAACTAATTCATTTTCTTTATTTCATTTCAGATCTTCGTGGGAACCCTGTTCTACCTGTGAATACTCCAGGTAGAGGTAATTTTTTATGTATACTTGTTTTTTAACTTTTTATTGATTGTACCTTTTTTCTTTTAGGTTCGCTGAACACCCATTCATAATATTAAAAGTTATTTTGATTTTTGCATGTCCGTCCGTCCGTGCGCACGATAACTCGAGAACGCGTACACTTAGAGAGCTGAAATTTTGTACATGGACTTTAAAAAAAAAACAGTAAAATCAAGTACGAAAATGAGACAAATCGGGCACCTCCTTCGTGTGGTTGCCATATAAAAATTTCGTTTTCCGCTATATATTTGGACACTGCCTGAGAACGCGTCGACGTAGAGAGCTTAAATTTCGTACATTATGTTTTCACTAGATTAGAAAATAAAATGTCAAAAGTAGACTAAATCTGGCAACTCCTTCTTGGTGTTGCCATATAAAAATTTAGGTTTTTTACGTATACTTTGAAAACGATCAGTCCAAGACATTTTTATTGTACCAAAGACTTCTGCAGAATATGTAATCCTATAAATTTGGCTATGATCATTTTTTCTGTGCGACAAACCGGTCTAGAAATATATGCGAAAAACAACTTCAAAATCAAATAGATGGGTGACCATACGAAATTTAATACGGGCATTCATATCGGGTCTCATAAGAATTGGTCTTAGACCAATTCTAGCTTTTTTACTTGTTAAGAGCTATGTTTATTTGGCGCACATAGTAATGCACATGTTGTATAATCGTTTCATCATTTATCAATGATTAATATCAAAACGTTTTTCTAAAACTTCTTAATGTTACATATTAACCCATACGTGCATTGATCATTGTCCGGTCAGCATAAATAAAGAATGACCTAATGGCTGATCAGAATTTATTGCAGAGTGCATTACCTTCGTAATAATGACCTACTTCGCAGGTAAACAAAACGAAGTAGGAAATGAAAATCTCGTTTGGAAACATCAAAAAATTCTGGCACAGAAATTACGCGTAGCCGATTCTGCATTTTTTTTTTAAATAAACTAATTAATATCGAGTGCAGTAGAAGAAGTTCAGTTTTCTTTGAGTCTTGATAGCGATGTCAGTAAAAGAGTTAGTTTTTAGTATTAGAGTGAGCCGGTAAGAAAAAATGTTAAAACTTAAGTGAAAAAGTTCCGATTTAAGAAAGTGTATAACGTACAGTTGAAAAAGAAAAATTTAGTTGCGTATAATTGGAATAACAAAAGTTGAATTGTGTGAATTGATGTACAATATCTGTATGTGCGAGTTACAAAAAAAAAAACGAAATAATAAAGTTTAATTATGTGAATTGGAGACTGTTTAAGTGTTTAAATTTATTTGTGAATCGTTATATAAAGCCCCACATCCCCTTTTCTCGCGGTGTATAAAAACCAACCACCACACACATAAGGAAAATGTTCTTTCATTAAAACTTGCACACCTCCTCTTATACCACTCATAACAGCTGCGCCATCATATGCTTGCGGTATGAGTTTATTCAATTTAGTCAGCTCGGTTAAAAGAATAGAAGTTAATCCAAGAGCAGTTTTATTCTTCACATCAACAAAAGTTAAGAACCGTTCAACTGGAGCACAATCCTTAACGAAACGTAAAGTATGACAAACTGTGAGCGACAGCAAACATAAGTTGATTTGTCTGCCTGAACAGAGAAAATATTAACCCTTTTTATCTCAGTTTCTAGATTCTCTAAGTATACTTGATAATTCGTGTCAAAAATATTGTTTTGTATTTCTTAGAGTATTGTAGCACAATTTAGGTGTTCATCTAAAATACTATAAAAATGCGCTGTGTGAGATATTAGATCTTAAAACACTCCGCGATTATGTGATTGATATGTTTCGTCATGTCCACGCAGAGCTAGCTCATGAACACCAACGAATTTTATGAATCATTATTTTATTTAATATATATCTGTTATTATCAAGGAGTTCGTTATACCTTTTAATAGACAAACTATATCCCTCGCTTATTTGAGAAAATATATTAATAGTACCTAAAGTTTTATATTTTATAGCATTGTTCATATGCGTAGAGCTGCATTCATGTTTTTGGACTCGTTCCGATAATTGTTTCAGATCTTTGCAACCGTCTTTCACCCATAAATTTTCCTTACCAAAAATTAAACAATCACTGGCTGATACAGACAAAGACGCTTTATCTCTAGCTTTTATTCTAACTTTAGCAAAGAGATGTTAGTGTTTAGTAAACAGTCCACTTTTTTCATGGCAAATAATTTCTCCAAATAATAATAATAAAAAAAAACGAATCTTTTAAACACTTAATACACGAACACTAACTATTTACGAATGTATTAATTCACAGGAAATCCAAATTGTTCCTTCCTTCTAAACTCACAGTTTATCACCCAACTTCCAAAATTCACAAAAATAACGAATGAAATCTTTGCTTTACACAAAGAGAAGTACTTCCAATTTTATGCTCCTCTAAACGCTTTTAAATTTGCAGATCAAATACTGTTTAAAACCAAGATTAAATATTTCTTCAGAATCAAGTCTTTCTCAAAAAGCATGTATAAATTTTCATAAGTTTCGTAAGTTTTTTTATATGCCACTGTACCACACATCTTGCGCTCTCTTTCCCTTAGCTTTCTCATTAAAATCTCTTTTTCTGGGGCCAGTTTCATCTGGCCCAGCGCCCAGCAGAGCAATCTGAGGTATCAGCATCTTACAGTAGGCATAAGCATAGCCATAGTCACAAACGTTTGGTTGCAGTGACTCAGAGTTCCGAATGCTTGTAGCTCTCGTAATGCAATGCAATGTGTATACAATAGCTAGCAATCGTGTTGTTTTGTAAGAGTGACTTACAAAATTAAACTATTTGTGAAAATATAATTTCAAATGTTGAAATATTTTAGGGTTGCTTTTGTTATGCACTTTTCAAAATTCTTAGTGGGGCTCGGCCCCGGTGACCCCTTTAGATGGGCCGCCCCTTGTCAACTGAGATTTTCTCAATTTGTTTCGTTACTTTCAGTGAATTGCCTTAGCTCATATCCATATACGAACACAAACACAGAGACCATTTAGATTTTATTTCTGTATCTAAATTCTTTCAATTAGTATTTAAAATAATATGTTAAATCGATTGCAATACACGGAGCATTTATTACATAACTAGGTACCTTAAATTTTTAGTGCTCCTAACATAAATCTTCGAGTTACTATTCCTATTTATAAGCGAAGTTGGATTATCTTTCCATTAAATTATAAATATATAGGTAATATTAAAAGTTTGGCTAGTCTACATGGAATCATTTATACCTCAATCTAAAGTTAAGATTCGTAGATAACCTAGTTTATTTGATGGCTTAAAGACAATTGTCCAAAATTCGAATTGGTCTTTCTAGTTTAGTTACGAAGGTAAAATATATTAAAAGAAAACATCTTCAAATTTGTTGGTAAGAGAAGTAAGTAATAATATTGCGTCCATAACTTATAAGCGATTGGAGGAAAAAATGAGTGTCTTTTCTTCTTTTTATATGAGCTTCGACATGTTGCTATTGAAGTGTCCTATATAAGTTTCCTGTCAGCGATATTTTTAGAACTGGCTTAACTGAAAGTTCTTAGCATTATTCTTTACGTACTGTAATTGTCTTATTCAATAGTCTTCGCACAGATTTTTGACCATGAAAATTCATATGCTTAACCCGGAAGAACTTACTTATGAGCTCACAATTTGTGGCTTACCTGTTGGAAGAGTTGAAGACATGCGGATTAATTTGAGGGCTGCTTTGAAAACTGAGAAGCTAGGGAAGCCAATGGTGGTAGATCCATGTCCGATTTTAGCTGAAGAAGACTTAGAGGCCCTGTAAAAAATGTTGAGGAAATAAAACGTTTGATATCAACTTTCAAAAGTGACTTGGGCTCTGGGGAACATCAAAAAAATCGGTACAAAAATAGAATGGGCCTTGTTAAGTCTTAACAGTGTTATAGCTAAAAAAAGGACTCATATATGCGAAGGACAAGATAAGGGGGAATTAATTCTTCCACTCGATTCACCACAAGTTAAAGCACAAGTTAAAGCACAAGATGACGACCAGGCTGGAGATTCGTATACGTCAGATGATGAATTTTTCTTCTATCATAATTCTGCTATCTTTACAACACGACCTAGGGTGCCATTGCACAAATGGAATATTCCCTTTTCTGGGGAGCCAGGGCAATCTCTTAGTTCATTTTGGGAACGAGAGATCGAGTTGAGTCAAGCTAGAGGCGTTATTAAGTCACAGCTCTTCTGATCTGCTCTAGATTTGTTTTCGGGCCGTGCTTTAATATAGTATAGAGCATTAGCTTTCATTCCTGGTCACATTTGGTAAAGGACCTAAGAAAGGAATTTTTACTGGCTGATCGGCTTTTAGAGAAATTAAAAGGAGAATGCATGGAACAGACGAGATTATAGGGACATATGCTGCGGTCATGTCAAGTATGTTTTCTAGGCTTCGAATTCTATAGCGTAATATATCTCCGTTCTCTCCAATTTAGCTAGGTTTAACGGAAGTAGATACCATCTAAGATCTTGTAGTTTTAGGGAGACGTTTAAAAGCAATCCATTCCTCAGTTCAGACATATGGTCCTCCACCATCTAAGCGTCATAATGCCCTGCTAGAACCAGATATAGCATACATACATTGCTTCCAAGCGTCCTTCAGTTACAGCATTGCTTAAATCACAGAATAATTGAAGGCTTAACATAAAATGTTTCAAGTGCGGTTATGACGGTCACAAAGCCGGATATTGTGTTCAAAACTTAAGATGCTTCGATCACAGTGTAGTAGCTACAGAGGGGGTCAAGCTAATCAAACAAGCTTGTGGGATCGCTGGACTTGGGGAAATATTATGGTTCAGTAGTTTGAATCTAACTTTGGGAGATACTTGTGTGCAGTCAGCTACGCTGGCGAATGGGGATGGGATAGGATATATGTAGAAAATAGAACACTGCGGTGTTATTATAAATACCTTTAATGAAGAATAATTAATTCAAGAGTTCACAATATGATTAAAACTAATTATGATAAGAAAATGATTTAGATGCGAAAATAAACTGTGATATCTACTGCTGTGATTAACTACTGTAATACACACTACTGAAATGCAAAACTACTGTATTACAAAAACTACTGTGATAAGCAACAACTCTCTACTTTACTTTACAACTTACTGATTTACTTCTCAAATTGAAGACTGCTTTCCTACTACCTGACTACCGCCCAACTGTACTACTTTACGCTTGATTAATTGATCGCTTGTTGCCTGGTCGGTCTCTGATAACGGGTCGATCTTTGTTTAGAGATTGCAATTGCAGAACAATTGCAGATGCCTACATATATGATGCGGTGAAATTAGTTTACCTTTAGAATTACAAGGCCGAGTGAGAGCTCTAGAAATTCTCGTTATACCGGAACTTCATCGTAAGATTATATTATGTGCAGCATTTCAAATATCTATAGAAATATCAGTGAATTAACAAGGGATGTATGGGAATTCGATGATGGCGGACCTAACTTTTCTAATTTCCTTGAAAGTAGATCGAATTTGTCTGGACCAAAGATAGAAGCTTGAAAGATTAATTGTAGAAACTAAAAGTAGGATGAGTTCGGGTCTGGGATGTACGAATATGTTCGCTTGCCATACAAAAGATAACTTAAGAGGAGTTATACAATATGCTGCGAGATGGAATAACGGAGCCATCAGATAGTCCCTGGACATCCCCTGTTTGCAAGGGAAAGAAAAAAGGACGCAGCTATCGGTTTTGTATTGATTTAAAAAACCGAACAAGGTGACAGAAAGGGACAAGTACCCTTTGCCATATGTTTTAGCCGCGCTGGATAAATTGCGAAACGCGTGGTACATGACTGTTACTTTTCCTAGTTGATGACTATACCGACTTCACACAGTCTATTTAAAGCCTTGTGTAATACTTGAAAATGATCTGCAAAATTCCTGGTTACAATAACAACATCGTCCTGGTATACGAAAACGTAGCTTTTGTCGCTCTGAGTTGCGTTATTTAGGTTACGTGGTAGTGGAACACGCTTTTACAAGTCGCCCCAGGGAATGTAAGTTGCATCCTTAACATATCGAGTCCTAAGACATTCTCTGAGGCGCGAAGATTTATAGGCACCGTTGCCTGGTATAAAAGATTTCTGCCCAATTTTTCCTCGATGATTGCACCCATTATCCATCTTCTCAAGGAAAATATACGGTTTATTCGGTCTCCTGAATACGAAGAAGCGTTTCATTGAATTATGGACAAACTAGTCTCAGCAACAGTGCTAAAGTGTCCCGATTTTAATTTCTCATTTTTCGTCCATACCGAAGCCTCAGGATAGGATTGGGGGCGGTACTGATGCAAAGTAAATATTGACGACGAAGACAAAATAATCCCAAATTTTGGACGAGCCGCCCCTGGTAATCACAACTATTTGATTAAATAACTAGAAGACTATTTTGCTGTAGAGATAGTTGCTCAGGCTCTATAACGTATATAAAATAAATATTCGGCACTTTTCTATAAGTTTATAGAACATTTTAGAGAACAGACTCCCAACGCACACACATAGATTTCTGTTTCATGGCTTGGGAAGTATTTTCGAGGGCTTTGACTCACCGCATATCCTGACTATATTTATAAAAACAAATTTTGGAAATTCTTACAATACTTACAGAGAAGTATTGATTTTGGTGTCTCAAGTTATCCGGTAAAAATTTTAAATCACGCGAAAATGGTCAATTTGGTCGTCCTCCAGTACAGAAGAGATGATATAAAAATTTTAAATATGCGCATTAAAGATTGTATGTAGGATGAAATCGCATCTACATTTTGTCCTCTAATTAGATAAGTAATTAGTTTCTGAGTCCGATAAATGTTTTTAAAATAACTGCAAATGAAGTCAATCAGTCCTTCTTAAGATAAAAAATGGTAACTTTTTGGTAAAAAAAAAATTAACATATTTTCAACTTATCATTATGAAGAACTTGTTGTTCGTGAGAAAAATATTCACAACAGAGCCCTAATGGATGTCAAACAAAGAACGGAAGAAATATATGCGAAATATGGCCATAGATAACGCTGGGAGTCAAAGCTCTGATAACATAATTCTAAGACCTGTATCTGTATCCGCGGTATTGAATGATACTTCATCTGTGTCGTCTATAAGTAATGGTATTGTTGTCCCCTTAAGAACAGTGCCAAATCCTTCGAGTGTTTTCGTCACCCATTTCTCTCCAGAAACGTTGTGTGAGGACGTATTGAAGTATCATAAGTCCAAATATATTTCAGCTAATGGCATTTCTTGTCGTAATATTAGTAGAAGTTCTACACCGGTTGCATCCTTTGTTATAACCGTCTCAGAAGATGTGCGGGACAAATTATTGGATACCACAATTTGGACCTCTGGCGCGTTTACTAAATTGTTTGTACCTACCGGGCGGCAATCTAGAAATGCATCCAAACTAAGCAGCGATACTCCAAAAAACTCAAATCACTCTCCCTTTACTATCAAAACGTAAGGGGGATTCGAACAAAAACCACACAAATCTTCAAAGCCTCTGCTCCGATTTGTTTCGACAAGGTTGCTTTCACTGAAACTTGGCTGTATCACGGTTTTCACGATTCTGAAATTTTTGACAATTCATATCAAATTTTTAGAAGAGAAAGATATACTGAGTCTGTAGCTCGAGGTGGCGGCGTACTCCTCGCCTGTAAAAACCAGTTTAATTGCAGCCAGGTTGAGCTTCCCAGTTTCTCCAACACTCTTGACATCTTCCTCTTAATTTATCTCTTTCAAAATCTGACTTATACATTATCTGTTGCTATATTCCTCCAGACTCCATAAATATTGTCGATGACAAAGGTCAGAATGTTACCGACCTACTCATTTCAACATCTAATTGTATCCATGGTAAGAAAGATCCTCTTGACGAATTACTACTATTTGGTGATTTTAACTTACCCAATATTCAATGGGCACTAAAAAAATTTGACGATGACTATCTTCCACTTAATAACTTGACAACAAATAAGTCACTATTCCTTGACAGTGTTTCATACCCAGGTCTCCGCCAAATCAGTAATGTTAAGAATGACAAGGGAAGTTAGACCTGGTATCTTCTACTGACACGGGTAACTTCATAGTTCACCCTAGCGCAGTGATAATGTCTACTCTTGATAAATATCACCCCCCTCTACTAATTACATATTGCTATGAAACCGAAAACTTAACAAATTGTGATGAAACACAATACTTTTTCAATTTTAGAAAGGCGAATTTTCCGGAACTTTCCAGTAGACTTACATCTATTGACTTCAACACATTACTGTCTACATAGCAATAATGTTGACGAAGACGTTTCTAAATTTTACATATTCGTTTCGATTTATTTTCCTCTCACGTTCCCTGCGATCGTCAGCGGCTCTCTAAAACATCTCCACCATGGGTCAATAAAGAACTGCGGAGTCTTAAAAATAGAAAGAGTAAATTGTAGAAAAGTTATATGAGGGATAAGGACATTATAAATCACAACAACTTCCTCACATCATATAATGACTTCAAAGAACTTTCCTCTACACTTTACGATGAGTATGTTCACAGCATGCGTACGAAATTATTTAGTGACCCATGCATCTTTTTTAAGTTTAATAATGTGAAGAAAAGAACGGACAACTATCCCAATACCATGAGGTACAAGGATTCTGCTAGTGATGATTCGTCTAAAATTTGCAATATGTTTGCTTCTTTTTTTGACAATGCCTTTGCCTCGTCAAATTTTCAGCCTCAAAATAGCAACTTCAGTCATATGAACGACTATCGTAACATTTCATTCACTATCCCTTCAATTTCAGAAGAGGATATATTAGATCATATTAATGGGCTTCCAAGTGACTTCACAACTGCTCCTGATGGGATCCCTCCTGCCTCTTTAAGTCATGCTGCCTTGCAGTGGTGGCTCCGCTGAGAATTATTTTCCAAAAATCGCTCGATAGTGGTTGTTTCCCCCAGCTATGGAAAAATTCTTTTATCATACCTATCCTGAAAAAAGGTAGTAAAAATGAAATTTCTAACTATAGGTCTATTGCAAAATTATGTTGCATGCCCAAATTATTCGAATCTATCATTTACTCTCAACTATCAACTTCCTGTAAGAATTTGCTCTCTTCAAACCAACATGGGTTTATTTCGGGTAGGTCTACAACTACTAACTTGCTGGAATTTGTCTCGGATACCGTTGGCGGATTGGCAAAAGGCTATCAGACAGATTGTATTTATACAGACTTTAGTAAAGCGTTCGACAAGTTATCTCACTCCGTGATACTCCTTAAATTGGAAAAGTATGGGTTTCCCTTAACATTTCAAAAATGGACAGAGTCTTATTTAGATAACAGAACATACCAAATCTTATTTCGCCATTCCATCTCTAGAGTCTTGAGGGCTTCATCTGGCGTACCTCAAGGGAGTCATTTGGGCCCGTTGTTCTTTATTCTGTCTATTGACGGCATTGTCTCTGTTGTGAGGTACTGTAAGGTTTTGATTTATGCTGACGATGTTAAGCTTTTCGCTCGGATTAAATCCGTTCACGATTGTGAACAGGTACAAGATGACCTTGAAGAATTTTACAATTGGTGCGAGAGCAATAATTTGGTACTCAATATCGACAAATGTGAGGTTATGACATTCCATAGGAATCATACAGCAATCACTTATGATTATAAGTTCTCGGATTCCTCGATTCGCCGGGTGGACTCTGTCTATGACTTGGGTGTCAAATGTGATCACAGATTGAATTTATTTCCCATATAAACTTCATGGTATCAAAGAGTAGTTCTATGCTGGGTTTCATAAAACGTTGGTCCCGAGAGTTTTCAAATCCTACTATAACATTGCATTTGTACACTTGCTTTGTGAGACCACTTCTTGAATACGCTAGCCAGGTCTGGTATCCTTTTTACGGTTCACACATTGAGCGCATCAAGTCTGTTCAGAGAAACATTTTACGATTTGCTCTCAGCACCTACCCTGGAATAATTCATTGATTCTTCCACCCTATGAGGATCGCTTGAAGCTTTTGAATATGCACTCACTTGAGAAACGTCGCATGGTTGCCGATGTAACTTTTGTTCACCAACTCTTAAGCACGAATATTGATTCCCCGTTGTTACTTGACAAAATTTCTTTCCGTGATAATAGGCACAATTTAAGAAGGCTACCTCTATTGCATGTCAATTCCTCAAGGTCTAATTTTGGCATTTATGAACCTATTAATCGCATGTGCATTGCTGTTAATAATCTGGCTGAGCATTTTGTTGTTGACGACTTTAAGCATGTCTTAAAAAAACGTCTATATAATATTTAATGTTTTTAGTTAGATTTAATTTAGATTTTTATATTTTTGTTCTCTGTCGCATTGCATGTTATTTTATCTGGTGATTGGTCTATGTTTAGTGTAACATACTAATACTAACACCGACTAAGTGATGAAACGCATGTAGTGTTGACCGTTTATTTATTAAACGTGTCCATGCAGCGAGCTTGTGTTAAGCTGGTTCTGATAGTCAATCAAAATATAGGTACTAGAATGTATATGTGTATGACCAAAGTGCGAAAAAATCAGGCTTTCGGCGGTAAAAAGTCCGTCTTCATTTGATACCAAAACTAATGTACTTTGAACAACCCCTAATGAGGGGTGGTACGACCCCATTCCCAAAAGTGCCTCCGTCAGAAATTGTTCACCTATGTATATTTTTGTACTCTAGACCCTAAATCCGTTGGAAAAACCCCCAATTGTAATGTTTCATTATTATCGTGTGATTCTTTCTTTGCAATCTCGATCGCCGTAAATCTTATACAAAAAGAACAAAATTAAATTAAAGTGGACATACAGCTTCAGAATACTCGTATCGCAACCATGTGAGAGCTAAAAAGCTCAAAGTTTGGTTTTAATGCAAGTTCTCTTATCTTTGTCAGAGCTGCGAACGGCTCCATAGCAGTGCCTGGAATGCTTAGAGCTAATGAGCTCAGAATATAAAGCAAGCAATGGTATGAGAGCCAAAGAGCTCTATTTACTTAGATAAGTATCCATATCGGAGCTACGGGAACTCGATTGAAGAAAATAACACCTTGGATTACCAAATCAAACACTGTCGTTATAGAGTAAATTGCAGGTCTTGTATACATTATAAAAATCGCTAACATCAATTAGCATACAAAAATTAATTGCAATCGATCACCTCAAAATCGGCGAATGCATACAAAGTGTCGAGTAAGCTCAAAGTTCATTGCACATTCTAAATGTTTGGTTACCCATGATTAGTAGCTATGAGACTTCGTCATATGGACTAGCTCTATATTGCAAATTTTTTTGTATGTTATCATTTTTTTGCCTGTTTCTACTGTAATTCCATTCATGCAGTTTATTATTCATTCATCATTCATATTGAAACTTTTTGTTTTATTGCTTTTGATTGTATATCGTTTTCTTTTATTTTTATGCATGTTTTGTTGTGCTCTATGGATCAATGTCTTATGCTCTACATTCTCACCGTAAAGAAGAATTTTTGTTCCCATTTTGATTGAAGTAAACGGTTAACATTAATACCTTAAGATAGTGTAATTTATAGTAGCTCATACATTCTTTCACACATGTTAGTATAAATTATAAGTCTAGCTATGTTGTTTTTCCATTTATTTGATCGGTGAAATTATGAATTAATAATTTTAGGTATCTATTTGCCATTTCTATGTTTAGTGAATATGTAGCTTTTTCATGTGCTTTGGTTAAAGGAAATTTTAGCTTATTAGAATAGTCCTCGTAATTGTAACTATATGGTGCTATTGTCGTTCGGCTCGAGATTTTTGAATAAAGTTGATAGTCTTCCAAAAACTAGTTCGAATGGGGAATATCTTGAATCAGAGTGAGGTGTTTTATTAAAATAGAAGCTATTATACGGAATTCAATTGTAATCTTGAGTGAATGATAAAAGATATTAATTTAATACTTTATGATTACGCTCTATTGAGCATATCGTCTGATGATGGTATGGCGTTGAAGCTGCATCTGTTATTTCCAAATATTTACATATGTTAGTGAATATTTCATTAATGAATTCCGTTCCATGTCACTCCTTATAGTTTTAAAATGACCATATTTTAATATGCAATCTTTACCCATAGCTTTTGCTACTGGTATTGCTTCTTCATGCTTTAACCCTTTAATGCCCAAGGTCATAAATATAACTAATATATGTTTTTTTTTCGTTTACATTAGTTTGAACCAGTCAAGAGAAATGAAAAATAAATTGCTTTAAAAAATTAGCTAATTATTTTTAAGCTTTCGGACATTGGTACTTTTAAGTACCGTCGGGTTTTAATTATGGTAATGAAGGTGCAAACAACTGTAAAGAGATTTTTTTTTAAATTTATTTAATATTAAAAAAAAACATAATGGAATTGTACAAAATACATAAATAAAAATTATTCAACATTCAGAGTACCTAAATGAACTAATAAAGTTAAATTAAAACATAACACAGCAAACAAATTCAAATATGTAATATAGATAGAGGCATCCACCAAATGTTGGCATATCAGTCCATTTTCTATGATAGTTTATTCAAAATTATAAAATTTTACGAAATAGTTTTTTTTTCATTGCAACATAAGAAAATATCGCAGTGAGCAAATTTACAACGGGGCCACGATTGCATTTTGTTGACACTACATAACTCCTATCTCCCTCTTTAGCCTACAAAAATGGACATCATTAGGTACAGAATAATTTTTCCTCTTCGTTTACTTGGAGGTGTTGCTGTAACAGTTTCGCTTTTTGTTTTTTTTTCGTTCCAATCGGTCATTTGTATGTAAGTACTCCTTAAACTAAGTTGCTTCTAGAATCTAATACCGTGCTCTTTCCGAACAGCTGACAATATAGGACGTAGGCGTTCACAAATGATATGTCCAAAAACCCCCAAAAAAAATGGTGAAAATGTGGGAGAGACGGCTCGTAAAACTCGAACATCTTTGGGTCGTCGTGAAGCACCTTGTCGGACCGCAATACAGAACTTGGTAGAAAAATTCGAGCTGTCGGGACAAGTTAGTGATGTGAAGAATAAAACCCGTGCACGTCGCTCAAGAACAGCCGAAAATATTGCTGCTGTAGCCCAAAGAGTTGAAGAAAACCCACATTTGTCCATTCCTCGTCGTTCTTTGGAATTAGGCATTCCACAAACGCCATTACACCGTATTTTGCATAAAGATTTGAGTCTTAAGGCTTATAAAGTTCAGTTAACACAAGAACTAAAGCCGGCCGATCATCAACAAACTTCGAGTCTTTGTTGATTGGTTCCTTGAAATGCATGAAAATGATCTGGAATTCCATCGAAAACTCATCTTGAGTGATGAGGCCCATTTCCACCTCGATGGCTTCGTCAACAAGCAAAATTGTCGCAGCTGGGTCTCGGAAAACCCAAGATTTATTGTTAAAAAGCCTCTCTATCCTCAACATGTGACTGTTTGGTGCGGTTTATGGTACCGCGGGGTCATTGGACCTTACTTTTTCGAAAATGAGGCTGGAGCAACAGTTACGGTGAATGGATTGCGCTATCGACAGATGATTAATGATATTTTATGGCCGGAATTGGATGGTATTGATCTGAACAACGTTTACTTTCAATAAGACGGCGCTACGTGCCTACAAGCAACGAAACCATTCATCTTTTACGGAAAAAGTTTCCGGACCGTGTTATCTCTCGAAGAGGTGATCACAATTGGCCACCGAGATCTTGTGACTTCTTCCTTTGAGGCCATGTGAAAGAGAAGGTCTACGCCAACAGCCCAGCGTCGCTTCAAGACCTCAAAGATGGAATTCGTGAGGCTATCGAGGACATAGGGCAGCCACTTTGCGATTTGGTTATGGAAAATTTCATGAAAAGGATATGGTCCTGTAGGCGTGGTCGTGGTGGTCATTTGGCTGATGTTATTCGCCATTATTAACGGCATACCTTCCTCTTTATAATGAAATAAAGATCCGATCATTTATCTCAATAAATGGCATTTTTCTTTGAATATCAAAATAACACCTCTTATTCGAAAACCCTTTAGAAGAAGTTCAAATTATCAAAAGTGTTTAGATCATTTGCGAAGAGACTTTTCATGAAACAAGATGTCTGATGTAAGCTATATCGAAATTTTTAGAACTTAGTAATTGATTTTTTAAATTTTTCACCAGCGGTTTTTGTTTCTCAACGTGACAGGATAGTACATAAGAATAAAAATGTCGACCGCGCTAGTAAATAAAAGTTTTTCAATAATTGAAGACTTGCGAAAACATATGACGAATTGTTTAACAAATTCAGCGAATAAAAAGAATGTTGTCAAAGAGTGTAATAGAAATATGCGTAAATTTCAAGCAGCATTTCGGAAGTGCAATAAGAGTGCTAGAAAACGACATTTAGCTCAAATTAAATCGAGTGATAATCAAAACTTCCCATCGAGGTGGAGGATTTATTCGGTGTTCAGCCCCGAACATGCTGAAAAGAAAAGACAAAGAATTTATAAATTAAAAGATCATGCACAGTACTTAACTCAACAAAAAGCCAGGGAAAGCGACTGGCATACATTCCTCCCACGTAGTACAGGTGCCTATGTACCTACGTACATACATTCAAAAGCTGAAATATAAAGAAAATATGAATTATTTAAAAGAATTAAAGAATGAAATATAATGAATTGCTTATATACTAAGAAACGCTAACTTAATTCATAAGAAAATCTATAAAAATTTCCAATTTCCCCATACAAACGAATGTAAACAAAGTGTCGGCAAAGCAACAACAACACTATGGGAAATGGAAATGTATTAATAATTAGTTGAATTTGAATTTCCATCACTTGAAATTTATACCAACTATCGAAAAATGAGTCATAGAACATGTTAACTATAACACACCATTTTCCCGCGAACTATTTATGCGTAAATTTCAAGCAGCATTTCGGAAGTGCAATAAGAGTGCTAGAAAACGACATTTAGTGAGCTGTACTGCTCAAATTAAATCGAGTGATAATCAAAACTTCCCATCGAGGTGGAGGATTTATTCGGTGTTCAGCCCCGAACATGCTGAAAAGAAAAGACAAAGAATTTATAAATTAAAAGATCATGCACAGTACTTAACTCAACAAAAAGCCAGGGAAAGCGACTGGCATACATTCCTCCCACGTAGTACAGGTGCCTATGTACCTACGTATATACATTCAAAAGCTGAAATATAAAGAAAATATGAATTATTTAAAAGAATTAAAGAATGAAATATAATGAATTACTTATATACTAAGAAATGCTAACTTAATTCATAAGAAAATCTATAAAAATTTCCAATTTCCCCATACAAACGAATGTAAACAAAGTGTCGGCAAAGCAACAACAACACTATGGGAAATGGAAATTTATTAATAATTAGTTGAATTTGAATTTCCATCACTTGAAATTTATACCAACTATCGAAAAATGAGTCATAGAACATGTTAACTATAACACACCATTTTCCCGCGAACTATTTCGAAGAAAATTACTTAAAAAATTTCCCCTTTGACAGTTGTTGCAAGGAAAAGTAATTCACTCCATTTTCGAATTTTAACATGATTTGAAGTGCTACAGCACAATCAAATCAAGAATTATGCACCACTGCATCTTTTTCTTAAAAATAAAATCAACTTCTTCTTTGAAAAAAATCAACTTCCCGCGATGATTTCAGCGGAAAAACAAAAGAAAATCTCACCTGAAGTCAGGTTAAAATTACAAATTTATTGAATAAACAAATATTCTTATAAATTAAACCCTCACGTACACTAAGAAGTAACTCAAGTACAATTCGCACAACTCATCTTAGTTTCATCAGAACACATTTGTGGAAAAACTCACGAAAAGCTCGCGACCGCGAAACAGTGAAACGACATTTGTATACAACGCGGAACTGTCAACTTTGTCTATTGCCAACATATGGCACATGAATTTGGGCTAATTTTTTACAAGGAAGACGATGGCGGCATTAAAAAAGAACCGAAATATCTTTGTTAAAAGATATTTAAGAATTTAAGATTTCTCATATTTTCAATAAGATAGAAAGTGGAAGCGAGATAGTTAGAATTTAAGTTCTACATTAAAATTCTCTCAATATGGATGACAAGAATTTAATTACGCCATGTTATAGCACGATTTGAATTTTTATTTTTTAATTATTTAATTTAATAAATGAAGGATGTTTTTTAATGCAGAAATATATATGTCAATATTCCGCATTGATTGGTATTAATTACGGCTGACGAAATATAAAACATTCTGAGTTATTTACATTATAGTTGCGGATTCCACACACAAAAATGGCGTTCAGACCCTATATAAAGCCGAGCACTTGTATAGATCGCTCTCGTACGTTTTTCGATTTCGACCAGTGCAGATATACATAGTGAAAATTAATAGTGTATTTTTTTGCTCTCATAATTTCGCAATTTCTGAAAATTGTGAAATTTGGCTTATAATCTACCAATGGTAGGCGTAAGTTTGTATTTAATTTCTGGTGGAAGAAGTGTAATTTCTGTATCTAAAATAAAAAGGGGTGATATTTTTTTTTCTGAAATCTTTCTGTTTTGAACAATATTAAATAAAGTGATTAAATTCAATTTTGAGAGATAATAGTTTAGTCGTATTTTAAATTTGCCTTGTACAGAGCAACTTCAAGACAACTATTTCTACACTTCTCAATTTGAGTCAAGCTGAAATATACATGCGAAGTGTTCTTTGTTTTTGCCAGAAATTTTGTCATAAGTTATAATTTTATTACTAGCTTAATATCATAGATATAAATATAAAATAGATAAGTGCTTAGCTGTAATTAGAGTACTTAAGTGAACTGCAAAAGAAATTTTAATTAAATCTAAATCTAAATCTATTTATGCTCGTTCTGATTTTAATATACCGTCACATTAACATAATCCATCAAAGATAACATCACATGTGGCTTGTGAACGGTTTACAGCAACTGTTCCGTTACGCACGTGCTGAAATTACAGTATTATTAAATATTAAGGGAATTTTTCATCAGCTTATTATACAAGCGTATGGTGTAACCTTTCCCTATATTGTATTTTTGATAGTTCCAGGAACTATTTTCTGCGTACTAAATTGTTTGGTCATCCTACAGGAACCGAGCTATTGCGTAAAAATTTTTTGGTGGTTCCATCCAAGAACCAAGATACTGCGTAAACATTTTTTGATGGTTCCATCTGGGAAATAGAAACATTTATTTGTTATATTCTTAGTTCACTGGAATAAAGAAAGCATTAGTTTATAGCGATAACAAGTTACAGTTATATAACACCGCTACTGAATAAATTATTAACGGCAATATGTCTTCGCTATAAGAATTATTCAATAAGGAAACGGTATTGAGAGGCAGACTAGACAAAATTATCGGAAATGCAAAAAAAAACTGCAATACCTAAACGCACTCAAGGATTCTACGAAACAAGAATTGCAAATTTGAGAAAAATCTGGGAAGATTACAGCACAATTGACTTAGCACTCAATGAATCATTGGCCGGAGTTGATACAGATAAATCAAATACATTTCTAGCAGAAAACAACTATGGTAAATCAGAGCTCAAATACACAAAATACATAGTTTCAACGCAGCCAACTATAAACATGCAACAAGAATTCTCATTACCCTAGGATCGCATTACCTGCTTATAATGGCGACTATGATCGATGGCGATCACTTCATATTCTATTCGTGTCATTAGTTCACAACAATTCTCGATTAACAGATGTACAGAAACTACATCATTTAAAGACATGTTTAGTTGATGAAGCCGAGAAGTTTTAAAGGCATACTCCTATTACAAACAAGGACTACTTGCCAGCCTAGAATAAAGTAAAAGAACGGTACGAAAATAAACGGATTCTAGTCAATCACCAGCTCAAGGAAAACAAAAACTGGAAACAAATAAGGGCATGGAGTCACTAATAGATACAACAGAAGAATCATTGCAACAACTAAAGAGTTTATAAGTAGAGACACAAGCTCTTGGGATGTATTATTACTACATCTTTTAGTACAAAAACTGCCATTTATCACTTTGAGATTAAGAAAAGAATAGCAAGACGCTACAAAAGAGCTGCCGAGCGTCTCACAATTCACTATATTTTTCAATAAACGATTAAAGAAATTGGAATCCATCACAGATGTTCTAGCAACAAACGCATCTCCAAAGCCAGTGACAAGACAAACAAGGCCAACGTTCAAAGAGACAACACTAACTGGCTATATTGTAAAGGATAATAAATATCCTGTATGCAATGGAAACCATTTTGTACGTCAATTAAGTTGGGACCGACATTTCATGGTAGAAAAGTTTTGAATACGTCAAAATTTAGGGCTCAATTAGGGCTAATTTAATGCCACTTCCCCGAATTTAATGCTCTTGTATTTTTCAAAAAAATCCATGGATAATCCAACTTTATTAAAAGTTAGGACCACCACTACTGAGAATAGGTTAAATAGTATTGTTACAATAGTGCGCACTGCATAATATTTTAGGGCTCAATTAGGGCTAATTTAATGCCACTTCCCTGAATTTAATTCTTTAGTATTTATTAAAAAAATCCATGGATAATCCAGCTTTATTAAAAGTTAGGACCACCACTACTGACAATAGGTTAAGTAGTCTTGTTAGAATAGTGTGCACTGCATAATATTTTAGGGCTCAATTAGGGCTAATTTAATGCCACTTTCCTGAATTTAATGCTCTTGTATTTTTCAAAAAAATCCATGGATAATCCAACTTTATTAAAAGTGAGGACCACCACTACTGACAATAGGTTAAATAGTATTGTTACAATAGCGCGCACTGCATAATATTTTAGGGCTCAATTAGGGCTAATTTGATGCCACTTCCCCGAATTTAATGCTCTTGTATTTTTCAAAAAAATCCATGGATAATCCAACTTTATTAAAAGTTAGGACCACCACTACTGAGAATAGGTTAAATAGTATTGTTACAATAGTGCGCACTGCATAATATTTTGGGGCTCAATTAGGGCTAATTTGATGCCACTTCCCCGAATTTAATTCTCTAGTACTTTCTAAAAAAATCCATGGATAACCCAACTTTATTAAAAGTTAGGACCACCACTACTGAGAATAAGTTAAATAGTATTGTTACAATAGTGTGCATTGCATAATATTTTAGGGCTCAATTAGGGCTAATTTAATGCCACTTCCCCGAATTTAATGCTCTTGTATTTTTCAAAAAAATCCATGGATAATCCAACTTTATTAAAAGTGAGGACCACCGCTACTGAGAATAGGTTAAATAGTATTGTTACAATAGTGCGCACTGCATAATATTTTAGGGCTCAATTAGGGCTAATTTAATGCCACTTCCCCGAATTTAATGCTCTAGTACTTTTTAAAAAAATCCATGGATAATCCAACTTTATTAAAAGTTAGGACCACCACTACTGAGAATAGGTTAAATAGTAGTGTTACAATAGTGCGCACTACATAATATTTTAGGGCTCAATTAGGGCTAATTTAATGCCACTTCCCCGAATTTAATTCTCTAGTACTTTTTAAAAAAATCCATGGATAACCCAACTTTATTAAAAGTTAGGACCACCACTACTGAGAATAGGTTAAATAGTATTGTTACAATAGTGTGCACTGCATAATATTTTAGGGCTCAATTAGGGCTAATTTAATGCCACTTCCCCGAATTTAATGCTCTAGTACTTTTTAAAAAAATCCATGGATAATCCAGCTTTATTAAAAGTTAGGACCACCACTACTGATAATAGGTTAAGTAGTCTTGTTACAATAGTGCGCACTGCATAATATTTTAGGGCTCAATTAGGGCTAATTTGATGCCACTTCCCCGAATTTAATTCTCTAGTACTTTTTAAAAAAATCCATGGATAATCCAGCTTTATTAAAAGTTAGGACCACCACTACTGAGAATAGGTTAAATACTATTGTTACAAAAGTATGCACTGCATAATATTTTAGGGCTCAATTAGGGCTAATTTAATGCCACTTCCCCGAATTTAATGCTCTAGTACTTTTTAAAAAAATCCATGGATAATCCAGCTTTATTAAAAGTTAGGACCACCACTACTGATAATAGGTTAAGTAGTCTTGTTACAATAGTGCGCACTGCATAATATTTTAGGGCTCAATTAGGGCTAATTTAATGCCACTTCCCCGAATTTAATTCTCTAGTACTTTTGAAAAAAATCCATGGATAATCCAGCTTTATTAAAAGTTAGGACCACCACTACTGATAATAGGTTAAGTAGTCTTGTTACAATAGTGCGCACTGTATATTATTTTAGGGCTCAATTAGGGCTAATTTAGTGCCTTTTCCCCGAAGGTATGAAATCAATCGAGGCCAAGAAACCATAAAATTAAAAGTTTAAAAAACAAAATGCTCCATCGATTTTGAACCTATACGCTCCCAACATTTTAATTTTACTGTGTTTTCAGTCGGACTAAATTTGTGATCAACAAATAATACTGGAAAGGAGTTGAATACTCCAATCTTTTCCAAACTGATAAAGGTTAGTAAGACGTTAGCACAGAAACGTAGAGAAAATATAATTTATTTGACCGTTTTTCTATAATAACTATTTATTATGCCTAATCTTCAACAAACCAAATAACAAACCATGAATCAGCAGTTAACTATTGCTGAGTGAAACAGCGAAATGTATATACTAAATTGGTGCCCAGCTTAGAAATTGACATTTAATGCTTTAAACACAAATAGAATTTCACTACGCTAAATTTTTCCTATTTTCTCTACGAGTATACTCCATTGTGCTGCTGAGTCGCGTATTATAAAATATGAGGAAGATTAGTTTTTGAGCCCTGATAAAGACTTTTCGCTAGTTGTCAAATTACAAAGTTTTCGTAGCTTATACAGTGGTCACTGCAAACTAAATTTGTTTGTCCTAAATTACCATGTATCGTAAAAGTTTAAAATTCTAACCATGGTTGGCCGTTGATTTGTTGCAGATACCCATTAAAACCTACGATTTTTGGGGTCTTAAAAAACGTTTTCCATTTAAAGCTGCAACCATGGTGGGAAAACAAGCGGTTAACATTTTTCTTCCACGCTAAAAACTTTATTTACATTTCAACACGGCGATACATAATATGCTTTGTTACATTTGTACTCCCTTACTTCGTATTGGTATAGTTTCGAGTCATAGCAATGAAAACATTTTAATTCAATGAGGAGGGTAATTATTGCTGAGCTTTTAAATGATTTTAAAACGAAAAGAACATAACTTTGTTTCACACTTTATTCGCATAAATTAACAAATGGGGTTCTAAATTCTTATTTTTTTCCATTTTTTTTCCATTTGTGTTAAGTCGTCGTACTCCAACCATATACCGGATCTTCGGAGACAACATGCAGTGTAATGGTTGACAGCAGACATCGGCGACGGTATATATCGCACCAACCCAATTAGCTCGTACTTCATTTCATTGTAGCCACAATACCGAGGAAGTTCATTTTTATTGAGTTGATACGATTTGTTGTCCGGATGGTATATATCAAATGCAATTAGCGGTGCTGAAATATATTAAAAATAATGATTTTTAACAATATGTATATATATCTTATCAGTACTGATCAAAGTAACAAAAAGAGGTCTGGTTATTTTTATAAATTTTAAATAAATTCGAAAAAACCAATTTTAACCATTTGACAAATTCAACCATGAAATAATTGTTCATATAAATATAAATAAAGAAATTATTGCTTACCAATATACTCCAATTTTGTGCTCTCCATCCCGTTGCAGTTTCCATTATAGCACTGAGTAATGTGCGTTTTCATTTGTTTTGCAATTATGTTTTCTTCAAAACTTTCTTTTAAGTCTTCCGGTGTACAAGTAAACACTGTAACTGTCGTTGAGCGTTTATTAAAGCATGTTGTACACGTTGAACTTTCCTTCAAACAAGGAAAATCCTTGAAAATTTTAAAAGCTAATGAACCAGCGTTATCTACGCAGTTCAGCAGTATAAAATTATTTTCTTGTTCTTTTTTTTCTAATCTGCCCGAAAGAAGATTCCACAGAATTTGTGTACGTATTCGGTAGGTATGTGCATTCAAACCGTTGCTTGCAATTATAGAAATAAGTTTGAAAAAAGTACTTTGCTCGGAACGATCTTGAATTATCTGTTTCAGATTAGAGTAATCGATCGCTCCTGCCAATAAAACTTGCAGCAAACTATCGAAAGCACAGGTATTATTCAGCGATATTTTCTTACTGCCAATCGTAACTGCCTATAATAAAAAAATAATTGCATAATTGGATCATTATGATAATTTAATTAAACGAGCTTAAAACATACTATCACTTCTTCCCGTAAGAGACAATATACACTACTAACTACTACATACTAGATTCATGAACTTATAATTGCGAATATCTCACGCTTTTGGTGACATTAAATATCTTAATATATGAATAACTGCAAACGTAAATTATTCATTTAAATATTCATAAAAATATAAATATAAATTTATTTATTACCGTACGAAATGATCGAACTGATCCTATTTTGAAAGACTCATTCCTTATTTTTTTTTTTTTTTGCTTTTCTTTATCCCCACGTGGTAGGGATATCGTATGTCAAAGCCATTCTAACCACTTTTTACCTAACTGTGAAATTCTTACTCTTCCTTCAGGAGGGGAGGAAGTTGTGATATGTGAAAAACTGCTGTCAGATTGAGTATTGAAACAGGTTTCTTAAATTTTCTTAAAATGCATTAAAATTTCTTAAGTAAAGGATCATACCTTATATTAATAAATTCCAATGCAAAAATAATTTGCATGTAATGAAAAATTATAAGAAAACAAAAAGTTGTGCTTGGTACTGTGTCAAATGAATCTACTATTTTACTCCATTCTCCCTGAGCTATTCAAAGACATATTTTTATAGAGCTCATAATAAAACATCATAATATAAATGCATGAAAATTAAAACATGTTGTTCAATAATTAATTAAAAAAGTACCTGTAAGCTCATGCTATTGCCATTCTTCATAATGGGAATTTTTCCATGTTGGGGAAGATCTATCCGATCAAGTGTTTTTTGATTCGGATCTATATATCGGCTTGGTCTTTTCTTTTGATTTTTTCCTCGCCAATTTTCCTCCTCTCTACTTGCTAGAATGATTGGACTGGATTTGTCACTGTAGCACGCTAAGCACAATCTGTTTTTTCCATACCCTTCATCGTTGCTTACAGCCTTCGAGCATCCATCAATAGCATGAACATTTTTGAAACAAATAATACATGTATGTGCACCTTGTGGCAAATTACCATCAGAACATGCTGGACATGTTATTCCATCACTTATTGTTTTACTTTCAAAGACGTTATTATTTGTGGAGTTAAGGGAATCTTTTTTTTCCTCGGATGACGAATTTACCAATTCTTTTTCATTAATTTCAACTGTTATAACATTGGGTTCTGATGAGATTGGTTTTGTATTTAATTTAAATGGCAAGTTTTCTTCAGAAATTTCGTTAACGGCTTCATTTTTTTCAAAATTTCTTGCACTTATAAGCTTTGCTTGACCGGTAAGTAACTTCAAGTGTCTATCTACACGTGTATCGACTCTACATTTTGATTCTCCACGGAAAAAATGATTTTTAACTATGTTTGTTTCTCCTTCAACTGGAGCGCTTGAAGCGGGTATTTTCCCATAACCAAATCTATTCCTTACAATAGCAGACCACAAAGGAAACCATGCCATGTCATGCAACAAACGGTTAGCAAATTGTGTGCAGTGATGGGCATTATCATCACCTGTATCAAGGTTTTGAGCAATCATTGCAATAACTCGTTGCGAAACTTTTTCCGCCCAGTCTGACCAAAAATTCGTGACTTTGTCATCAAGGACGATGTCTTGCTTATCCGTACTTGTTTCTGTATTATTTTTTTGTACAGAATTCACAATTTTTTCCACTTCTCCATTTGGATCCAATAATTGTCTGATTCTATTTTTTCGAATGGAACAGTCTGATTCTTGGCTAGATTCTGCATCACCGATTCTAGGACTAAGCGCCACAATCAAAATACTCTCCAGCAAATCCGCAGCATAATCCAGACTTGTCGCTTTTATCAATAAACCTAAAACAACCAATATTCATATATTCGTTTTTAAAAACGATCAAAACAAAAAATATTGTCATTTTCAACAATCATGTTTGGATATTAAGTGTGTTGAACATCGGTTAAAAATTTGTTCATATCACTCCTTTTTATAAATAAATTAATTTATTAAAAAAAAGCGAGCATATTTTTTAATTATAATTGTTCGTCAAAAATTAATATTTATTATTTTTAAAAGTTAATATTTAAACAAGCAGCAAATTATTTTATTCAGAAATTTCCAAAATATACTTTGCCGTAGAAATTGATTGAGTATCGTGATATATGTAGGTGCTAATTACTTCCAAAATTTATTTTATGTGAAAAAGAAACTATATTATTTAGTTATTTAATCTGTGGTGATATCTGATTGCCAAAAAATATTCAGTTCGCTACTTAAAAAAAAATTTTAAATGATGTACTGTAAGTAAGTATATAAGTATGTACACTTGAGTAAAGGATTTAAGAGCCAGAACGATCCAAAATGCTAAATATGTATATATGTTCAACATTTGAAACAATGTAACCAACTGAAAGAATAGACTTTGTAAAGAAATTCTACTTACCTATTGCACCCATAAAAAAAGTTCGTACGTTCGGATTTTGTACCGTTTTCTTTAAGTAAATAGAATATATGCGCATAAAGTGTGCAACATCTATTCGTACAAAGCACTGAGGAAGGTGCTGTGCGTCTGGTCTCGTATTATGCGCATATTCTTCGATGGTATCAAGTTTTGTGAAACTACGTATGACTGCGTTTAAAAGGGCTTTTGAGCAATCCGTAATGACTTCATCTGGAAGATCAGCTCCTGAAGCAACCCACGATTTCAACCAAAATTCAATTCTTAACGTAGTGTGGCTCTCACTAAACATCTGGCCAACTGAAGTTTGCACTGAAAGAATAAATTATCGTTGATATGTTGGGATTCAGGGAAGTTTCTATTTTATACATCCATAATTACAAATTTTCAAAAAAATTCACAGATCAAATACAAGTAGGTAGGTTCTTGAACAAAAATCTTTAAGGAGATCAAAAATATACTTGCATTTAATTTATCTTTTCAAAAACAAACTAAATGTAATTATAAAAATAAGTCAAAAACGAAAACCAAACTATCGTATTATCTGATAAGGCCCTTTCAGGCTCGGCAAATTACTTGAACAATTAGAGGCTCACTCCTCTGCACCATTACGCTTATAAATCTACATATTTACCCGCGGCCAATTAGAAATCGTGTTCCACTCCTTTCGACTTTTTAGAGCAACTCCACAATTCTACTTCAGTTTTAACCATGGCGAGTAATGTATTTACATTGTCACACCAACCAGATTTGTAGAAACTATTATCTTTGTGTTGCTAAAAGAACATTGACGGAAATGAAATCACACAAATAAGCTCTTTCGAGTTCACGTTCAAGTGTACTTCCACTTATAACAAAATCCCGCAAAAGTACTTGACGAATGTGATAATGAACGTGCATTCTACTTGTACAAGTAACTTGGCGAGTCCCAATTTATTTGCATTAATTTCTACTATTTGAAAAATATTTTTATCATTGCCATATTACCATTTCCTTTGTTATTATTGAAATCATCGTTGTAATTAATAACAATCTGATATAGAAAGATGTGGCTCGATTCGGATTTGTCATCTCGAACTATATTATGTACAAAATTTCCTGATGCGTCTATGCTAATACTTGAATGTGTATCTTTTTTTCTTGAGTAGACACGATAAACATGCAATTGATGATTTGTCCAGTAATGAACATAAAAAGGATCATAACCGATATCGTGGATGGCATTTGGATATGATTTTCTTTTAAGTATGTGCAACGCTTTGATGGGATCAGGATGTAAGTACTGCGATGCAACATAATCATGTTTGGCTGTATTTAAGACGGCTCTATTGTATAAAAATGGAGGTTCCGGATCTCCTAATGACATTTCAACTTCAGCCATTTCATTCCGCCAAATCACAGCTGATTTTTTCCTCAATTCCGTGGCAACTTTATTTCTTTCAGGTTCTCTCAATTGGCGTTTACCACATTTTCCATGACCTATAAATTAGTATATAAAGTGTTATTTTTATAAACATAATTATGAAAATTGGGTAGGTAAATATTATGGCTACTCTTTCCTAAAATATTTGAGCGCAAAAGAACTGTTATTAACTTACCCAAAGTGTTTTTTAAAAGTTAAAAAATCTTCTACCCTTTCAAAGAGAATGGCTACATTAATTAAAACCATATAAATTTTTTTTGCTGGTCTATGTATTAAAAAAATAAATAGCCGTAGTACAGTACTTAATGATAGGATATTCTTCAACCCGTATTTTTTCGATATTCCCCAAAATTCAGCCCACGATATAAACTTCTATACTACCATCTTGAAGTTTTTTGGGGTGTCTGATACTTAAACATTATATGGCACACGACACGACCATTAGTTAGTATGATCGATGGAGTAGTTTTTTAATGAAGAAGAGACAAAACTTGCACCAGTTACACGAATTAACGAAATGTAAAAGCTGCTTCGGACGCCGACGCCACCACGCCGAAAGTAAACATTTTATGCCATATTTTGTACTTTAGAAACGAGTTCTTTATGATCATATATTCTTTGGTTTTATCACAGATAAGTAATAATAACAGATATTCAGGGCCTATGGAAGAAAGGTATGTTTTGCAGTATTCAACAAGTAAAAAGCTAGAATTAGTCTAAGACCATTTCTTATGATACTCTAGATGACTGCCCATATGTAATTTCATACAGTCACCAATCTGTGTAAGTTTTATTTTTAAGTGGTTTTTCGCACATATTTCTAGAATCGTTCGTCAGACAGCAAAAATTATTAAAATCAATTTCATAGGATTTCATATTCTGAAGAACTTTTCGGTACAATAGAAACGTCTAGGACTGATTGGGCAACCCCACGCAGAACTTGTCCGATTTATCTCATTTTCGAACTTAATTTTACTTGTTTTTTTAAACCAGTGTCTTAAATTGCAGCCCTCTATGTGGTCGAGTTCGATCCATTTTGCTCTAGCAGCATTATTTCTATGCGTTACAAACGATCGACAAACTTAGTATGCCCTTTAGATTTCATCTAGGGTATAAAAAGAAGATTACAAAGAGTACTGTGGTGTAGTTTGCTCTTAGAAGTTTCTGTTTTGCTACGAACAGAAAAAAATTGTATTGCTCCAATATAAAATCAACGATGTCTCGACCTAATATAGGAAGCCCTCAAGTTTTTCGTAGAAATTTACTGGAAATTTTTTCTTTAGAACCTTTATGCATTATTGAAGACCGAACGTGATAGTAATGTATCTAAAAAAAAACTCCAGGCGGCCACAAAAGTGAATATAAATTCTACCCAAACATTTTCTGTAAATTTCTGAGAAAAAATGAACGCTTATCTACGCAACTGCGCTCATATAAATTGTAAGTAGGAGCCCAAGCACCAGTTGTCGGCCTCCAATTATGCATAAAAATTCTAAGGAAAAAATTTCCAATAAATTTCTAAGAAAAAATTTAGGCCTTCCCTATATCAGGTCTAGGCACCCATATCAATGGCATAGTATAAAACGTAACCAACCAATCTATACTCCCCTATCCGTTCCTTTCATTCCAACAATAACAATTTACTCAGTTGAAAACAAAAAACAAAAATTAGCTTACAAACGAAATTTAGCAATCGAAAAATGATTGCAGTCAATGAAAAGTGTTGTCGGTGCACAGATTTACTTCTGTTCAGCTTTTTCCCACGTTTCTCACACATAGGCTTAAATAGACAATTCGAGCTAAAAAATGTATATTAAACTTTATGACTCACCTTTATTGATCTTGCATTTGAATACAATATTTTCGTCTAAATCATTGTATTTCTCAATTCTAACATGCAACGTAGATCCACAGTGGCAGCCACCATTTATTGTTCCTAGATGCGTGATGCTAGATAATCGTGGCGTTTGAAAATTAAAACCGCATTTAATTATGTGTTGACTTGCTTCCCAAATTTTGCTATTTAAAAGGGTTTGCCATACACCCGATTTAAATGTTGTGTATTCGCGGGAGTACGTTCTCTTTTTCTCGCGACGTTTGTAAAGGCGAGTTTCGATCCATTTATTGAAACGGGATGTAGGGATCAATATTTTAAAATATAATTCTCCTTCGGAGATATCACTCACATCCATAATTATAGTATTATCTAAACTTTGATCTTCTACACAATCTTCACTCACAACGGACACATTATTTTTTTCTATGGTATTTAAAAGCTTGTCTTTCACTCCATTGCAATTGCAACAAACATACGAATACAGAGATTTAGGATCTAATTTATTATTTAAATCTTCACTAATATTTCTCCAAACTGTATCAGTTTTCGGTGCAATATTTCCACTTGGCAAGATGATGTTTTTTTTATATTTTAAAATTGTGGTGGTCTTCAAGCCTAAATCAACATTTGGCTTTCTACCCGGCTGTGGAGCCATCATGTATATTTTTAAATAAAGACAGAGACTTACGAGCAAATAACAAGCTAAGAATGAACAACCTATCTGCAAACTCGGGAATGGATAGCTAGTGAATGAAAGCAATCTAAATTGTACCCTACTCTTTGTTTTGTCCATATATGTTAAAAAAAACTTATGAATAAAGAACTGTGAAGCAAAAATGCAGCGTAGAATAGAAACATTTCTACGCCCTTATATGGTAAGAAAAACTTATGAATAATAAGAGCTGAAAAGAAATGGGCACATTAACACTGCTAATAGTTATGAATAAGGAACTAGAGGAATCGAGTTCAATTGTTCCATTTCATACCTGGATTCGATTTTTCGTAGGTATCCCTTAGAGGTTTCTGCCTTTGCTATGAAATGAAACTGCTCCAATATAAAATCAACGATGTCTCGACCTGATGCAGAATAGGAACTTTCGAACAAATGGGGGGGACGTAATGGCTATCAACACTGGAATGGAAACAAAGAACAATGGAGTGGAACAATTGAACTCGATTCCTCTAGTTCCTTATTCATAACTATTAGCAGTGTTAATGTGCCCATTTCTTTTCAGCTCTTATTATTCATAAGTTTTTCTTACCATATAAGGGCGTAGAAATGTTTCTATTCTACGCTGCATTTTTGCTTCACAGTTCTTTATTCATAAGTTTTTTTTAACATATATGGACAAAACAAAGAGTAGGGTACAATTTAGATTGCTTTCATTCACTAGCTATCCATTCCCGAGTTTGCAGATAGGTTGTTCATTCTTAGCTTGTTATTTGCTCGTAAGTCTCTGTCTTTATTTAAAAATATACATGATGGCTCCACAGCCGGGTAGAAAGCCAAATGTTGATTTAGGCTTGAAGACCACCACAATTTTAAAATATAAAAAAAAACATCATCTTGCCAAGTGGAAATATTGCACCGAAAACTGATACAGTTTGGAGAAATATTAGTGAAGATTTAAATAATAAATTAGATCCTAAATCTCTGTATTCGTATGTTTGTTGCAATTGCAATGGAGTGAAAGACAAGCTTTTAAATACCATAGAAAAAAATAATGTGTCCGTTGTGAGTGAAGATTGTGTAGAAGATCAAAGTTTAGATAATACTATAATTATGGATGTGAGTGATATCTCCGAAGGAGAATTATATTTTAAAATATTGATCCCTACATCCCGTTTCAATAAATGGATCGAAACTCGCCTTTACAAACGTCGCGAGAAAAAGAGAACGTACTCCCGCGAATACACAACATTTAAATCGGGTGTATGGCAAACCCTTTTAAATAGCAAAATTTGGGAAGCAAGTCAACACATAATTAAATGCGGTTTTAATTTTCAAACGCCACGATTATCTAGCATCACGCATCTAGGAACAATAAATGGTGGCTGCCACTGTGGATCTACGTTGCATGTTAGAATTGAGAAATACAATGATTTAGACGAAAATATTGTATTCAAATGCAAGATCAATAAAGGTGAGTCATAAAGTTTAATATACATTTTTTAGCTCGAATTGTCTATTTAAGCCTATGTGTGAGAAACGTGGGAAAAAGCTGAACAGAAGTAAATCTGTGCACCGACAACACTTTTCATTGACTGCAATCATTTTTCGATTGCTAAATTTCGTTTGTAAGCTAATTTTTGTTTTTTGTTTTCAACTGAGTAAATTGTTATTGTTGGAATGAAAGGAACGGATAGGGGAGTATAGATTGGTTGGTTACGTTTTATACTATGCCATTGATATGGGTGCCTAGACCTGATATAGGGAAGGCCTAAATTTTTTCTTAGAAATTTATTGGAAATTTTTTCCTTAGAATTTTTATGCATAATTGGAGGCCGACAACTGGTGCTTGGGGCTCCTACTTACATTTATATGAGCGCAGTTGCGTAGATAAGCGTTCATTTTTTCTCAGAAATTTACAGAAAATGTTTGGGTAGAATTTATATTCACTTTTGTGGCCGCCTGGAGTTTTTTTTAGATACATTACTATCACGTTCGGTCTTCAATAATGCATAAAGGTTCTAAAGAAAAAATTTCCAGTAAATTTCTACGAAAAACTTGAGGGCTTCCTATATTAGGTCGAGACATCGTTGATTTTATATTGGAGCAATACAATTTTTTTCTGTTCGTAGCTAAACAGAAACTTCTAAGAGCAAACTACACCACAGTACTCTTTGTAATCTTCTTTTTATACCCTAGATGAAATCTAAAGGGGCATACTAAGTTTGTCGATCGTTTGTAACGCATAGAAATAATGCTGCTAGAGCAAAATGGATCGAACTCGACCACATAGAGGGCTGCAATTTAAGACACTGATTTAAAAAAACAAGTAAAATTAAGTTCGAAAATGAGATAAATCGGACAAGTTCTGCGTGGGGTTGCCCAATCAGTCCTAGGACGTTTCTATTGTACCCGAAAAGTTCTTCAGAATATGAAATCCTATGAAATTGATTTTAATAATTTTTGCTGTCTGACGAACGATTCTAGAAATATGTGCGAAAAAACCACTTAAAAATAAAACTTACACAGATTGGTGACTGTATGAAATTACATATGGGCAGTCATCTAGAGTATCATAAGAAATGGTCTTAGACTAATTCTAGCTTTTTACTTGTTGAATACTGCAAAACATACCTTTCTTCCATAGGCCCTGAATATCTGTTATTATTACTTATCTGTGATAAAACCAAAGAATATATGATCATAAAGAACTCGTTTCTAAAGTACAAAATATGGCATAAAATGTTTACTTTCGGCGTGGTGGCGTCGGCGTCCGAAGCAGCTTTTACATTTCGTTAATTCGTGTAACTGGTGCAAGTTTTGTCTCTTCTTCATTAAAAAACTACTCCATCGATCATACTAACTAATGGTCGTGTCGTGTGCCATATAATGTTTAAGTATCAGACACCCCAAAAAACTTCAAGATGGTAGTATAGAAGTTTATATCGTGGGCTGAATTTTGGGGAATATCGAAAAAATACGGGTTGAAGAATATCCTATCATTAAGTACTGTACTACGGCTATTTATTTTTTTAATACATAGACCAGCAAAAAAAATTTATATGGTTTTAATTAATGTAGCCATTCTCTTTGAAAGGGTAGAAGATTTTTTAACTTTTAAAAAACACTTTGGGTAAGTTAATAACAGTTCTTTTGCGCTCAAATATTTTAGGAAAGAGTAGCCATAATATTTACCTACCCAATTTTCATAATTATGTTTATAAAAATAACACTTTATATACTAATTTATAGGTCATGGAAAATGTGGTAAACGCCAATTGAGAGAACCTGAAAGAAATAAAGTTGCCACGGAATTGAGGAAAAAATCAGCTGTGATTTGGCGGAATGAAATGGCTGAAGTTGAAATGTCATTAGGAGATCCGGAACCTCCATTTTTATACAATAGAGCCGTCTTAAATACAGCCAAACATGATTATGTTGCATCGCAGTACTTACATCCTGATCCCATCAAAGCGTTGCACATACTTAAAAGAAAATCATATCCAAATGCCATCCACGATATCGGTTATGATCCTTTTTATGTTCATTACTGGACAAATCATCAATTGCATGTTTATCGTGTCTACTCAAGAAAAAAAGATACACATTCAAGTATTAGCATAGACGCATCAGGAAATTTTGTACATAATATAGTTCGAGATGACAAATCCGAATCGAGCCACATCTTTCTATATCAGATTGTTATTAATTACAACGATGATTTCAATAATAACAAAGGAAATGGTAATATGGCAATGATAAAAATATTTTTCAAATAGTAGAAATTAATGCAAATAAATTGGGACTCGCCAAGTTACTTGTACAAGTAGAATGCACGTTCATTATCACATTCGTCAAGTACTTTTGCGGGATTTTGTTATAAGTGGAAGTACACTTGAACGTGAACTCGAAAGAGCTTATTTGTGTGATTTCATTTCCGTCAATGTTCTTTTAGCAACACAAAGATAATAGTTTCTACAAATCTGGTTGGTGTGACAATGTAAATACATTACTCGCCATGGTTAAAACTGAAGTAGAATTGTGGAGTTGCTCTAAAAAGTCGAAAGGAGTGGAACACGATTTCTAATTGGCCGCGGGTAAATATGTAGATTTATAAGCGTAATGGTGCAGAGGAGTGAGCCTCTAATTGTTCAAGTAATTTGCCGAGCCTGAAAGGGCCTTATCAGATAATACGATAGTTTGGTTTTCGTTTTTGACTTATTTTTATAATTACATTTAGTTTGTTTTTGAAAAGATAAATTAAATGCAAGTATATTTTTGATCTCCTTAAAGATTTTTGTTCAAGAACCTACCTACTTGTATTTGATCTGTGAATTTTTTTGAAAATTTGTAATTATGGATGTATAAAATAGAAACTTCCCTGAATCCCAACATATCAACGATAATTTATTCTTTCAGTGCAAACTTCAGTTGGCCAGATGTTTAGTGAGAGCCACACTACGTTAAGAATTGAATTTTGGTTGAAATCGTGGGTTGCTTCAGGAGCTGATCTTCCAGATGAAGTCATTACGGATTGCTCAAAAGCCCTTTTAAACGCAGTCATACGTAGTTTCACAAAACTTGATACCATCGAAGAATATGCGCATAATACGAGACCAGACGCACAGCACCTTCCTCAGTGCTTTGTACGAATAGATGTTGCACACTTTATGCGCATATATTCTATTTACTTAAAGAAAACGGTACAAAATCCGAACGTACGAACTTTTTTTATGGGTGCAATAGGTAAGTAGAATTTCTTTACAAAGTCTATTCTTTCAGTTGGTTACATTGTTTCAAATGTTGAACATATATACATATTATGCATTTTGGATCGTTCTGGCTCTTAAATCCTTTACTCAAGTGTACATACTTATATACTTACTTACTGTACATCATTTAAAAATTTTTTTTTAAGTAGCGAACTGAATATTTTTTGGCAATCAGATATCACCACAGATTAAATAACTAAATAACATAGTTTCTTTTTCACATAAAATAAATTTTGGAAGTAATTAGCACCTACATATATCGCGATACTCAATCAATTTCTACGGCAAAGTATATTTTGGAAATTTCTGAATAAAATAATTTGCTGCTTGTTTAAATATTAACTTTAAAAAATAATAAATATTAATTTTTGACGAACAATTATAATTAAAAAATATGCTCGCTTTTTTTTAATAAATTAATTTATTTATAAAAAGGAGTGATATGAACAAATTTTTAACCGATGTTCAACACACTTAATATCCAAACATGATTGTTGAAAATGACAATATTTTTTGTTTTGATCGTTTTTAAAAACGAATATATGAATATTGGTTGTTTTAGGTTTATTGATAAAAGCGACAAGTCTGGATTATGCTGCGGATTTGCTGGAGAGTGTTTTGATTGTGGCGCTTAGTCCTAGAATCGGTGATGCAGAATCTAGCCAAGAATCAGACTGTTCCATTCGAAAAAATAGAATCAGACAATTATTGGATCCAAATGGAGAAGTGGAAAAAATTGTGAATTCTGTACAAAAAAATAATACAGAAACAAGTACGGATAAGCAAGACATCGTCCTTGATGACAAAGTCACGAATTTTTGGTCAGACTGGGCGGAAAAAGTTTCGCAACGAGTTATTGCAATGATTGCTCAAAACCTTGATACAGGTGATGATAATGCCCATCACTGCACACAATTTGCTAACCGTTTGTTGCATGACATGGCATGGTTTCCTTTGTGGTCTGCTATTGTAAGGAATAGATTTGGTTATGGGAAAATACCCGCTTCAAGCGCTCCAGTTGAAGGAGAAACAAACATAGTTAAAAATCATTTTTTCCGTGGAGAATCAAAATGTAGAGTCGATACACGTGTAGATAGACACTTGAAGTTACTTACCGGTCAAGCAAAGCTTATAAGTGCAAGAAATTTTGAAAAAAATGAAGCCGTTAACGAAATTTCTGAAGAAAACTTGCCATTTAAATTAAATACAAAACCAATCTCATCAGAACCCAATGTTATAACAGCTGAAATTAATGAAAAAGAATTGGTAAATTCGTCATCCGAGGAAAAAAAAGATTCCCTTAACTCCACAAATAATAACGTCTTTGAAAGTAAAACAATAAATGATGGAATAACATGTCCAGCATGTTCTGATGGTAATTTGCCACAAGGTGCACATACATGTATTATTTGTTTCAAAAATGTTCATGCTATTGATGGATGCTCGAAGGCTGTAAGCAACGATGAAGGGTATGGAAAAAACAGATTGTGCTTAGCGTGCTACAGTGACAAATCCAGTCCAATCATTCTAGCAAGTAGAGAGGAGGAAAATTGGCGAGGAAAAAATCAAAAGAAAAGACCAAGCCGATATATAGATCCGAATCAAAAAACACTTTTTATTATGAGCTCTATAAAAATATGTCTTTGAATAGCTCAGGGAGAATGGAGTAAAATAGTAGATTCATTTGACACAGTACCAAGCACAACTTTTTGTTTTCTTATAATTTTTCATTACATGCAAATTATTTTTGCATTGGAATTTATTAATATAAGGTATGATCCTTTACTTAAGAAATTTTAATGCATTTTAAGAAAATTTAAGAAACCTGTTTCAATACTCAATCTGACAGCAGTTTTTCACATATCACAACTTCCTCCTCCTGAAGGAAGAGTAAGAATTTCACAGTTAGGTAAAAAGTGGTTAGAATGGCTTTGACATACGATATCCCTACCACGTGGGGATAAAGAAAAGCAAAAAAAAAAATAAGGAATGAGTCTTTCAAAATAGGATCAGTTCGATCATTTCGTACGGTAATAAATAAATTTATATTTATATTTTTATGAATATTTAAATGAATAATTTACGTTTGCAGTTATTCATATATTAAGATATTTAATGTCACCAAAAGCGTGAGATATTCGCAATTATAAGTTCATGAATCTAGTATGTAGTAGTTAGTAGTGTATATTGTCTCTTACGGGAAGAAGTGATAGTATGTTTTAAGCTCGTTTAATTAAATTATCATAATGATCCAATTATGCAATTATTTTTTTATTATAGGCAGTTACGATTGGCAGTAAGAAAATATCGCTGAATAATACCTGTGCTTTCGATAGTTTGCTGCAAGTTTTATTGGCAGGAGCGATCGATTACTCTAATCTGAAACAGATAATTCAAGATCGTTCCGAGCAAAGTACTTTTTTCAAACTTATTTCTATAATTGCAAGCAACGGTTTGAATGCACATACCTACCGAATACGTACACAAATTCTGTGGAATCTTCTTTCGGGCAGATTAGAAAAAAAAGAACAAGAAAATAATTTTATACTGCTGAACTGCGTAGATAACGCTGGTTCATTAGCTTTTAAAATTTTCAAGGATTTTCCTTGTTTGAAGGAAAGTTCAACGTGTACAACATGCTTTAATAAACGCTCAACGACAGTTACAGTGTTTACTTGTACACCGGAAGACTTAAACGAAAGTTTTGAAGAAAACATAATTGCAAAACAAATGAAAACGCACATTACTCAGTGCTATAATGGAAACTGCAACGGGATGGAGAGCACAGAATTGGAGTATATTGGTAAGCAATAATTTCTTTATTTATATTTATATGAACAATTATTTCATGGTTGAATTTGTCAAATGGTTAAAATTGGTTTTTTCGAATTTATTTAAAATTTATAAAAATAACCAGACCTCTTTTTGTTACTTTGATCAGTACTGATAAGATATATATACATATTGTTAAAAATCATTATTTTTAATATATTTCAGCACCGCTAATTGCATTTGATATATACCATCCGGACAACAAATCGTATCAACTCAATAAAAATGAAGTTCCTCGGTATTGTGGCTACAATGAAATGAAGTACGAGCTAATTGGGTTGGTGCGATATATACCGTCGCCGATGTCTGCTGTCAACCATTACACTGCATGTTGTCTCCGAAGATCCGGTATATGGTTGGAGTACGACGACTTAACACAAATGGAAAAAAAATGGAAAAAAATAAGAATTTAGAACCCCATTTGTTAATTTATGCGAATAAAGTGTGAAACAAAGTTATGTTCTTTTCGTTTTAAAATCATTTAAAAGCTCAGCAATAATTACCCTCCTCATTGAATTAAAATGTTTTCATTGCTATGACTCGAAACTATACCAATACGAAGTAAGGGAGTACAAATGTAACAAAGCATATGTATCGCCGTGTTGAAATGTAAATAAAGTTTTTAGCGTGGAAGAAAAATGTTAACCGCTTGTTTTCCCACCATGGTTGCAGCTTTAAATGGAAAACGTTTTTTAAGACCCCAAAAATCGTAGGTTTTAATGGGTATCTGCAACAAATCAACGGCCAACCATGGTTAGAATTTTAAACTTTTACGATACATGGTAATTTAGGACAAACAAATTTAGTTTGCAGTGACCACTGTATAAGCTACGAAAACTTTGTAATTTGACAACTAGCGAAAAGTCTTTATCAGGGCTCAAAAACTAATCTTCCTCATATTTTATAATACGCGACTCAGCAGCACAATGGAGTATACTCGTAGAGAAAATAGGAAAAATTTAGCGTAGTGAAATTCTATTTGTGTTTAAAGCATTAAATGTCAATTTCTAAGCTGGGCACCAATTTAGTATATACATTTCGCTGTTTCACTCAGCAATAGTTAACTGCTGATTCATGGTTTGTTATTTGGTTTGTTGAAGATTAGGCATAATAAATAGTTATTATAGAAAAACGGTCAAATAAATTATATTTTCTCTACGTTTCTGTGCTAACGTCTTACTAACCTTTATCAGTTTGGAAAAGATTGGACTATTCAACTCCTTTCCAGTATTATTTGTTGATCACAAATTTAATCCGACTGAAAACACAGTAAAATTAAAATGTTGGGAGCGTATAGGTTCAAAATCGATGGAGCATTTTGTTTTTTAAACTTTTAATTTTATGGTTTCTTGGCCTCGATTGATTTCATACCTTCGGGGAAAAGGCACTAAATTAGCCCTAATTGAGCCCTAAAATATTATACAGTGCGCACTATTGTAACAAGACTACTTAACCTATTATCAGTAGTGGTGGTCCTAACTTTTAATAAAACTGGATTATCCATGGATTTTTTTAAAAAGTACTAGAGAATTAAATTCGGGGAAGTGGCAAAAATTAGCCCTAATTGAGCCCTAAAATATTATGCAGTGCGCACTATTGTAACAAGACTACTTAACCTATTATCAGTAGTGGTGGTCCTAACTTTTAATAAAGCTGGATTATCCATGGATTTTTTTAAAAAGTACTAGAGCATTAAATTCGGGGAAGTGGCATTAAATTAGCCCTAATTAAGCCCTAAAATATTATGCAGTGCACACTATTGTAACAATACTATTTAACCTATTCTCAGTAGTGGTGGTCCTAACTTTTAATAAAGTTGGGTTATCCATGGATTTTTTTAAAAAGTACAGAGAATTAAATTCGGGGAAGTGGCATCAAATTAGCCCTAATTGAGCCCCAAAATATTATGCAGTGCGCACTATTGTAACAATACTACTTAACCTATTATCAGTAGTGGTGGTCCTAACTTTTAATAAAGCTGGATTATCCATGGATTTTTTTAAAAAGTACTAGAGCATTAAATTCGGGGAAGTGGCATCAAATTAGCCCTAATTGAGCCCTAAAATATTATGCAGTGCGCACTATTGTAACAAGACTACTTAACCTATTATCAGTAGTGGTGGTCCTAACTTTTAATAAAGTTGGGTTATCCATGGATTTTTTAAAAAGTACTAGAGAATTAAATTCGGGGAAGTGGCATTAAATTAGCCCTAATTGAGCCCTAAAATATTATGTAGTGCGCACTATTGTAACACTACTATTTAACCTATTCTCAGTAGTGGTGGTCCTAACTTTTAATAAAGTTGGATTATCCATGGATTTTTTTAAAAAGTACTAGAGCATTAAATTCGGGGAAGTGGCATTAATTAGCCCTAATTGAGCCCTAAAATATTATGCAGTGCGCACTATTGTAACAATACTATTTAACCTATTCTCAGTAGCGGTGGTCCTAACTTTTAATAAAGTTGGATTATCCATGGATTTTTTTGAAAAATACAAGAGAATTAAATTCGGGGAAGTGGCATTAAATTAGCCCTAATTGAGCCCTAAAATATTATGTAGTGCGCACTATTGTAACACTACTATTTAACCTATTCTCAGTAGTGGTGGTCCTAACTTTTAATAAAGTTGGATTATCCATGGATTTTTTAAAAAGTACTAGAGCATTAAATTCGGGGAAGTGGCATTAAATTAGCCCTAATTGAGCCCTAAAATATTATGCAGTGCGCACTATTGTAACAATACTATTTAACCTATTCTCAGTAGCGGTGGTCCTCACTTTTAATAAAGTTGGATTATCCATGGATTTTTTTAAAAAATACAAGAGCATTAAATTCGGGGAAGTGGCATTAAATTAGCCCTAATTGAGCGCTAAAATATTATGCAGTGCACACTATTGTAACAATACTATTTAACTTATTCTCAGTAGTGGTGGTCCTAACTTTTAATAAAGTTGGGTTATCCATGGATTTTTTTAGAAAGTACTAGAGAATTAAATTCGGGGAAGTGGCATCAAATTAGCCCTAATTGAGCCCCAAAATATTATGCAGTGCGCACTATTGTAACAATACTATTTAACCTATTCTCAGTAGTGGTGGTCCTAACTTTTAATAAAGTTGGATTATCCATGGATTTTTTTGAAAAATACAAGAGCATTAAATTCGGGGAAGTGGCATTAAATTAGCCCTAATTGAGCCCTAAAATATTATGCAGTGCACACTATTGTAACAATACTATTTAACTTATTCTTAGTAGTGGTGGTCCTAACTTTTAATAAAGTTGGGTTATCCATGGATTTTTTTAGAAAGTACTAGAGAATTAAATTCGGGGAAGTGGCATCAAATTAGCCCTAATTGAGCCCTAAAATATTATGCAGTGCGCACTATTGTAACAATACTATTTAACCTATTCTCAGTAGTGGTGGTCCTCACTTTTAATAAAGTTGGATTATCCATGGATTTTTTTGAAAAATACAAGAGCATTAAATCGGGAAAGTGGCATTAAATTAGCCCTAATTGAGCCCTAAAATATTATGCAGTGCACACTATTCTAACAAGACTACTTAACCTATTGTCAGTAGTGGTGGTCCTAACTTTTAATAAAGCTGGATTATCCATGGATTTTTTTAATAAATACTAAAGAATTAAATTCAGGGAAGTGGCATTAAATTAGCCCTAATTGAGCCCTAAAATATTATGCAGTGCGCACTATTGTAACAATACTATTTAACCTATTCTCAGTAGTGGTGGTCCTAACTTTTAATAAAGTTGGATTATCCATGGATTTTTTTTGAAAAATACAAGAGCATTAAATTCGGGGAAGTGGCATTAAATTAGCCCTAATTGAGCCCTAAAATATTATGCAGTGCGCACTATTGTAACAATACTATTTAACCTATTCTCAGTAGTGGTGGTCCTAACTTTTAATAAAGTTGGATTATCCATGGATTTTTTTGAAAAATACAGGAGCATTAAATTCGGGGAAGTGGTACTAATTTGTTGTTCTGAATTTCTCCTCAGAATATGTTATCTAGTGAAATATTTTAGCAAAGTCTTTTGGCTGCGTAGAAGTTCGAACAATGAAATTGTTTACATTAGTAAGAATTTCTTATCTATTTTTTGCTGTAATCGTACCGAGAACGGTTGGTTTTGTGCATTGCCGTCTTTATGTTCCAGGCCGTGACATCGAATTTTTTAGCATTTGTTGTTATGGAAAAATGCATTACTTTCAACTTCAACCTTCTGCACAATGTAAATAAGCCACCGTACTAAAAGTTTTATTCAGGAATTGCGTTATTTAATTCCTTGTGCATTTACCAGTATAAAAATCTAGGTACTTTCTTTGAGAAAATTGTTTATATTTTATTACTCAAATATAACACTACACATAAAAATGAGAAAATGTGTTGAATTCCGTTGCCTTCATACAAGCACTAGCAAGAATTTCTTATCTATTTCTATGAAGTTGGATTGCAGCTGCAAACTACATAAATTGGTTTGAAGCTATTTGATTGAAGTGATTCATTTATTGTAGGAATTATTACTAATATTAGTTAGTGCGAATTTTGTTCACAATATTCGATTTTGTTTACATTACTCGTCTGCGATTTTGTTTACACTTCTCGGCTATGTGAATTTGATTATCGGCCTGAAGATGGATATATCCAAATCGACATACCTACCTACATTGGTTGTTGTTGTTGGCTTCAGTATCCTCCTTAAAGAAAACTTTTAGATGATATAAAATTCAGTACAAAAGCGACCTCAGCCCCCCGCCCCCTCCCCCTCCCAAAAACCAACAATGATCCAGAACTCCCAAAAATTTTAGGGAAAAGTGGTCCAGATTCTCCTCAAAATTGTTCACAGTACCTCCGGAGGAACAAGATCTTCCGGGGGCGCAGCTGACCAGTCGATGCCATCTCCTGTTCAGCCAGACGATAGGAAAGAAAACCCCAGGCAGGCCCTGTGACGTAGACTACTAGACGGAATCCCCCAGTGGCCGAGTACCCTCCGTGATTCAGAACTCCCAAAAAAGTTTGGGAAAAAAGTTGCCACTTTTTGCATGATAAAAGTATCCCAGAAACGCCATAGCGTAACTAATTTGTGGATTTCTACAATTATTTTTAAATCGTAGTAGCGTTGCTACGATGCGAACTAAACGAGTCTAGTGGCCGGTTTGTGCTTTCATCCACTGCCAACTGGTGCTGTGTCAGGGTCTGGTCTGATACCTGCTTGGAGGATTTTCTTGCCCTTGTAGCGCATCTATTGCACCAGGTCTCCAAAATGTAGGATCTGCTAGTCGCAGTCCATTTAGATGTCAATAATCTCTTTTGAAAACTACCCTTGTTGGTAATTGTATTGGTACTTGTAATGTTCTTTAATATTAGAAAGTCTTCTTCTATTGTAGTCGAGTTCGATCCGCAAGATCTTGGTTTAAACCTTGTTTGGTTATATGATATAGTTGCTGGACTAGTGTTCAATCCCTTGATTGCTACTTATATCGGGCACTCTCCGTTATTAATGATGACTGGGAGCCACTGTCTATAAGACAACGAAATACTATGGGTTCACCATGTTTGCACCTTGCCATGATTAACGCTGTCGAGAGTAATGCCTGGTGACTTTCCCTGGGTACAAATGTTTGAGTAGTGTTTAAGTCAGAAGCGCTATCGGCTGATTGTAACCTTGTGTGGATGTTGTAAACCTGTGTACTATTGCTGAGTGGTGCTTGGTCTTGTGACGTTGCGACCTGTCGTGATATATTACTCTGCGTTTTAGAAGACTTTGTTGTTGTTGGTGCCTAGACATCTTAATGAATTTTCGTCGTGCTTGTATATCCATGTTGAGATATTTAGGATATTTCTGGACAAAATGGACGTCAGATAAATCTCGGTTGCTAGGGGTTATCATAGAGAAGCAATAAAAGTGTGCGTGAATACATCTCAGCGAAGCCGACTTTATGCTGTTCGATGTAGGCCGACCGATGGTATGAAAATGTTGTATGTACTAACTACTGATCGCTTAACACCATCGAATGAGAAGTAAATCAGCGGCATTTGAGCAAAAGCTCTATGGCAAAATTCTCAACATACAGTTTTCTACTCTGATACTGTTTTCTGTATGGGGTTAAGTTATTAGTAGAAGCACCTGCATTGTTATTTATAAATATTTCTTCTGTCTGTATCTTGCAAGATTTTTTAACCAATATTGATATTATATTATATATTTTGTTTGGAGTGACGTAGGAACTAATTGGCAAAACAGGAATATGCTATCGTGTAAACAATGCTAGAGAGAAGAAATGGGGTACAAATTGTCCAAAACAATTTGAAAGACACAATGTAAAGCGAAACTCTTTTAACGCAGATTGAAAAGAAAAATGTTCCGTTAAGTATCAATTTTTATTATTATTTTTAGTATCTAATTTAATTTCTTAGCTTTCCTAAATATATTCCTTTTCTGGTTTAATTCTTTATCTTTTTTCTAAATAAATTGCCCTGTAGCTATAGTGAGCAATCGATGATACCAAAAATCATATAACTTATAAAGATATATTAGCCGCGCAAGTAGTCAAGCCAACTTGAGTACCGCTGTCGCCTGTAGTAGTAGGATTGTTTGTGGGTGGAGGGAAGGAAAAGTGACGTTGCCACCGGCATCGCCAAGCAGGAATTGTCTGTGTGGAGCTCAACAGAGCTGGGATTTGCGGAGTGCGGTGTGGTGTGACTTTATGTATAGTGATGCCTTGTCGTGATGGAAGGGATTCATGAAAATATTTATTTGCCTTTAATTTCATTTTGAGTTATTAGTCGAGTACATTGATTGTGGTATTTTTTTGTCACTGCTGTTTGAGATTAGATTTTGCTATTGAAAATTTTTCTTAGAACTCGTATTTGTTTGTTTTAAACACAATTAAAATGATTTCTACTTCAAGGAAATCTGGTAATAAATGCAGTTTGGTACACTGTCAGAAATCCAAAAGATCAATTACAGATCTGAGATTATTTAAATTCCCATGTCCGGATACAGATCTTGGTAAAGTATGGCGTGAAAGGTGCGGTGTTCTCGATAGCAACAAACAGCCTTATATTTGCCATTATCATTTTACTGAAGATTGTATTGGGAAAAAATATTTAAAAAGACATGCTGTAGCATCCGTGCAATTGCCGAAGCAAAATCAGGTGGATGACGATTTCAGTTTGAATGAATTTGTTCTTTTCAGAACACCACCTAAGAAAAGAAAGCGATCTGAGAGCCCAGAGGGACTTTGTTCGTCCTGTTTAAAAAATTTAAGAAATTGTAGCAGGTATCAGAACAAATACAATAAACTTTACCGTTTATACAATTTGATAAAAAAGAAACTTGCAGTTGTAGAAGAAAAAAGAAAGAAGCTTAAAAGTACGAACACACAGCTCAAAATAAATCATAAACGTCTTCTTCATAAATCTCGTCTCTTGAAGGAATCAAAGTCTTCATTTGAAAATGAAATTGATATCATGGATATAGAGAATAATGCGAAAACATTTATTAAAATGTTAATTCGAGATAACTCTAAGCAGAAGTGGGACATTGATGGAAAAACTTTGGCACAAAATATATTTTATAGATCTCAATCTGCTTATAATTTCTTAAGAGATGGTCTTAAATTAAATTTGCCTCATATATCATCTTTGCACAGATGGTCACCTATAAAAAATCTTCACCTGGTTTTTATAATACCGCACTTAATCAAATATTAATGAAATGGATAAACAGTCCCTAAAAGCTGTTTTGATATTTGATGAAATTTCAATTAGAAAAGAGCTGACATACAATTCTGCTGTTGATATAATTGATGGACTGGAGGATGTAGGATTTAATAGATCTGGTGCTATTGGTAAACAAGTATGTGTATTTATGCTATGTGGGCTGATTAATAATTGGAAGTGTGTCTTAAACTATTTTGTTTCAGAAACAAGTATCAGTGGATCCACACTAAAAGAAATTGTTCAAAAAAATCTAGGCATCGCATTTGAATTAGACTTAGATGTGAAAGTAATAACATGCGATCAAGGTCCTAATAATAGGAAATGTTTCAGAGAGCTAGGTGTAACTACGGATAAGCCTTATATCTTAATTGAAAATAAAAAAATTTTTTGTATGTACGATTTTCCACATTTACTTAAAAGTGTGCGAAATACCCTAATGCAAACAGATTTTTTAACACCAGATGTAAAAGTGAGTTTCAATGTAATGAGAGAACTATGGGACCTAGAACAGGATAAAGTCACAAGGATGTGCCCAAAACTCACAGAAAAACATATAAATCCAAATAGTTTTGAAAAGATGAGAGTATGCTTATCTGCTCAAATATTTAGTCGATCAGTTGCGGCAGGAATTCGCACTCCAGTAGAAACTGGAAAGTTTCTAAAAAATTCAAACGAAATTGCATTGTCTACAGCAACTTTTATTGAGAAAATTGATAAAATATTTGATTGCATGAATAGTAGCTCTTTAAATGATAAAAATATTTTTAAGTCGGCCTTAAGGAAAAATAATTTAGTTCATGAATATATTAAGGAGTTTATTGAATATATGCAGAAAATAAAATTGGAAAAGCAATCTATGAAAATTTACTGCATGAAAGGCTTGGAGCAAACTTTAAGAGCCACCGTACTTTTGGCAGATGAAATATTTCATGAAGGTACAAATTTATTTTTTTTGCTTACAAGGCGGTTTAATCAGGATCCCGCAGAAAATCTCTTTGCTCAAATTAGAGCGAAAGGTGGAAATTCAAGAAATCCATCCGTTTATGAATTGAACTTATTGTTGGCTAAAATTATTACAACAAATCTTATTCGTTTTAATTCATTAAGCAATTGTCAAGAAGATAAAGATGAAATGATGGAAATGCCCCTGTCAAGTTCCGAAATACATTGTGAAAATTCACTTGATTCTGCATTAAACACAAGTTCCCCCATCGCTGAACATGAAAAATTAAAAGTTGATTATGTCGATATTTTCGAAGAAAATTTAATTGATAACTTAAATGTGAAAATTGAGCTGACTTCAATGCGCTATTTCATCGGTTACGTAGCTTACAAAGTCCTTAAGTTAATAAATTGTACCAATTGTGACAGGTCAATGCTAAAGAATGACGAAACGTTAACATGTCCCTCTGAACTCTTAATTTTAGCAAAAAATTATTCCAAAAATTCAGATTTTGGAAGTTTGTATGCACCATCAGATATATTTTTTAATGTATGTAAATTACATATAGTGATATTCGATGATATGTTCAAACATAATAAGGAAGAAAAACACATTAAACAACTAATGGTTAATAAATGTTTGGAATTTACCAAGCAACATGACGAGATTGGTTCTCTGAGGGGAATGATTGCTTCACCCATAAAATTAAAGCACTTAATTTGTTGCTTCTAGTTTTGCTTCGATAGCACTGCAATTGGAGTGTTCAGAGATCTACTAAAAGTAAACAGCCTAAATTACAAATTTTAACGTCGTAGAAAAATGGTGGCAGTATAATTTTTTCAAATTATCCATTCAATATAAAGGGTTTTCCAGTAAGAGGTGTTATTTTAATTAGCCCGCTGTTTCGGTAGATGTCACTTCTGGAGCTGCCATTTTTTGACATTTGACAAGTAGAAACTACGCCATTAATAAAACTGGAACGATACATGATTCAACAACGTATTGAAATTAATAAAATTCACTATAAAAATGGTGAAAATGTGTCAGAGACGGTTCGTAAAACTCGAACATTTTTGGGTCGTCGTGAAGCAATTTGTCGGACCGCAATACAGAAATTGGTAGAAAAATTCGAGCTGTCGGGACAAGTTAGTGATGTGAAGAAAAAAACCCGTGCACGTCGCTCAAGAACAGCCGGGAATATTGCTGCTGTAGCCGAAAGTGTTGAAGAAAACCCAGGTTTGTCCATTCCTCGTCGTTCTTTGGAATTAGGCATTCCACAAACGTCATTACACCGTCTTTTGCATAAAGATTTGGGTCTTAAGGCTTATAAAGTTCAGTTAACACAAGAACTTTAGCCGGCCGATCATCAACAATGTCGAGTCTTTGCTGATTGGGTCCTTGAAATGCATGAAAATGATCCGAAATTCCATCGAAAACTCATCTTGAGTGATGAGGGCCATTTCCACCTCGATAGCTTCGTCAACAAGCAAAAGTGTCGCATCTGGGGTTTGGAAAACCCAAGAGTTATTGTTGAAAAGCCTCTCTATGCTCAACGTGTGACTGTTTGGTGCGGTTTATGGTCCCGCAGGGTCATTGGATCTTACTTTTTCGAAAATGAGGCTGGAGCAACAGTTACGGTGAATGGATTGCGCTATCGACAGATGATTAATAATTTTTTGTGCCCGGAATTGGATGGTATTGATCTGGACAACGTTTACTTTCAACAAGACGGCGCTACGTGCCATACAAGCAACGAAACCATTGATCTTTTACGGGAAATGTTTCCGGACCGTGTTATCTCTCGAAGAGGTGATCACAATTGGCCACCGAGATCTTGTGACTTAACACCTTGCGACTTCTTCCTTTGGAGCCACGTGAAAGAGAAGGTCTACGCCAACAGCCCAGCGTCGATTCAATACCTCAAAGATGGAATTCGTGAGGCTATCGAGGACATAGGTTAGCAACTTTGCGATTTGGTTATGGAAAATTTCATGAAAAGGATATGGTCCTGTAGGCGTGGTCGTGATAGTGATTTGGCTGATGTTATTTTCCGTTATTAACGGCATACCTTCCTCTTTATAATGAAATAATGATTTGATCATTTATCTCAAAAAATGGCATTTTTCTTTGAATATCAAAATTACACCTCTTATTGGAAAGCCCTTTATATCTCATATATGTATATTTACTATGGATATAATTACTTATGTATATATTACTTATGCAGTGGAAATTAAAATTCGGTAATAAAGATTAGATTGGAAAACCCTTTGCATAATAATACAAATTTAATAATACAAATAGAGACAGAAATGGGGGTTGGAGGCTCCCGCTCAGTGCGGGTGGAATATACAGTAGTGATGAAGAATTTAATGTTGAAGAACAATCAAAGTGATATTAGTGATTCTGATAGTAGCAGTGTTGAAGTTTATATATTTTCTATATGTATTTATATACTTTTATATATATATTTTTTTGACTTCTTTAATATATTTACTCAACTTTTATATATATTCTTATTAATAAAAAATTACCTCATAAAACGTATGCAAGTCTTCTCTAATCACTTAACAAAATTTGTATAGAGTTGGCTACGAATCACTCTGTAAAATCTTGGAGTGATAAGGGTTAAAAATTATAAATTTGATTTCAAACTATTTTCAAATCCTTTTACAAGTAACCCGCAATAAGCTAGCTCAAATCTACAATTGGAGTTAATAGACCCGCAGTCATGCGAAATGTTAACGCAATAATATAATGATAAGATGAATTTAAAAAATGCTTATCAATGTTTGGATAAGGAAAATTACCCAAAATTGTATGAAAATGGTGTACGTTACTCTTAACATATATTAGTGAACAAACCTTGATAATAATGAACCTCAACAAAAGTTAATTGCGATCGCGTATTTCAGACGAAAACTTGGAAGCAGTTTTAGTTCAGGGCATTTCCAAACATTTCCGAAAATATTTTAAATTCTTTTTATATTAAATATACATATGTATAAAAAATCAAAAAACTAATTTTTTTTCAATTTCCCGCCATAAATTCGTTTTTTTAAATTTGGCTCGTTTCTTAAAAACTCTGCACCCATGATCTAGATTTTAGGATACAATAAATATTTTCATGAATCTTTTCCATCACGACAAGGCATCACTATACATAAAGTCACACCACACAGCACTCCGCAAATCCCAGTTCTGTAGAGCTCCACACAGGCTGTGCCGTGCGGCTGCGCTGAGTGCTGGCTGAGCGACTTGGTTGACTGACTATGCGTCGACATACGTTGCTTGGGATGTAGAGCTACATAGTTTTAAACAACACGAACACGTTTAATAAAAAAAAAACAAAATAAAGAAGAATAATTAATTTTATTATAATCTTTCCGATAAACATGAATTTAAGATTAACTATGCTAAAAGTAAAGTATTTCTATATTACTATCAAAACTGATAGTCCGACGGAACCCGACAAAGGAGGTACTTTCCTTCTCGAAGATAGAATTAAAACTTAAACTCTGTAAGATTGCAGAAGACCAATTTCGATCACGGATAATGCCGGTGGTCGAAACTAGCCCACGCACATACGACACTTGCGGTATGATATTATTATAATGGCCATTGAAAATGACATAAAGGCACGTACGATACTTAGGGTATCGTATTAACTAAAGACTTCCAAGTAATTCGCTGATGCAATGTTTATTGCAAGTTCAATGGACATTGCTTTGCTATGGAATATCTTATCTGGGTGGGAAAGTATTTGAATTAAAATATGTTCCCAGATTCCGTGTCTGTAACACCCCCCGCCTTTGTCTGAGGCTCCGACGAAGTTAATTCAATATTAATTTCATTATTTAATTTTTTCTTTTTCTTAAATAAAATTATCAAAATTGTTACTATTATAAAAATGATACATATAGTCACTATATCTATACCAATACTTGTTACATATTTTCCATGGCTCTCTTATACAATTTCCTCGATTCTTTTCCTATTATCTATATTTTTAGTATGCAAATCTTCTAGTTTAAAATTTTCAATAGTTCTATTTTCTTTAATTTTGGATACAAAGTTTGGTAGTACGACGTGATCGTAGATTTTAATACTTAAATTTTCGAATATGTCTCCCTTAATTTTCAACTTACAATTTTCATACTTTAATAGTTTGTTACCTTTAATGCTAACATTAAATTTGTTACAATTCTGATCAATGAATATGTTTTCAATATTCTTGGTTATAATTATTCCAGTTATCACTTCCTTGAATTCTTTGTTCCGGTAAAATTGCATGTTACAATTGGCGTTTTTCAAGTTAATTAAATTTTCAATACAGTCATCTTCAATTTTTATCAAATTTTTCTTTAAATTATTTTTTACGTTGGAATTATAGACATTATTATTTTGGTCTATCAAGTATCTAGTGTTTTCTATATATATAGACTTATTTTCCAGATTAGGCAATGGTTCAATTAGAATCTGTGAATATGTTAAATTGGAGAACTGTGGGATTAACAATATTATAACTATTTGGTTTTCATAAAAGGCTACCACAGTTTGAATATATTTAAATGCTTCTAAGTCATCGATCATCTCGACTTCTTTGTTTGTCAAGATATTTCTTGTTAATATACCTAACTTGCTAGTCATTATAATTTGTTCTGTATCGTCAATATGGGTTTTAAGTAGGTTGATATCGTAGTTTATTTGGTAAATATATTGCATATATGTAATTTCGTCTTATAGACTTCTGATTCTTGCATTGATCTGGGTGGTATAGTTAGTTAAGTATTTTTCTATTAAGTTTTGTTGGGTTTTAATATGACTTGTTATGTTTTGTATTTGTTCTGAAATTTCTTTATTTATTTCGATTTGCCTATTATTTTCGTGAATCAGATTTTTATTATTTTGGATTATAGCGTCTAATTTACCCTTAATTTCAAGCTCGTCGTCGCTATCCATAGTTCCTGCCAGGAATTTTAGTCCTTTTCCCAATATGTTCAGTAGACCCCTTTTCGCTTTGATGTGAGGTTTCAAACCATTAACTTTATTTTCTAGTAAATTGAAATTATGAATAATTGTATTAAGCATTGGTCCTCCAGTTCTTGAATTAGACTTAAGGGTTTGAATATTATTTTCTATATGAGATACTGCATCCTCGTACTCGGTGATATTAATAATATGTATAATTTTATTATTTCTTTTAATTAATTTTCTATCTTCCAATTTGATTGTCACGAAGCCGTTATTGTTCGTCAGGTCTTGTATCTCCAGTCGTTGTGAGTTCACTTGTAGAAGGTTGATCAGAACGTTGAACAGAAGGATTATTGTTATCGTTGTCATTGTCACCTGAAATAAGTTTTTTCATTCTTTGTCTTTGTTTAGTTTTATGTTTAGCTTTAATGGTGGGGTTCTTTCTATCCTGAAATCTTTTTGATTTACGGACGTGGGTTTTATAGTATTTGTGTCTAGTGTCTACATCTATCACATGATCCCTATCAAGTTCTTCTGTAACTATTTTTCTAAATCTAGGATAATTTTTTCCGCCGCGGATTTCTTTAATAAAGTTCGGACCTGATTCTAATGGTATAGCCTTTCTGTCTTTATTCAATTTATCTATAATTTTTTCTTTAATTTTAAGTGTTCTATTGCGTATTTGTTCGTATTCGTTTTGGTTAACTTTTCCCGTAATAAAATCTATAGGTTTTCTATTGGTAGTAGAATGTATCGTATTATTGTAAAATCTTATTATTTTTAAAACTTTTTCTTCCACAGTTTCTTCTTCAGTTTCCTCCTCATGTCTAAGGAGTCGAATATGCTCATTAATTGTGTTGTGCAACCTTTCGATATCCGCATTTGATGTGTGGTTGCTGTTTGAGGTATAGTGGATTTCTATGTTGTGGTTCTTTAAAAATTCTCGGAGTGGCAAGGCTTTAAAGCCCAGTTCGTTGTCAACAACTATCTTTTTTACGTCCCCAAAAGATGAAATGTACTGTAGGATTCCTCGTCTGAATTCCGTCCAAGTACGCCCCATAATTTTAATAGCTTGTGCAAATTTATTGAATTTATCAATTATTGTCATAAATAGCTGCTTCTGTAGGCTGTAAAATACGTCGATGTGAATGATTTCACCAGGTTTATTTGGCGTTTCTGTTACTTTAAATGTTGGCTTAGGAGGTTTCCTTTCATACTTCTCTAGATTACAAATTTCGCAATTATTTATAAATTGAGTCACTCGTTTCTTTAGATATGGATTATAGATCTGAACTTTTAGTTCTTTAAGAACTTGATCAATACCACGATGATTGTTTTTAAGATGTTCCTGTTCTATTAATTTGACTAACTCTTCTTCGTTTTCAACGTCGTTTAGTAATACTGTGCATCTAATGATTTTGAAATTGCTATTTTCTGTGAATGCTTTAGTATAGGCATTCATTATTGTATTGAAATAATCTTCCTCTTCGACGAGTAGTGCGTTAAGCTGGGTAGGGTTAAAATGGTGTTTCATTAGCATAATTGCTGTCTGTTCGTCCAGTTTCTTAATATATATTATCTTCCTATTTTTATTGAAGACATTTGTATTTTTAATTCTCATTGATCCAGAATTAGATTTTTTTAAAACTATTTGTGTTTTAAATACATTCAAGCATGATTCACTTGTAGGAATATCCACAATGAGTTCTTCCTCATTTGTATGAATTTCTATCCTAGATAACGCGTCCGCATTTGAATTTTTGGTTCCCTTCTTATACCTTATTACATAGTCGAATTCTGAGAGCTTAAGTCTCCATCGCACCAATTTCGAGTTTGGTTCCTTTATAGCGAACAACCACTCTAGTGGCTTGTGATCTGTCTCTATAATGAACTTTCTACCGAATACGTAAGGCCTGAAGTATTTCGTAGCCCACACTATGACAAGAAGTTCTTTTTCGATTGTACTGTAGTTTTGCTCATGGCTATTTAAAGTCCGACTAGCAAAGCAAACAGGATGGTTTTCCTGTGAAAGAATTGCACCTATGGCGTATTGGCTAGCATCGGTGGTAATGGTAAATGTTTTATCAAGATCGGGATAACGTAGAATGGGTTCGTTTATTAGCATTCTTTTTAGCGTTTCGAAACTAGCTTTGTATTCCGGATTATTAGCATCGACTTTCATATCTTTCTTAAGATATATCGTCATGGGTTTTGCTATTTTGGAATAGTCCTTAATGAACTTCCTATAGTAGCCCGAAAGTCCTAGGAATTGCTTAATTTGTTTAGCCGTTTTTGGGATAGGAAAATTTTTAACGCAATCTATTTTCTTTGGATTTGGTTTGACGCCCTCTTGGGTGACAATATGGCCAAGGAATTCTGTTTCTCTTTTTAAGAATTCACACTTATCCCATTGAATTTTAAGATTGACTTCTTTTAACCTTTGAAAAATCTTCCTTAAGGAATCAATATGTTCTTTGAGCGATGTCGAAAAGACAATAATATCGTCAAGGTATGCCAAACAATTCTTATTGATGTATTCCCTTAGAACATTATTCATAAGCCTCTGAAACGTGGCTGGTGCTGTTTTCAGTCCAAATGGCATGCGTGTAAATTCGTAGTGGCCATTTTCTACACTGAATGCAGTTTTATAAATATCCTTCTCGGCTATTTCTATTTGGTGGAAACCCTTCGCTAAATCAAGAGTTGTGAAGTATTGGCATCTTCCCAATTTCTCCAAGATTTCGTCGATGTTAGGAATCGGATATTTGTCGTCGATGGTTACCTCATTAAGTTTACGGTAATCAATGACTATCCGCCAGTTAGTTTTGCCTGAGGTGTCCTTTTTTTTGGGTACTATCCAAGTGGGCGCTGAGTAAGGGGAATTACTTGGGCGTATTATATTATTGGTCAACATTTCCTGAATTTGGCTCTGAACTTCGTTCTTATGTATATATGGATAGCGGTATGTTTTGCTATGAATTGGAATGCTGTTGGCAGTTCTGATTTCATGTTTTATAGCATTTGTAAAAGTTAAATCAGAATCCTTTTGGTAGAATATTTTCGAGTGTTGTTTGATCAATGTCATTAGTTCTTTCTTTCTTCAGAATTTAAATGATCTATTCTCAATTGTTCCATTATGTTTTTATTTTCCATTTCCTCTATAATATTAAAGTTATATTCGTCTACCTTTTCTATAGGTAATGGGGTAAACTTTAAATTTGTCGGAAGATCCTCAAGCAATTTTGCTTTTGCTATAATTTTGTATTCTTCTACGTTGTATATACCTTCGTTGATAACGAATAATCCGTCGTTTGAACGTAATTCCTGCAAATATCCTAAGCCTGACTTTTGTTGCACTGGTATAGGGATTTCGTAATTACCCTTTTTTATCGCGCAGAAATTGGTTTCATCAGTTTCGACATTAAAGTGTAAGCGCACTGTTTTATTGCCAATTATTAAATGTTTTGTTTCATAATTTATGTTTGCTTTAAGAGGTAAGAAAATATTGTTACCAATCAGACCATCGAACTGATTGTGAAAGTTATAGACAAGCATATCAATTTTTTGAGATGGGTCACCCAACTCTTCAAAGAGTGGTATACTAACTTTCTCTTTGATTTCAATAGTGTTTTTAAGAGTTCTCAATTTCATGCATTCCGTAGTTGGTATTTCCCATTTGGGATGACAGAGTCCCGGATTTATTATCGAATGGGTAGCTCCGGTGTCAATAATGAACCTTAGGGGCTTAGTTTTTGATATGACTATTATATGGGGTATGTTATATTGGAGGCAAGCACTGGAAAATTTTGACCTTCCGTGTTTGGGGAAATTTGACTATGGTTCACATCCATAGGCTCTGGTTTTGTTTGTGGGGAAGTATTCACAGTTGGATTATTATTGAAGAATCCATTATTTTGTCTGTTCATATATGGATTTTGATTTGAGTTTGAATGGTTTCTGTAAGAAACCTGATTTTGAGAGATTGTCGAAGAGTTATTTTCAGTGGGGTGTCGATAATTATTTTGGTAGTTTGTGTATTGAGGCTGATATCTATTGTTTGAGCTATTGTGATAGCTATTATTCTGGTAATTACGATGATTCTGGTTTCGGTAATTGTTATCTGTTCTATTATTATAGCTGCTATTACGGCGATTGCTGTTAGAGTTTTGTTTGTTAAAATTATTATATGGGGGTTTCTTATCAGGAGTGGAGTTTCTTGTTTCTCTTATAGGATTTCTATTTTGATTATAAAATGCATAGCCTGCTTCGTACAGAATACTCATTGCTTCTTCTAGTGATTTGGGATTTCTGCAGTAAAGAATTGATCTGATAGGCTCAGGAGATTTATTTTTAAATATTTGGAGCGCTGAATTGATGTTAGCTAACAGATTTTTTTCTACGGTATTTGTGTCGCTACTATTAACTAATTTAGTTTTATTATTTACTCGTCTGAGTATGTTTTTAATATCGTTATAGAAGTCTACACTATTGGTTCTAAAGGTTACACTCTTTAGTTGATCGAATAGTTCTTCGATAGTTAACCTATCCCCGAAATTATTATTTAAAACCGTTTTAATTTCTGTCCATTTCGTAATATGGTTATTAATCTCGATCACTTCCCTAACTTTTCCTTTGAATTTAGATTTTATTACATCCAAAAATATATTCTGTGAGAAATCGTCATATTTAATTAGTAATGGGTGCACTTTGTCAATCAAATCCATGAAATTTTGGAGTTCTTTATAATCTCCATTAAATTCTGGTAACCCGTTTAAGTATTTTAGTGGGTCTATCGTTAAGGATGTCATGTTTTCTGTTAAGTTTTCTAAATTATTATCTGTGGGTTGGGTTGCTATTCCTGATTTTATTTCCCTAATTATATCATCTAAATGCTAAGGCTTCCAAACTAGATGCTAAGTCGCTTAGCATTTATTAGTTTCGTAAATAACAAAAAAATGATAAAAGGAATTTTATAATATAATACTATAAATATACATATATAAGTAAATATTTGTTTATTTAAATGAATAGGTAATGATAGTAATTTTAAATATAACTATAGTACTCACGTAGAAAACACAAAAATTTACTATAAAAACACACTGTCACACTTTTATTTTCGGTTAAGACTTAAGAGTCGTCCTTCCTTCTGGTGGTTGAAATATTTTCCTCTTGTGTAACTAGCTTCCTCCTTAGTTGGCCTTTTGATGCTTTATTTGTGGTAGATTTGTTGATGCCTCACCTTTGTGTAAATGCCTAATTTTTGTTTTTCTCCTTTTGTTTCAATTAATTCCGTTGTTGAGTTGTTTGCATGAGTTGTGTAATAACAAGTAAGCTCTATTTTTATGAGCAAATATATCCTCCAAGTTTTATGACAGGATATTTGATTTTTTTTGTATTAAAAATTTTTTTTTCGTTCCTTTAAATTAGGATTTTTTTTTTGTATTAAAAAAATATTTTTTTTTCACTGTTGTTGATTAATTCACTTATGTACATATGTATATATGTATAACTTTATATCCTTCCTTTTGGCTTAGAAAGTTTTATTAAACACGGTTTATTCGCGTTGCAGATTAAATATAAATCTTTTTATATTTTTAATGTAGTGAATGATGTCACAAAGTATTGAAATACACGTACTTCTTAGCACTTGACATCATCCTACCGACTGCGCCAGTTTTAAACAACACGAACACGTTTAATAAAAAAAACACAAAATAAAGAAGAATAATTAATTGTATTATAATCTTTCCGATAAACATGAATTTAAGATTAACTATGCTAAAAGTAAAGTATTTCTATATTACTATCAAAACTGATAGTCCGACGGAACCCGACAAAGGAGGTACTTTCCTTCTCGAAGATAGAATTAAAACTTAAACTCTGTAAGATTGCAGAAGACTAATTTCGATCACGGATAATGCCGGTGGTCGAAACTAGCTCACGCACATACGACACTTGCGGTATGATATTATTATAATGGCCATTGAAAATGACATAAAGGCACTTACGATACTTAGGGTATCGTATTAACTAAAGACTTCCAAGTAATTCGCTGATGCAATGTTTATTGCAAGTGCAATGGACATTGCTTTGCTATGGAATATCTTATCTGGGTGGGAAGGTATTTGAATTAAAATATGTTCCCAGATTCCGTGTCTGTAACACTACATCCCATGAAAAATTTTTCTTGTACATGGAATTTGTTCGGTATGCGATATCTTTATAAGTTATATGATTTCTGATGATACACTTTCATAACCGTCCTTATTATTATTTAAAAGTCATTTGTTTTTTTTTATTGGTTGCTGTTATTCTACATGCTGCACCTTATTTCTGTTTTTTCGATACTCCTCCAAAGTTATTGGCCGTGGTCCTACTGTTGGACTTATGGCGCCCCCTGTAAAGATTTCTCGAACTCTTTCCATAGATTGAGTAGCTCTTCACTATGCTGCTGATTCAATCCCACGTTCAGTTCGGCAGGGTGGCCATGTAATGTTTCGTTATTATAGTGTGCTTTAGTTATGGAACTATGAAGAGTGATTCGCTTGGGACATAAAGTCCCGACTGTCAGCATGAGCTGACAGATCACTCGACGGGCAGCGTTGAGTACAGGGCGGCACGCTAGTTCGCCTCAGCTATTGGCGGAGAGTGTGGGGGGGTTCCACAAAAACCTGCCGCTGCCGTCAGCAATAATAAAAAAAAAATGTTCGTGCCTATCACACCAAAGCCGGCACATATTCGGTCCTGAAGGGACCCTTACGTCACTTACCTATATCCCATCGAAGGCGCATATGGTCTGCCTTATTTGCCTGCCCCATCCTCCCATCTGACTCTGAGGGGCATAATTCTTCAGAGTCCCTAGTTGACCTGTAAAAAGTGAGAGAGACTAGGCGATCCTAGACGACCTTCATCTTATGTGCGTTATAATTGTCAAGAAAAATGTCCTCAATTCAAGGTAAGTACATACATAGGTCTCTAGGTAAGTATACCATTAAATTATAAAAATATATAGCCGTATAGCAGTAGGTAAGTACAGAAAAAAGGTATATACGTACGTATACCAAAAAAAATTTCATTAATTCAAAGTGAGTACAATAAAAAGGCATATACGTAAGAATACCATTGAATTATAAAACTACATAAGCGTATAGCATTAAGTATGTATGTATATAGATATATATAGAGTCAGCTAAAACAAATTTTCCCCAAAATATACACGGACAAGGATTTTACTAAATTAGCTGTATAGTTACGTAAATATGTATGCTATTAAATCGAAAATATATATATAGTAATAGAAAAAGAATGTCAATAAAAGAAAATCCTACGTAAGGCCCTTATTACTAGATACGAGTAAGTATGTACATCATTAAAGGTAGGTATATAGATATATATATATAGAGTCAGTAAGAAAAACTATTATCCAAAGTATACACGGACAAAGACTCCATTAGATTAGATGTATAGTTACGTAAATATTATTATTAAATCTAGGATATATATATATAGGTAAACTAGGTTAGCTGTATAGTTATGTAAATACTATTATTAAATCGAAAACATATATATAGTTATAGAAAAATAATGTCAATCAAAAAGTCCTACGAGCAAGTAATTATTGAAGCCGAAGCATGCGTATACCAAAAGAAATACATAATCTCAATTATACTCACGGTGAAAATTCCACGGCCTGATGAAGCGCTTCAGCATCCGCCATCTAGTTAAAAGAATTAAATTGGAATTTAATGCTTCGACTTGCTGTCTGTAGGCTCTATCACAAAAATAATTTTTTTGTTGAGTTAAAATAATACTGCCCAGCGGCACTTATATCTACACTTATCTTGGACGAAATTTACTAAGAACTTGCGGAACGTAAATATAATAAAAATTAAATTTTAAAACAATTTACAAATTCATTCCATAGTGAACGACTGTATCTACGTTGTGCAACTGAAGGATTATAGCCTGGCGGTGAAGGACTATCAGCATTTTTCCTTGTAGTAAAATTTAATGGCCATTTATCCCTTTTGTGTTGGATTTTGTTGACATTTTGGAGCACAAGTGAAAAGAGAACGATTGCTGGAATTTTGACAATTGCTAATCCATATTGCTGCGTGTTCAGAAAACTCTCAGGCGGATATATTCCCCTTTGAAAAAGTATTGAGTTTATACCATATTTCAAGTATTGCGCCACTATGACTGTATTAAATGCTGGCAAAGGTGGATCACGAACTGTTGGAATGTATCTTGGTGCGACCAGTCCGATAAATATTGATTTGAAAGCCCTTGGTCGCCTGCATCAAAACTTCCTTGCTCAACAGCGAATTATGGTAAATGTATATGTCTCGAAATTGGACGGAAGACAGAAACGCCAGAATTAAAACAATCCGGCCAACTTATCTATGGAGCAGCAAAAAGTTTTTCCCTTTCAAAGAGCTCAGCAAAATTTTCTTTCCTCTCTGTCCAGCCCCCTTTTGAAATTCCTTTTTGTGCCAGATGTTATTGAGGATTTTTGATGATGTTTGCTGATTTCAGTCACGCGCGACTTATACTCATGAAGTAAGAGAGATTGATTCTTCTTCTTCTTTGTCATCCCCAGGAAATGCATTTCTTTCGGTCGGGGTGCGTTAATTTTTTTTTTATGCTTGACGCAGCCGGCCTACACGTTTCAGTAATTCTTGTAGCATATTGCTATATGCAACACGCTACGACCATAACACTTTCCTCTTTTCCAATCTCAATCCCCGTGAATCTTATAAGAAAAGAGCAAAATTAAATTAAAGTGGAGATATAAGTGGCAGAGCCTAACAGATCTTCTGAATATTCGTATCTCAGCCAAGTGAGAGCTAAATAGCTCAAAGTTTGGTTTTAGTGCTATGCTTGCTAGAGCTAATGCGCTCAGAATATAAAGCAAACAATGGTATGAGAGCTAAGGGGCTCTATTTACCTGCGTGTGTATCCATATCGTAGCTAAGGGTGCTCGCTTGAATAAAATAACAGCTTGGATGATCAAATCAAATTCTCTCTTTATAGAATAAATTGCAGGCCCTTTATACATTATAAAAATCGCCAAATTCATCAATTAGCATACAAAAATTAAATGCATATAATCGATCACCTCAAAATCGGCGAATGCATACAAAGTGACGATTAAGTCCAAAGATCATTGCACATGCTAAATGTTTGTTTACCCACGATTAGTAGCTATAACATTTCGTCATATGGACAAGCTCTAAATTTCAAGTTCTTTTTCTTTTCTTTTATAATTTTTTTGCCTGTTTCTACTGCAATTCCATTCATGCAGTTTGTGATTATTCATCATTCATATCGATTCTTTTTGTTTCACTGCTTTTGAGTGTATATGGTTTCCTTTAATTTTATGCATGCTTTGTTTTGCGCTATGGATCAGTGAACTTACGAACTTGAACTCTACACAATGTTCTACGACTCTCCCACACAGAATTAACCGCCCTTCAATATTGTAACACTTTTCAGTATGTTACATAATCGCGAGAATCCTCCCCCAACTGGATAAGATGGCTTAATGGGCCATCTTACAGGAGTCTTTTTGATACAGTATGCATACCTGTTTTCGGTGGGTATGCTTCACACTGTAGCAAAGACTTTTACCCATGCGATCCACGCTAGTTTACCAGTATTTTATAATATACTTACATATACAGGTTGTTTCCGTTTAGGTAGTCCTTAGAGAAGGATGTGAGAGTACTCATCTAGACTTACAAAAAATTTATGGCAGGTGCTAGGGTGGAGAGAGGGTGGAGCACTTGACAGCGATCGTACATCCCATACTTTTTGAGACACAGGGTATTTTTCGAAGTGAAATACGAGTACTAACATAATTTTTTAATCACCCTGTATCTCCCATACGTATACAAAATCTGAGCTGAGTTTTCTATAGCAACACCAAGAAGCTTGTTTATTCCAATTTTACTTTTCCTAAAAACCTTTTCCTGACAAACATGAACACCATAAAAAAACATTAGCCAAATCGATCGAGCCGTTCTGATGTTATTAATACAGATGAATTAAAACCGAAATTACAACTCTTTTTTAATCTCAGGCCGCAGTTTATACAGAAAACAATATGGAGCCTGTGGTTGAAAATCAATAAGTCAATTTTAAATAGCAACATAGCATACAATTTCGCGGCGCTTTCAGAAGACCTTCTTTCGAGATATAGGTGCTTTTGATGACTCATATAAGGTGTGTGTTAAATCCCAATATGGGTTTAAACATAAAATTCGGTGCCGGTTGGAATGATAAGACTGAAAAAACCTGTTTTTAAGCTGTCAATAATTCAATTTTATTTCTTCACAAATTATTTAGGCTAAGGGAATTATTGCTACTCAATGCAAAAATAAAATTGAAAAGAAACAAAAATCCAAATAGTTCAAGTAAATAAAAGAAAATAATAATAATTAAAAAGGAATAACGTAGGTGTAATTTAAGCTTACCCTGATAAATATAATTAGTGATTAGTCTAATTCTATAAAAAGAGTGTAGCAGGATGAGCTCCACTTGAACTGCTCTTTGAAAAACAAAATGCTAGTCTTCAAAACTCTGTCTGCTAAAATAACAAGGCTGAAAAAATAAAATAATTATAATTAATAGAATTTGGTAAAACATTATAAACTTTAGGACCTATAGTACTTGCATGTCTTTGTGATAAGCTTTTTTTGCATCTAGTTGTAGCAAGAGGACAAATAGCCTGCCTTCTAGTCTGATATCTTATCGAGTGCAATTCAAAATTTTCCAAATTTACATACATGAATTTGAGTAGAGTGTATGTGTAGATTTGCCGAACATTCATAACTTCGAATTGGGAGAAAGCCAGAGTAGTAGAATAGTATTTTGACTTTTTTAAGGAAGCTTTGACGATCTTGCTGTACAAATTATTTAAGGGCGTAATAACTGCCGAATAAGTTGCGTCCCAAGCCAATACACCGTACTGTGTTACTGATTGTATGATAGCAAAGTACACAATTCTCATATGATTAGCCTTAAGTATATTACATAAAATTCTTACTTTGTACAGCGTGTTTCTTAGTTTTTTGCATAGATATATAATATGTTTATCCCACTTGAGCCTACTATCAATCGTGACTGCTAGGTAGTTATAATCAGTAACTGTCTCTACCGGTGTTCCAATAATTTGGATAACATAATGTGTATTATTTTCAAACGTTTTATTTCCAAAGTATAATGCTTTAGTCTTATCTAAGTTTAATTCTAGTTTATGGCATCTTAGCCAGGAATAAATTAAGCATAGGCCGCGATTAGCTAGTAGAGGTGTTTGTGTCCAGTCCTTGCTTTTGAATATTGGTACAGTGTCATCAGCAAAACACACAATATGACCCTGAATGCTGTTTTGTTCCAATTGACATAGACTGTTTATGTAAATTAAGAACAATATGGGGCCAAATACCGTACCCTGTGGTACACCACATCCAAGAATTATTGGACTACTTACTATTTTCCCTATTCTGACATATTGCACTCTACCTTGGAGATAGGAATCAAATAAAGAAAGCGCCGTATTAGTGATTCATATGCTAGATAGTTTTTCCAATAAAATTTTATTATTGATTGTGTCGCAAGCCTTCTTTATATCAAGAAATATAGCACATGCTTTTTCCCCAGCATCCATTGCAGAGTTTATATATGTAGTCACATCATATAACGCATCAGGCGTATTATATTTACTTTTGAACCCATACTGATTCTTAGCTACAATGTTATTGCACTCCAGATAACTTAACAGTCTACTTTTAATGCATTTCTCCAGCAGTTTTGCAATGTTGGATAACAAAGATATTGGTCTGTAATTGTGGGGATTGCTTCGGTCTCCTCCTTTGTGCACCGGTATTACCACAGCACGCTTAAGTCTAACAGGAAAATCTCCCTTGAGACACGGCAAGATTGAAAACATAACACAGAGGTGTCAAAACATATTCTGAAACTTTTTTCAACATATCACTTGTGTAACCATCTTGTCCGGCTGCTGTATTGTTCTTTAAGGTCTTCAACTGGTATAGAACTTCACTTTCGGTAATAGGACTAGAATCAAAAGACCCAAAAGTTGTCGCATTTTCAGAAGCACCATCATTTTCAAGTGTATCTGATATTTGCATCCCCACGGTCATGAAATGGTTGTTTAGATCATTACTTATTTGCAATGGTTCTGTTATTAACGTACCATCCGTTGTCTGGATTTCCTTTATATTTTGAAGTTTTTTACTAGATCCAGTTATTTTGTTTATTTTGTCCCAAACTTTTCTAGGGTTGTCAGAAATCGTGTTAATCACCTGTGAATAATAAGACTCTTTTGCAGCCCTGATGATTGAAGTTAATATGTTTCTGTAAGTTTTGTATCTAGTTTTTAAGACTTCGTTGAAAGGTTGCCTTTTTACTTGTCGTGCTAGATTATTCCTTATTCTAATTGAAGAAATTATCCCTGCAGTAGCCCACAGCTTCACTGGTTTTACTTTAGACCGAACTTTAGTTTTATGTATATATAATGCGCCTTCGATGTAGCCATCTAATATTGTGCAAAATGTGTTTAAAGCTTCATCAGGCACCATGCTTCTATAGACCTCCGCCCATCTTTCTTGACTAACTTTTTCTACAAGTATACTATAGTTTATTCTAGGTATTTGGTTTTTTACACAATTTTGGCTATTAGAATTAACCATATTTTTAATTTCGTTAAATGTCAATTTAGTTAGCGTTTGTTTAAGATTTAATCATCTTTAAAACATTCATACACACCCTGTAGTCATTTTCAGTCTAAAGTCAATTATTTTATATGTCATAGGAGTTGTTGCAATGTATTATTTTTTTTCAAGGTCAAGAGTATATGATTCACAATATGTAGTAGTCCTAAGTATATGTAATTGTCACACTCATAGTATCGTAGTAGTTGAAATAATTAAAGACAAATGTACAATTACGGTCAACTAGAGTCAGTCAGGTTCAAGCGGTAGCATCAGCAACACATCAGAGCATTTTTAAGATTAAAATTAACACTTTCATCGCGCCATGCTAGATCCAAACAGATTGTCATAAATGCTTTAATTTTAAATAAATTAACATCCAACCAGCCTGCTACAAATTTCAACATAGATGACTGGACATTCATCAAGGGATACAGTCTGGCAGATCCACATTTCAATCAATCAAACAAGATTGACATACTATTGGGGGGTTGAACACTTCATTCAAATCTTACAACAAGGACAGCACTTCATTTCTGCTAACTTACCCGCATTACAAAACACAATATTTGGATACATTGTGGCAGGATCACTCATCAAGACTACTGACATACCAACACTAACATCATGTCATGCAGATGTAGCAGACATTGATGCAACACTGCGGAAATTTTGGGAAACCGAAGAACCACTACACCGGAATTCAGAATACACCCTCGAGGAACAACAATGTGAATCCCTCTCTGTCAATACACACTATGTTGACAAGGAATCTGGGCGCTACACGGTGCGATTGCCATTCAAGGCAGATTCAACGCCTCTAGGAGATTCATTAACTTCAGCCTCTCATAGAATGAATTCTTTGGAACGAAGATTTAAACAGAATCCCACTTTACATAAGGAATATTGTGACTTCATTAGTGAGTATAAAAGATTGGGGACATCTAGAATGTGCTTCATCTATTAAATCTAATAGCAATATAGAGCATGCCTTCCTGCCTCATCATGCTGTTTTAAAAGACTCAAGTACTACTACGAAATTGCGAGTAGTCTTTGATGGATCTGCCCAAACATCCGCTGGCATTTCATTAAATCAGAAGCTTTTTGTTGGTCCGAAAATACAGAGGGACCTCTTCCCCATTCTTCTGTCATTCAGGACATATTAAAATTGCGAAAAGATGTACAGAATGGTCCTAGTAGATGAGCGTGACAGAAGATACCAGCGCAATATATGGAGAGAAACTTCAACCGAACCCATTCAGCACCTCTGGCTTAACACAGTCACCTATGGAACAACATCAGCGCCGTTTCTAGCAACTAGAGCCCTCAAACAATTGACGATTGAGTTTAAAGGAAAGTTTCCACTAGCTGAACATGCTATTAACCACAATTTCTATGTTGACGATTTAATGGCGGGAGCTGCAACAGTCGAACAAGCAATTGAACTGCAAAAAGAGCTAGTGAATTTGTTACAGACAAGAGGATTTCATTTACGAAAATGGGCGTCCAACTCCCAACAAGTTCTAGATGCACTACCTTCAGGCCACGGTGGCATGACATCTTTACGCATAGATGAAAATCCAGAAACAGTGAAAATCCTAGGCTTAAAGTGGATACCCGCCGATGACTGTTTCAGATTTGATGTCAGCCCTTTCATTAAGACACCGGCTACAAAAAGAAAGATCTTATCAGAAACGAGTCGCATATTTTATCCGTTAGGGTTCCTTTCACCAATTACAGTGGTGTTCAAAATCATTTTGCAAAGACTATGGCTCAATAACTATGATTGGGATGACCCCATTCGGGAGGACATGGCAAAGCACTGGAATGAGCTTCGGAACAATCTACATCATATACAGGACATTTGTATACCGCGATGGTTAACAACTGAGGGCGAACAATTTCAAATACCTGGATTTTCGGACGCATCAGAATCCGCTTATGGTGCAGTTGTATATGCACGGAGTAATTTCCATAGCGGTAACAACAAGGTTACATTGATTGCAGCAAAAACTCGAGTTGCATCCATAAAACAGGTTTCCATCCCAAAATTAGAACTATGTGCAGCTCTATTATTGTCCCAACTAATCAATACAATCAAGTCAGCCTTTCAAATGCCAAATATACAATGCTACGCATGGACAGACTCAGAGGTTGTATTATCGTGGCTGTCATCACATCCTCGAAAGTGGAAGTGCTATGTCGGCAACAGGACCGCTGAAATCTTAACAATTTTGCCGAGATCTGCTTGGAATCATGTAACCTCCAAGGATAATCCAGCGGATATAGCGTCAAGAGGAATTTCACCATCAAACCTACGACATTTAAACCTCTGGTGGCAAGGTCCAGACTGGCTCAGAAACGATTGGGTGAAGAAAATTAATACTTGGCCCAGACAATCATCAGAAAAGGCAAAGTTGGAAGCACGAGAGACATACATTGATGTATATCACACCAGCATTATGAACGACATATTAGTTGAGCTCTTTCAGAGAAAATCTTCATTAAGTGCAATTCTACGTATCATTGCTACATATTTTCGTTTCTATCGGAAATGTAAAAATCCAACCAGCGAGCTCTCATCACCATGGATAACAGCCGAGGAATTAAATTATGCAACAAGGATTTGTATACGTTGGACACAAGCTGAAGCGTTTCACGAAGAAATTGAAGCATTACATCGCTCCTTATTAGCATTTTAAGGCAAAGATACTGGATCATATCCTGCAGAGCAGCAGTCAAAAGCCATATCAATCAGTGCATCACTTGAGTGAGATATAGAGCAGCCACATCTCAACAATTAATGGCGAATCTTCCTCGTGATCGAGTTTCGTTTACTAGAGCATTTGAAAACGTTGGCGTTGATTATGCAGGCCCGATTCCATTGCTGCTCCATAGAGGGCGAGGAGCAAGATCAACAAAGGGATATATTTCCGTCTTTGTGTGCTTTTGCACAAAAGCATTACACCTTGAGGTAACAAGTGACCTAACATCGGAAACTTTCATCTCCTGTTTGAAACGCTTCATTGCAAGAAGGGGCATGCCAGTGAACATATATAGCGACAACGCAACTAATTTTGTAGGGGCCAAACGGAAACTTGGCGAAATTCAAAATTTGGTAACCACATTAAATCATAATGTTCTAATTGCAGAATTTTTATCAAAAAGCAACATAAGCTGGCACATGAATCCACCCGCAGCTCCTCACTTTGGTGGAATCTGGGAAGCCGCAGTGAAATCTGTTAAGACTCTACTGAAGAAGACGATCGGCGAAACGCGGCTAACCTACGAAGAACTGTCAACGCTTGTTACACAAATAGAAGGTGTCCTAAACTCAAGACCGATGATGAATGTGTCAGATGATATCAGCAGTATCGAGGTACTCACGCCATCTCACTTTCTAATTGGTCAACCCATCACCACACTACCTGAATCACCAATGCACGACGTCAAAATTTCTACACTGACCCGATGGCGAGTATTACAAAAATTGTTACAGGACTTTTGGAGATGTTGGCACGTAGAATACCTGACCAGCTTGCAAAACCGGCCAAAGTGGACAAGAACCGAAGATAACTTCAAAACTGGCGACATGGTGCTTATCAAAGAGGACAACCTACCACCGTCCGCATGGGTTCTAGGACGTGTTAAGGAAACTCATCCAGGTTCTGACAACTTAGTTCGCGTCGTTACAATAAGAACTAAAAAAGGAGATTTTAAGCGTCCTATATCAAAATTAGCTAGACTACCCATTTGTTGAGACCAAGTCTTCACGGCGGAGGATGTTTAAGATTTAATCATCTTTAAAACATTCATACACACCCTGTAGTCATTTTCAGTCTAAAGTCAATTATTTTATATGTCATAGGAGTTGTTGCAATGTATTATTTTTTTTCAAGGTCAAGAGTATATGATTCACACAATGTAGTAGTCCTAAGTATATGTAATTGTCACACTCATAGTATCGTAGTAGTTGAAATAATTAAAGACAAATGTACAATTACGGTCAACTAGAGTCAGTCAGGTTCAAGCGGTAGCATCAGCAACACATCAGAGCATTTTTGTATTTTAAACGAGAATAAAGTTTACACAAGTTCAAACAACACTTGCCTTCTCATTTCTTGAAAATTACATATTCAACAGCGTTGAATAATGGTCAGTTGTGAACGTTTCAAGAACAGCAGGTGAAAAACCCAGATTTCTACCAATTTTACAAAAAATATGATCCAAGCAAGCCTTTTCACGAGTCAGTCCAAGCAGGTATTTATTAAAGCTATGATTTGATAAAGTATCCATGTATTCACCCACACTAGGAGTAACTTTTCCCTTTATAATATCAATATTTATATCATATGATTTGTTTTATCACCTAAGGAACATAAAAAGTCTTCAAGAGAATTAACGAAATTATTTGGATTGAAACTAGGGGATCTGTAAATGCTTGTGATATTAATGATCACATTCCCATGAGCGGTAATTTGCAGATGCAGTGCATTGGCTTCAATAATTTGGCAACTCATATAGTTGTGTGATGTACGCTAGAGTATAGACGTGTTTTCGAGTGGCTCCCGAGTTGGCTAGCTATAAAGTTATATATCCGTGATTGTAAGTGGCAAAATCTCATTTTGATTTCCGATAGTGTGTCGCGAACTATTTTGTGTATGATTGGCGTTTTCGTGGTGATTGATTTTAGTGGAAATTAAATTAATCCAATTAATTACTAAAACTGTTTAGTGCTAATACAGTTAGTGCTGTTGCTAATTTCTGTCCTCTCCTCTCACTATGGTGGGGAAAGATAACAAAAAAGAGAAAACTCCATCAACTTCGAATACTGATACAGGCTCCCAAGTTGTAACGAGAAGTGGTGTCAGTATGAGAGAGCTTTCGCCAGCGATTGTGGAGAAATTATTTCAGACATTGGAAACTAGATTTATGCCCATGATCGAACTGCGCTTGCAGAAAGTCGAGGATCGAATCTCCGCAAAAATTGATGACGCCATACGCTCTTTCGATGAGAGAATTAAAAACTGCGAAAAACTGAAGACGGAAGTCGCACAAACCATGAAGTCTCTTCAAGATCAACTTGATGACGTACATAGGAATCATCGCCTCAGCGACGTAATTATACGTGGAATACCTTACCAACAATCTTAAAATTTGGTAAACACTTGTAGAAATAGTGCTGCTGTGGTCAACCATCCAATTTCGCAATACGCTTTTCGCATTAAAGCAAAGTCTCTTCGCAATGATAACCGCATTGTAGTACGCTTCTCGTGCCCAACCGAACAAAGAGCTTTCCTATCATCATATCTTCGACGAAGTGGTATCCGGCTTGCTGATCTCGAAGGTTTCTCTTCAGACTCTTTAATTTATATAAATGAGAGCTTTACTCCCAGAAATAGCTCTCTATTACGTGAAGCTTTGAAACTTCGAAAACAGAGGAAAACACATTCAGCCCGTACAAAAGATGGATTGCTATGTGTCAAAATTCGTCGAGATGGTAATGAACTCAGAATCACCCGAGGAGATCTGTTAGATAACCTTGTTCAAAGTTAGATTTTGTGTGCCTGAACGTAATATGCTGCTAATTCTACGGAGCTACCATAATGCAATCCTTGTTATAATCGTAGTTTTTTATACAAATGGACTAAAGCTTATTCTATTTAGAAATTACATGCTACTCTTACTTTCTTGTAATGTTCTTACTGAAATTTCTTTAATTGAATTATGAATTTGTTTCAAACTTTGTTTTTATTTTCTAATAATTTGTGGTTTCTCTTGTGGATACTTAATTCTAGTTTTCATTCTGCGATGATTATAGTGTTGCGAGGTTATGTCCTTAGTGCGCCGGCGGGCTTTTGCACGTCTATGAGTATGGATAATTTCTCGAGTATGGACCAGGTAAGAACTGTATTGAAAATTCTAGGAAACCAATTTTTGGGTTTAAATATATGTACTGTGAATGCAAGAAGCATTATCTGAGAGTATTTTGCGAATTTACAACGTCTGTAAGAAATCAACACCTAGTGATTCCCCAATTTCGGAAATCTATTATGGAAAGTTCTTATCTGGTCTATTCCATTCGTTTATGGAACGCCTTACCATCCAATATTAGATCTGCGAGTACTGTCGGTGCATTCAGGACACCATTTAAATCTCATCTAGCCTAGTCCATCAATTGCTTTTGTATCTTCGCTTCTCTTTTAATACCTTTTTATCCCCTTTTGAAGCCACAAAATTTAAAACTTTACAACTTCGTAACTTTGCAATTTTGTATATTTGTAATTTCTGTAATTTAGTTACATTCAACTCTTCTAGTTTTGATGAAAATTCATACATTAATATAAACTTATATGATTAGATATATACTTTCTTAGTACTTTCTATCTAGTGCCAATTATAGTAACTAGTACTCTTAAAAGATTTCAAAATTTTGTGTACTTTTCCTCAATAAACGTATTGTATTGTATTGTAACTTAACTTACTTACATGAAGGTGATCTCTGACATATACGACAATTCCAACACATTTATTGTAATGGTTTGGTTTATCAAATCTAATGTAATTTTCCAGATAACAGCAGCTATAGTCGTCTTGCCAAGTTTCAGTTAACACTATTACATCAAAATCTACATCTATATTACTTAAGAGTATTTTAAGTTCATCAAAATGATTACTTATGCTCCTTATATTCATATGAAAAATATTAAAGGTTTTATCTTCATCTACGAGTATATAAAAATTTTTAGTTTCTATTTCATTGCATACCTCTATAGTAGATACTTCATCATAAACCTCTAATATGTCTATCAGTACATTCATCTAATTCAATCAATATACGCAAATAAGTTAATTTAATCCAATAATAAACTCTAATTTAAATTTAACAGATCTTCTTCAATTCTTATTAGGATGGCTCTACAATTTTCCGCTTTTCTGACATATATTTTGTCATCTCTTACTCAGCAATATTTGTAGCTTTTATTCATAATATCCCGTTTGGCTTGCATTAATAATTTTGCAGTATTCGGAGTGAAATGTTCGGTTACAAAAATCCGTCCTTCACCGAGTTCTTTATTTACGCTTCGGAGGTTCTATAAGCTGTTATCAGATGGTCTCTAATGGATCGTTTGGTGAATTTCACAACGATATTACTGATGCTGCCTTCTGATCGGTTTGTTTTTTTTTTGCCGATAAATATGACTCAGGTCATTGTCATCAAGCTCGAGGTTAACGGCCTTTGCAACTGCCTTGACCACCGCAGCAACACACTCGTTTCTTGTTTCCTTCACACCGCTGATAACTACGTTTTCTTTTCTGATATCTCTTAGTAATAAATGATTTCGTTCCTTCAAATTTTTAATATCTTCCTTAAGTTGATTATTCTTTATCTTTAACTGCTTCAATTCATTCAGTACCTTGTCTGTCTTAGTATTACACTAATCAAACTTATCTGACATAAACTGCACACAGATCTTAAGTTCTAATATCTCGTTATTTGTTACCTTCTTTGAATTATCCAATTCGTGTTTAAATCTTTCAAACACACCATTTATCAAGTCGTCGATATTAAAATTTTTTTCACATGTGATCTTTAGTGATTTGCATCTATCACATTTCCATTGCTCATGTTTTTGACCAAATTTTCTTAAGTTCTCAAGAGTTTTAATACTTGTGCATTTAGAATGATAACAATTTTTGCATAAAGTACACATTATAATATCTTTAGGGTCAGAAAAAATTTCCTTACAATTGTTGCATTTATCACTCATCACGATATCTTAATTTTACAACCTTAAAATTTTTTTTGGAAATTTGTACTAGCTATCAGAACCACGTCTGTTTTCGCACTGGAACTGCCAAAAATTGCATGTATAAGACTCCCACCCTGTTTAAAGTAAAAGGCTATCGATAGAATTTTCAAAAATTGCACCTGTAACATTCGCACCCTATTTAAAATAGAAGGCTATCACTCTAACTGCGAAAAATTGCATGTATAAGATTCGCAGCCTGTTTAAAGTAAAAGGCTATCGTTAGAATTTTCAAAAATTGCACCTGTAATATTCGCAGCCTATTTGAAATACAAAGCTTTCGTTCAAACAGCCAAAAATTGCATGTATAAAATTCGCACCTTGTTCGAAGTAAAAGGTTTCTCTCGAATTTTCAAAAATCGCACCTGTAACATGCGCGCCCTGTTTAAAGCAGAAGGCTATTACTTGAACTGCCAAAAATAGCATGTGTAAAATTCGCACCCTGTTTGAGGTAAAAGACTACCCCTCGAACTACCGAAAATTGCACCTGTAATATTCGCACCCTATTTAAAATACAAGGCTATCATTTAAACTGCCAAATATTGCATGTATAAGATTGGCACCCTGTTTAAGGTAAAAGGTTATCTCACGAATTTTCAAAACTCGCAACTGTAACATTCGCGCCCTATTTAAACCAGAAGGCTATTACTAGAACTGCTAAAAATTGATTGCATATGTAAGATTCGCATCCTGTTTAAATTAGAAGGCCACCTCTCGAACTGCCAAATATTTTATCTGTAAGATTCGCACCGTATTTAAAACAGAAGACTATCACTGGAACTGCCAAAAATTTCATGTATAAGACTCCCACCCCGTTTAAAGAAAAAGTCTGTCGATTGAAATTTCAAAACTTGCACCTGTAACATTCGCACCTTATTTAGAATAGAAGGCTATCACTCGAACTGCGAAAACTTGCATGTATAAGATTCGCAACCTGTTTAAAGTAAAAGGCTATCGATAGAATTTTCAAGAACCGCACCTGTAATGTTCGCACCATATTTAAAATACAAGGATATCATTCAAACTGGCAAGAATTGCATGTATAAGATTCGCACACTGTTTAAATTAAAAGGCTATCTCTCGAATTTTCAAAAATCCCGCCTGTAACATTCGCGCCCTATTTAAAGCAGAAGGCTACCACTCGAGCTGCGAAAAATTGCATGTATAAGATTCGCAACCTGTTTAAAGTAAAACGCTATAGATAGAATTTTCAAAAATTGCACCTGTAATAATCGTACACTATTTAAAATACAAGGCTATCATTTCAACTGCCAAATATTGCATGTATAAGATTCGCACCCTGTTTAAAGTAAAAGCCTATCTTGTTATAGTTAGAGTGCCGTGCTCGGGGCGGAGAGCACTCAACTTTTCATTCACTTATCGATTTGAGGCTTTGATAGAAAAACTCCCTTTTTGGTTTTTTAAATTTACTGGTTTTTATTACATAATTTCTTTTTTTTTGTTACTAACGTTAGCAAAAATTAGTTTAAAACACCGTAGTATTAATTCTTAACACTATTCCTCCAATAATTTAAGAAAATTGTTTGATGTAATTACAGAGTTAATTTTTTCACAGTTTTTCCGATAATTTACTTAAAATCATTTAATACGATATGGTATTAATTTCCTTTTTTCTTTTAACACTTTTTTTCGATAATGACTGCCCTGTTCGACGGTTTTTTAAAGAACTCCTCGAGGTTTGGTGATCTTGCACCCAGGCACCCACGATTGCTTGCAAAAGCTTTTTCTTTTTTCTTTTGCTTTCTCACGACGATGAAAGATCGTACGTGAGAATATGCGAATTATATTATGGGCATTTAATTTGCACGACGAAAAATCATATCCGATTACACGGCATGTAGGTAGGTATACCGTGTGAGTGGAGTGCATTACTGATAACGAAATTCAATTTATGCTAAATTGCATTTTGTTACGACATGCAAATGCATTTTTAAATGCATTTGAAATTTTTGAATGCGACAAAAAAAATTTAAATGACAATTTAAATTTGTATGATTGTTCGTTTTCAGGGTCGACTTTTCAATACATCAATATATTGTATAGGACAATATATTTATGTATTGACTATATGGTTGTGATTCGCGACGATAGGTACCTGAGTCACAACAACCTCACGAATTTTCAAAAATCGCACCTGTAACATTCGTGCCCTATTTAAAGCAGAAGGCTATTACTTGAACTGCCAAAAATTGATTGCATATGTAAGACTCGCATCCTGTTTAAGTTAGAAGGCTACCTCTCGAACTGCCAAAAATTGTATGTGTAAAATTCGCACCGTATTTCAAAAGCTATCACTGGAACTGCTAAAAAATGCATGTATAAGATTCCCACCCTGTTTAAAGTAAAAGACTATCGATAGAATTTTCAAAAATTGCATCTGTAACATTCACACCCTATTTAAAATACAAGGCTGTCATTCAAAAATTGTACCTGCATTATTCGCACCCTGTATAAAGTAGAGGGCTATTACCCGAACTGCCAAAAATTGTATGTGTAAAATTCGCAAGATGTTTAAAGTAAAAGGCTATATCCCGAATTTTCAAAAATCGCACCTGTAACAATCGCGCCCTGTTTAAAGCAGAAGGCTATTACTTGAACTGCCAAAAATTGATTGCGTATGTAAGATTCGCATCCTGTTCAAGTTAGAAGGCTACCTCTCGAAATGCAAAAAATTGTATCTGTAAAATTCGTACTGTATTTAAAATAGAAGGCTATCACTGGAACTGTCAAAAAATAAATGTATAAGATTCCCACCCTGTTTAAAGTAAAAGACTATCGATAGAATTTTCAAAAATTGCACCTGTAACATTCGCACCCTATTTAAAATAGAAGGCTATCACTCGAATTGCGTAAAATTATATGTATAAGATTCGCAAGCTGTTTACAGTAAAAGGCTACCGATATAATTTTCAAAAATTGCACCTGTAAAAATCGCACCCTATTTAAAGTACAAGACTATCCTTCAAACTGCCAAAATTTGCATGTATAAGATTCGCACCCTGTCTAACGTAAAAGGCTATATCTCGAATTTTCAAAAATCGCGCCTGTAACATTCGCGCCCTGTTTAAAGCAGAAGGCTATTACTTGTGTTCGCCCCAATCACAATGCTTGGTGCGGAAGATTTTCTTTCCAGGTGGACTGTATGATTTTTTAATAAATCGACTTGCTGATCTAGTATGTATCTACTCGTACATTTCCCTTTAGACTTAGTTTCTGCGCCACAAAACTAATTATTAGATAATTGAATGAGCTGGGTTCCAACACCAAGGAAAACAACAACTTTCAATTTACAAACGACAAATTTATTAGATCTGATTAGCAGAAATTACTGATTAGGAATGCTGTTTACTCAAGTACAATAAATTCTTGATCGACAAAATTCTGTTATATAAAACCGAAGTGATTACAGCTGTTATATGTATATAAAGCAAAGCACATAGAAAATGAATATCTACATTGGTACAGGGTGACTCTACTTTTTACAATAAGTTTGTATAATGTTAAGGTGTTTTGATGAGCCGGAACATCCTCCCGCCGTTAGGAAATTGGTTTCCTAACTAACTGGTAGCTTAACAATTCGATTTATTGCTCTCCTGAATACTCCTCGGCCTGTCCGGACTGAGACTACACGAACTAAGTTATCTTGACCTGGGAAAACTTGAACCACTCGAGCTATTGGCCAACTAGTTGGGGGCACGTTTGCTTCCTTCAAAATAGCTATGTCGCCTTCTTGCAGGGATGGTTGCTTCGTTGTCCATTTATGACGTTCTTGAAGCGCCGTTAAGTAGTCAAGACACCAACGCTTCCAGAATCCTTGCTTCATTGCTTGGATGAGCTGCCATCGTTGAGGATAGGACACCCTTTCTTCGTCTAAATTATTTTCTGGTAGAGAGGTTGGAGCTTCTCCTATAAGGAAGTGGCCTGGTGTGATGATGGTAAGGTCGTCATGCTCGGAAGATGTGACACACAAAGGGCGGGAATTTAAAATGGCTTCCACAACGTTGTCATCTCTTCTAAACCCAAACGAGTGTCACCAACTACTTGCCGTAAATGCCACTTCACTGAACGAACTGCCGCCTCCCAAAGTCCGCCGAAATGGGGTGCACTAGGAGGAATGAAGTGCCAAGTTATGTATGCTGTAAGAGAAAAGGAGCAATTAGTGAATCAGTTTGACAAGATAAGATTAGTTTATGCAAGTCATTTAAATATTTTCTTGCTCCGACAAAATTTGTGCCGTTATCAGTATAAACATCTTTAGGAATTCCACGGCGCGATACAAAGCGACGAAATGCGGCAAGAAATGCTTCACTGCTTAGACTACTAACTAGCTTTAAATGTAATGCCCTTGTCGCTAAGCATATAAACAACGCTATATATCCCTTGATTATTTTTGAGCCTCGTCCTGTCCGAGAGCTCAGCATGATCGGGCCAGCATAGTCTATACCTGCTTGAGAGAAGGGCCTTGATGGTGTAACTCTCTCGCCCTTGGTAAACTTCCCATTAATTGAGATGTAGGTGGGGGATTCTGTTTAAAACATTTAACACGTACCCGACAAATTTTACGGCAAAGGCTCCTGATGCCTGGAATCCAAAATTTTTGCCTGATTAGGCCCATAAGTAGAGATGGTCCTGGATGTAGGTATGTACGGTGCAAATCTAGTATTAGTAGGGCAGTTATGGCATGTGACTTGGGTAAGATTACTGGATGCTTTACATTGTAATCGTAGTTCGAATTATGAAGCCTGCCTCCAACTCTCAGAAGATTCTTGTCATCAAGAAATGGATTTAGTTTTTTTTAATGGACTATTTCGATGAATAGACTCCATTGATTTTAACTTGTTGATTTCCTTAGAAAATGCTCTCTCCTGCATTATCCTTAGGCAGAGAATTTTTGCTTGATTAATCTCCCTTGCTGTTAACAGGCACCGGATTCGATCCCTTGATGATATCCTTGCATTAGAAATGAATCTTAAACAGTAACCAATGACTCGCAGAAGCTTTTGATAAGATGAATATCTTGTAGAAAGTTCACTAAAGGTGGAATTGTCGATTTCTTGGAGATGTGATAAGATGTTCAGTTTTCGTTCTTCGCTTTGTACAGAAGCTGACTCATGGGTATGAGAATATGAAGGCCAATTACTTTCATGCGTTGATAGCCAAGCCGGGCCATGCCACCACAAGGAATGATTGATTATTTCGACTGGTGTAATGCCCGTGGATGCACAATCTGCTGGATTTTCTTGTGAAGCGATGTGTTTCCATTGGCTTCTGGGAATAATTTCTAATATATCCGATGTGCGGTTTGCTACAAAAACCTTCCAACGCCTAGGAAGATCTGATAGCCAGGCTAACACGATTGTTGAATCTGTCCAGGCCGTTGTAGTAATATTTGGTATTGAGAGGGCTTCAACTGTTTTCTTTATGAGGCGGACAAGTAGATGAGCGGCAGATAATTCCAGTTTTGGTATAGTCATTTGCTTTAATTGTGCTACTCTTGTTTTTGCCGCTATGATTTCAACAGAGATGTTTCCTTGGCTATCTTCACTGCGGCAGTAAACTACTGCAGCATATGCGACCTCGGATGCATCGGCGAATCCGTGAAGTTGAATCGATCCCCTATTTAAGCATATTTTACGAGGGATACTGATTTGTGTGATTAGGGGTAGTGTAGCCTTTATTCTTTCCCATTTTTGCCTTATAGTCTCAGGTAAGACTTCATCCCAATCATATTTTATTAGCCATAGCCCTTGAAATAATACCTTAACAGATATTGTCACTGGTGCGAGCCATCCCAGAGGGTCAAAAATGCGTGATGACTCGGAAAGAATTTGCCGTTTGGTAATTTCATTTGAAGTCATTTGAAAAACCTTGAATGAAAATGTGTCTTCAGATGGATTCCATTGGATTCCTAGCATCTTAGCAATATCCGAGTTATCATCTATTTTTAAAGTTTCAGCACCCGTCTCTTCTGAATTAATCTGTGTTATTGCAGTTGCGCTTGAACGAAGGAGAGATTTCTCGTCTAACAGACTGAAATTTATTGAAAATAATTTCAATAAATTTACAAAACGCATTTTAAGAGCAAAAAAAAAAATTATTGAATTTTCGACCCAGCGATCAGAGAGGTCTCATCGGTATGGTTATCTCTGATCGCCTACCATAGAAGTTCAATGCTGGAGGTCACACCAATTGCCCATATAAATACTTTTTTATAAAAAGTATGTGTGAATTATATGGTGGCAAGATAACTCATTGCGCTTTGAAATTGGGTGATTTTTCCCCCTTTTTTGCCTGGCGGCAAGTAAAAATTACATGAAGGAGAGATTTCTCGCCTAACAGACTGAAATTTATTGAAAATAATTTCAATAAATTTACAAAACGCATTTTAAGTGAAAAACAAATTATTGAACTTTTCGACCCAGCGATCAGAGAGGTCTCATCGGTATGGTTATCTCTGATCGCCTACCATAGAAGTTCAATGCTGGAGGTCACATCAATTGCCCATATAAATACTTTTTTATAAAAAGTATGTGTGAATTATATGGTGGCTTGAACGCCACTTGACTAATGGAAAGCCACTAGCAGTCAAGATTTCAATTAGCTGGCTTTGAAGCTCAATAGCATATGCAAGTGAACATGCTCCTGTAGGGAGGTCATCTACATAAAAATCCTTCTGAATTACCAAGGCAGCTCTTGGATATTTGCACTTCTGTTCTTCGCCAATTTGATGCAACACCCTTGTTGCTAAAAATGGTGCAGATGATGTGCCATAAGTAACTGTATTAAGTACATAATGCCTAATATGGGTCGACGGGTCTTCGCGCCATAAAATGCGTTGATAATCTCTGTCCTTCAAGGTAACTAGGACTTGCCTATACATTTCTTGCACATCAGCGGATAACGCTATTTCGTGCTTCCGAAAGCTTAAAAGAATCGATGCTAGATCTCTTTGAATTGTTGGTCCAACTAAGATTTTCGTTTAACGAAATACCAGAGCTACTCTTACAGGAGCCATCAAAAACCACACGTATCTTTGGATTGGGCTCGTTTTTAAAAAACGGCATGATGAGGCAGATAGAAACAGTTAGCGTTTTCTATTGGTATATCTTTTTCAGATATCTGCTTCATATGCCCCAGCTGTTCATATTCGCTCATAAAGGATATGTATGCCCTTTTGTAATTTTCATCTCTTAAAAAGCGACGTTCTACTGAGCGTAATCGGACCATTGCGCTGTGCATTGAATTGCCAAGAGGTTTATTATCATTTTTAAAGGGCAATGCGACTACATAACGACCCTTTTCATTTTTAAAAAACGTAGATGTGAAATGCCTTTCGGCTTGACTTTCTTTCTTGCTGAGAATGGAGGTGTCAGAGCTTATATCTTCCGCCTTACAAAAGCACTGCAGCGTTTTGTCCAGATCTGTGAGCACCGTTATGTTCATATTGAGTGCCGACGGTTGCTCCATATTAGTGCCGCTTACCATCACCCGACCAAACATGTTTTCTTGTGCAACAAGATGATCTCGGTTGTCATATAGTTTTCCCTGCCCTAAGACCTCAAAAAATCTGTCTGCCCCTATTATAACATCGACTACTGAGGCCTTGTTGAAATGTGGATCTGCTAGCCTTGCGTTTTGAACAAAATTGGTTTGCATAGCATCTATTGCTGTGGAAGGAACGTAGGATGATAAACCATCAATAATAAACGTTCTAACTATTATTCCGATGTGATGGTTCCAACGTGAAAAGATTTCAATATAAAGCCTTCCCTTCGTCGTTCCAACCGCGGTGGAGGAAAGCCCACTGATGGAAAGTCGTGCATTTTCCCTCTTCAATCCAAGACGTAGGGCAAGTGACTGAGAAATCAGAGATATCTGTGACCCGGAATCTAGCAGAACACGGCACGATTGAAAATTTCCATTGGCATCCTTAACGTGACAAATTGCAGTGGGCAAGAGTGCAATAGAGGATGAACAGCCAATTGGATCATCTCCATAAAGGCACTTTCACATCAAACACAAGAATCGAAAAAATGTAAACCGAAAAACTCAATTTATTCCACTTTGAAAAAAGATTTTTGCTCCAATGATTAATAAAATCATGGGAAATAGGATAAGCTAATATTTTTACTAATAAAATAGTAAACATATTTCAGATTTTTAAGATAAACACAACTTTTATGTTTTATCGGCCGAATCTTTCCGCCGAAAAACTTTTTCGGCCGATAAAACATAAAAGTTGTGTTTTTCTTCAAAATCTGAAATAAATATAACTATTTTCTCAGTAAAATTCTTAGTTTATCCTATTTCCTTGGTTTTTATTAATCATTGGAACAAAAACCTTGTTTTAAAGTGGAATAAATTGAGTTTTTCAGTTTACATTTTTCTGTTCTTGTTTTTGATGTGAAAGTGCATTAAGAGCTGGTTTTATTAGCATATGTGCTTAATGATGAAAGCTGAGTTTGTTGAGATGAAGAAGACACATGCCTTGTTGAATGAAAAGTAGAGAGAGGGTTGATTGAAGAGGTTGAAGTTGAAGGTAATGGGTTGATTGATGGTATCTTGTTGATTGAAGACAGAGAGTTGCATGAAGGTGAAGATTCGTCGTTGACCGATGTGTTCAGGGAAGCAACCTTTGCATTTGTATCTTTCATTGATGAATCATGTAATAACGCATGATGGTTACCTTTAATTTTTTCACACTTTTTCCGATAATTTACTTAAAATCGTTTAATACGATATGGTATTAATTTCCTTTTTTCTTTTAACCCTTTTTTTCGATAATGACTGCCCTGTTCGACGGTTTTTTAAAGAACTCCTCGAGGTTTGGTGGTCTTGCACCCAGGCACCCACGATTGCTTGCAAAAGCTTTTTCTTTTTTCTTTTGCTTTCTCACGACGATGAAAGATCGTACGTGAGAATATGCGAATTATATTATGTGCATTTAATTTGCACGACGAAAAATCATATCCGATTACACGGCATGTAGGTAGGTATACCGTGTGAGTGGAGTGCATTACTGGTAACGAAATGCAATTTATGCTAAATTGCATTTTGTTACGACATGCAAATGCATTTTTAAATGCATTTGAAATTTTTGAATGCGACAAAAAAAATTTAAATGACAATTTAAATTTGTATGATTGTTCGTTTTCAGGGTCGACTTTTCAATACATCAATATATTGAATAGGACAATATATTTATGTATTGACTATATGGTTGTGATTCGCGACGATAAGTACCTGAGTCACAACATCCCTCCCCCCTGGGGAAAAGAAAGTTTTATTTTTTGAGAAGAAAACTTTCTTTATATTATGGAAGGAGTGGTTCAAAGATTATCTTATAATATATGCATTACAATGTATATCTACATATTTATATCCTGGAAGATAAATTTATAGCTATAGAGCTGTTAAACTCAGGATTGCCTTACCTTATTATAGTTTATAAAAAAAAAAAATTATACATATATATTTTTTTATTATGACTAAAAATTATTTATCATTTATTTATTTAGTTATTTATTTATTTTTTATTAAAAAGGAGATGGAGAGGAAAAAAGTTAGTTTTAGTAATTATAGGTAATAATAGAAATTAATTTGCATAATATGTTTTCTTATAATATTAATAACTGCTACTTATTTATTTATTTTTAGAAAGAGTGGTGCTATTATATAAAATATATTACTAGGAAGTTTATGTTTTTCGTTTTTTTTTATTATTATATTTTCACCTTTATTTTTTTTTCTCTATCTTTTACATTTTTTTTTTTTTGGAATTATAACATTTTTCATTTCTTCATTGAAGTTATTGGAAATTGTGTTCTTTTTGAGAAGATGAGGGAGTTATTAGAGTGATAAAATTTAAGGAAAGGAAAAGGTTACTGTTGTCATTTTGTTAGTGTCCGTAAGTTAGACGTTTTCTGTAGTTTTTCTTTTAGGTGCTGGGGTTATCTTGAAATTTATCCTTCTAGGTGTGGGTTTAGGCACATCTTCTAATTTAGGTTCCGGCGGAATATGTTTAGATTTGCGGGCCCTTGATTTATATCTCATGTATAGATATATGCAGAGAATAGATACGATCAAAGACACTGTTAAATATGACAGCGCGTAATGATGAATATGATGACTATTTATGTGATTGAGAGGAATTAATTCTTGATGTTTTTGGAAACGAATGGATTCTAGAAGTTTATCTAGATCCGTGTTATTCGAAAGGTTTAACGTATGTATTTTTATATGCGATTCTATTGAGGATGACGTCATATTTGATATTATACTGGAAATGTTTACTGCTGGGATAAAATGGGAATTGAATTTGGACATTTTTACGTTATGTCCGTGCAGGATGAATTGCTTGCTGCGAACATAACAACCGGGATTGATGTGCATTGTTCCTGTTCCTTGCAGAACTTGTGAACTAATGGAATTTTCGCAAATAATATCTATGTGGATGGAATCTTTTAGGGAGAAAAGCCAAGTGTTCTGCTGCGATAATTGCGTCCAAAAACAATCTTGTTCTAATGTTAAAATTTTACAATCGGATGCAATCGGCTCCTTTTTTATTAAATTTATCTCGCATTGATTTACCTTACTGTTTGCATTTAAGATTGGGGATGTGATCTGGCAGTAAAAGTGCGTATGATCCAACGTTGCGCAATTGTGGATATCATGTAATGCTAGTTCAATATAGTGCTCACGATAGTAGTCTATAAGTATATATTCATTTGCTGGTTCAATATATATGAACGATCCGTTAAGGAGTGTAGGTAATGGCATTAATTTGAATAATTGGTATGGTTCCTTGAATGGAAGTGGAATTCGGAGCTCGATAATTATTTTATTATTGAAAATATTCGCTGCTATTGTACTCAATTTGTAAATTTGTGATAAAATATTGTCTCTAGAATTTATGGGAAGCATCATTGAATTTGGCAATTCCTGTCTGATGTTCAATAAGAGTTCTTCAATTTGTCTAGGGGAAATGAGTGTAGGATGAAATTTTCCATGCGTTGAATCTGTTAAGAGATCTATTAATTCCGACTGGGTATTTTGGTATCTAAATGCCATTAACGAAACCAGTGAAATGAGTGACTCAAGTTCTATGGATATTTTGTTATCCAATGTTCTGTTTTCCATTAATGATGTAGCTATCTGTATTGAAATTAACTTTTTATGCATAACCAAGAAATCCTTCTCATTTGCGGCTTTAGTTTTGTTGAAAACATTTGCGGTTGCTTCGACTATCGCAGTTTGGCTTTTCATAAGTGATAGGAGGGAGTTTTGGTTTAAGGTGAGATTACGGATTTGCTCATCATAAATCTTGGCATCATCTTCGTTCAATGTGCCGAAAAGAGCTTTAGAGATTGAGCCTATAGCATTGAAAAGTGCTCTGTTTTTTCTATTTTGGGTCACAAGTCACATATTCTTATATTCTATGTTTGCTAATATAAGATTAATTTGGAACAACGTACCATTACAAGTGTGGCTCAAGGCTGCGTATTTGTCCAGTTTCAGGCAGGTCGCTGTAATTTGTTGGGCTATGAACTGAATGTTGTTGAATTCCGATTTAAAATTCGCCAGGTCGTAGAATGTCACTATCTTCCACTCGTTTGTGTAGAGATTGGCTCTGCCAATCTCTTCGAAGTAAATGCCTGCAGTAGCATTTAGCTGCTTTACCTCTATTCCTGAGCCGTAGATGAAAGGGATGAAAATTAAAATGAATGCTATTTGCATCATTTTGAAAACCTGGAAGATGATATTGCGTTATTCACTTGGAATGAAGAGGATGAAGCTGTTGACATTAATGTTATTCTTTGAAAAGTTTTAAGTCATTATTATGGACTCTCTTATTTTTATTATTAATTCTGATGGTGGAATTTTCGGGGGAATTAATCTCCATTACCTCATACGGACCTGACCATAGTGGTGAGAATTTGTTCTCTCGAGCTCTGGTCTTAAGAAGGACTTTATCGCCTACCATAAAAGATTTTTGGACGGAGCTTTTGTCATATTGCAATTTTGATCTTTCTTTGTTTGCCATGGCTATGTCTTTAGCTATTTTGAAGCTATGTTGTAGACGCGCTTTTAACTCGTTTGCATAATTGTCGTAATTATAGCAAAAGGTTGGAGAAGATTTCAAATTGTTTGGAATTTCGGCTGGGAATCCGTAAAGGAGTTTGCGAGGAGTATAATTAGTACTCGAATGAGGGGTTGTATTATATACAAACATGGCATAAGGAATCCATGTATCCCAGTCTTGTGGATCTTTTGCTACATAAGATCGGAGATATTCTGCTAAGGTTCTGTGGCTTCTCTCCAACGCACCATTCGTTTGAGGGTGATATGGAGTAGTTTTGAGCCTTTTAATTCTCAGCAATTTAGATACCTCGGCAAATATGCCACTTATGAGGTTAGAACCTTGATCTGTGAGGATACTTTCTGGAATACCATGTCGACAAACTATCGTTGTCGTGAAGGCTGCCGCTAATGTCTTAGACTCGGTGTCGACTATGGGAATAGCCTCAGAAAATTTTGAAAGGTCGTCTTGGAATGTAAGGAGATATTTGTTTCCAGAATGAGAAATTGCGAGAGGTCCTCCAACATCTAGGTACACTCTTTCGAAAGGTTTGGAGCTAATGCTTGAGATTTTCATTGGAATTTTAGGGTTTCTGGATACTTTGTTCACCTGACAATTTCCTTACATGCTTTACGATGTCGTCTGACATGCCAGGCCAGTAGAATTGCTTTTTGATTCTTTTAATAGTACGGGAAATACCTTGATGGCCTCCCGTTGGTAATGAGTGAAAATCTTTTAAAACTTGTTCGATGTCATTAATGTCGGATAAATATTTAATCGAATCTTGATGGAGCTTTATGTTTATTTTTTTAGTAGCGAAGACCTTGTTAAAAATGCTTTTAATTATTAGAAGGTTTTGTGCATCTAAAATTGGGAAGGAGATATTTAATTGATTTAACTGATTTGCTTCTGTATATGAGCAGATCTCAGTTAAAATCTTTTCGAGGTCTGATCTATCTCTTTGGGATCGACAAGGTAAATTAGTTTTTGATATAATTATTGATAAGTCTTTTTTCTTGAAGAAGTTCAGTTCAGTTTCTGAAAGTGGGGATTTATCTGAAAATTTTAGTTTCGAATCCAACACTCTTTCAAGTTCTGTATCTTCCATTGGCAAGATGAAAAATTTAGGATTCGCATTTTTAGTCAATAGTAAATCAATAGTAATCAATAGAAATTTGTGGCAGTTATAATGACTGAGGAATTGTTCACTTGTGATGGAGTTGGATTTTGATTAATGACACTCGTGTTGGGAGTGTTCGAATCCGCCTGAGCTCTAGCTTGATTCCTTGTAACCACATTTACGCAGGTGGTAGGTTCTATGAAATTTTCGCTATCATCCGGAATAGCTCTACTGAGAGCGTCTGCATTTGTGTTGAGCTTACCTGATTTATGGACTATCTTGTAGTCATATTCCTCAAGACGTATTCTCCATCTGATCAGTCTTGAGGAGTGATCTTTCCGATTCATGAGCCATACTAATGGTTTATGGTCAGTTATAATTGTAAACTGTCTTCCATAAACGTATGGTCTGAATTGCTCAACTGCGAAAACGATAGCTAAGAGCTCCTTTTCTATTGTTGAGTAACGAGTCTCTGCACCATTGAGAACTCGGCTCACATAGGCAATTGGATGATCTCCTTGATCATCAACTTGTGAAAGAACAGCTCCGATGGCGTAATCACTGGCATCGGAGGTGACGAAATTTTTTTTGCCGAAATTAGGATAAGATAGAATTGGTGCTGAAATTAATTTATTTCTCAATTCGCAAAACGCTTCATCGCAAATTGCGTCGAACTTGAAGGGCGTATCTTTTTTTAAAAGATTTGTAAGTGGTTTAGCTATTTTCGAAAAATTTGGAATGAAGCGGCGATAATATCCGACGAATCCAAGGAAGGCTTTAATATCTTTCTCCTTCTTGGGTCTGGGATAGGACTGAACTGACTTAATCTTCGCTGGGTCTGGTGTGACTCCATTTTCTGTAATAATGTGCCCTAAATACATAATTTCCTTTCTTAAGAAGTGGCACTTGTCGGGTTGAAGTTTGAGGTTGAAATTGCGAAGACGGCTAAATACTGCTGTGAGTCTTGTATTATGATCTTTGAGATTGTATCCCTGGACTACAATATCGTCCATGTATACGAAGCAATAGATGCCTTGAAGGCCAGATAAGACATTATTCATGGCTCGTTGAAAAGTAGCAGGGGCTCCTTTTAAACCAAATGGCATAAGATTGTATTCGTAGAGGCCATAGGGTGTGCTAAAGGCAGTTTTCTCCCTGTCCTTCGATTCCATTTTTATCTGGTGAAATCCACTGGCTAAGTCGAGTGTGGTAAAATATTTCGACTTCCCCAACTGGTCTAATATATCAGTGATATTAGGCAGTGGGTACGCATCGCCAATAGTAATGTCGTTAATACGACGAAAGTCTACCACTACTCGCCACTTTTTGTTTCCATTCTCATCTGGTTTTTTAGGAACCAGGAGAAGTGGAGAGTTCCAGGGAGTATGTGAAGGTCTGATGATGTCTGACTCAAGCATTTCTTGTATTTGCCTATTTATCTCAGCTCGGCTTGCTTCAGGAAGTCTATAAGGCTTTGTATAAATGGGCGGTTTGTCTTGGAGTGTCTCGATTTTGTTGGTAATCGCATCTGTATATGAAAGGAAATCCCCTTCTATGAAGAAGAGATCGTTGAATTCCCTACAGATATTGCGAACACTCTCTGATTCCTCTGAATTACAGTGATCCAATTTTATAAGGTTTTGCAGCTTAATTATTCTGCCCTTGGATCTCTTTCAGAGTCTGTGGAGATGACCACAAAGTCGTCCAAGTCTTGGTAAACTGGGTTCACCTCGTAAGGTGCCAGATCGGCGTCCTCCTCATTTGTGTTGAGGATTAGGACTTTTGCCATACCATTGACTGGTTCGACTATCGAATTTCCAAGAAACAGACCTGGTCTTATTTCCTTCTTGAAACAGACTGATTGATTTTGAATAGAAGGAGTTGGAATTTCAATGATGAATTCTGATCGAGCCGGAATTTTAATTTTATTTAATTTATCCGATGCTTTCGGTTGATTAGTAGGAAGGAGATATGATTCCAACTTTTGTGGAATTTGGAAGGAGTTATACGACGATTGCGACTTGATCGAACTTGAAGGAGATAAAACTTTATTGAAATTCTTTGACTTCTTTGATTTTATCCTAGAATTCACTTTTTGTGAATCTATTGATGAAGGAGATAAAATTTTACTAGATGTAGCCTTTTGTGCGGCTGTAGATGGAGATATACTTTTACGCTCTTGTTTCATATCTTGTGAAGCTTTGGATGGAAATTGATTGTTATTTAATTCGCCCTTTTTTCTGGCTATAGATGGAGATAGATTTTTACCTTTATGCTTCATTTCTTGTGAAGCATTAGCTGGCGATCGATTTGCATTGCTTTTCGAAGCAATTGATGGAGATAGATTTGTATTAGTATTTATATCGGAGAATGTTATCTCCGTATATAAAAGACTTTTTGTTTGAGACCTCTTTTCTGGGTCTTCGCTTTTCAAATAAACGTATGGATAATTGGAATAATATTCTTCGTACGGATAAGATTTATTTGAATCGTTTATTTCTAAAGAAATGTATTTATTTTTATAATTGATACTAGCATTGTATCGAGATAAAAAGTCATGACCAAGTAGGCCATCGTATGAGAGGATGGAGTTATTTCCCACTATTTGAAATGGGTGCTCTGGGATGGAGTTATTTTGCGTAGATTCCAGAGTTAATTTCGCGTAGATGAGTCCTTCTGTAGAAGTTGACTCTGTAAACAAAGTATTTATATTGCAGACAGCATCTCTGTAGCAGATACTGTCTGGTTTCAGTGGATGGAGTTTTATTAAGCTGATCTCTGCTCCTGTATCAATCAAAAAGGTAAGCTTCGGAGCAGAACAGATGTCGACAGGCAAGGAAAACGTTAGTGAATTTTTATTTATTTGAACGGGGATTTGAATTAATTTCTTGCTGCCTACTTTTCCGTCGATCTTGTCTCGGGGTTCCTGTGGACTTGTGCTGTAGTTTGTATGTGCGAGGGGTTGCCGAATGAGACCCCCCGCTGCATCCAGTTTCCCTGCCTGGATGCTGATGGAGTTTTGTTATTCTTCCTGTTCGGAGATGGTGATCTAGCCGAGATATTCGCATTGTTATACTTCGGCGGTGGAGTTTGACTCTCTCGGAATACTGGTTGCTGCCAGTTCCTATTTTGAGGCTGTCTGTCAGCCGTGTTTGTTGGTGGAGTATTTTTCACCTTTTGGAAATTATTTTGATTTCCTGGGCTGTCGTTAAAGCGACTATTATCGCAGTTCTTGATCTGCATTCCTCGATTGTATGTCCCATCCGATGACAATATCGACATGAAGGAGATTGTATGGATATTTAATTTTATTAAAATCTGGAGAGCGTTGTAGTTGGGGGTTTAGCTTTGGAACTGCATTGAAATTTTGCGTGGTGCGTTGTATGACTGGGCAACTTGATGCAGCATGCCCCAGTCTATTACATTTGAAGCAACGAATATTGTTATTTATACTTTGAAAGGAATTTTGATTTACCTTGTTATATGTTTGAAAGTTGGGTTGCTTCTGCTCCATACGTAATGAGTGATCTAGAATATGTGATTTTAGTGCAGATAAAGATTTATCGGAATGTACCTTAGCCAAGGTCTGTAATTGTGGATTGGATAACCCGTCTTCAATTGCTCTCACAGCCTGACACTCATTATCTTTTAACAAAGACCGTAGTAGCACCTTCTCCGTTGTATAGGAATGTGTTGCTCCATTTAGCTTGGACAGTGTTGTATTTAATCTCTGCAAAAAGTCTTTTACACTTTCCTCTCTTCTTTGTCTGGAGTTGGTCAATTGGGATTGTAAGGAAGATCTAGAGATTTTTACTTCGAAGGTTTGAGTCAACAGAGGTTTTAATTCAGACCAATCTGATATTTTGTTGTACCTGAATACATCATATGCTTCGGCGGATAGTTTACTCCTTATTAAACTGAGGAGGGAGTGCTTTTCGTTCGTCGTCGATGCCGTCGCGTATATATCATCACAACTTGAAATGAATTTGAATTTGTGAAGATCTTTGGGATTTCCATTAAAGTTGGGAATTAACGATCTAGCTTCTGATAGAAAGATGGTAGATTGGTCTCTAAAGGAGACATTATGATGATGGTCTGTGAAGTTATGTATATTATTCGATACGTTTTGGATTCGAGAGTCTAATTGCTCTTGAAGGGCAATTATCGTGTCTGTGTATGATGTTTCTACCTCGGCGTAAACATCATTTTTGAAATAGTCATGCTCCAAATCATTAGGGCCGGTATATGAAATTATTTCACTATGCGTTGCCTCAAAATCATCCCAGTATTTGTGTAATGAATTGATCTTTTGTGTCAGATATGTCTGGGTCGCAGTTGATAATAAATTAAAATTGATCGATTGTATAATTCGTGATATAGACTTTTGCCTATGATCCTGCAGTCTGAACCGTACTGTATTTGACTGATCTTTGTCTGTATTGTCTTGGATGTCAGCTGCAGGTGTTTTCTGCGAAGTCTTGGGGGGGTGGAATATAAAATGGGTTATTTGTGCGTTCTGTGTGGATTGATATGGACTTCAGCCTATCAGATAGAGTTACCTTGGTAAGATTATACCAGTCCTCAGTCTTGTCATAGCATGACTGTTTGAAATAGTCATGAGAATCATCAAAATCTTCATGGTCTTGAATCAGGGTTTCAATTTTTTCAAATGAAGCCCACAATTCTTCCAAGTTTTGGAGTTTTTCAGAAGTAAAATCTGCAGTCCTTTTGCCTTTATTGGCTCTATGATAATCGGACAGAATTTGTCTAATTTCTGCCGTTTTTGGGACTTGTGACAAGCAAAGCTCATCGAAAGATTTATTTTCATCTGTCATGATTGATTGTATTGCACTGTTGTTTTATAGGGCCTAAAAATTGGGAAGAATCAGAAGAGGTAAAAGGTAATGTTTTGACACAAAATAACTGTACAAATGTACACACAAAAAAAATATGTGGAATGTAAAGATAAAAATGCTCGATTGCAGTTATAACGAAAATCATTAAAAGAAAACGAAATTGTATATATGTAAGTATGTAGGTTTTTTTTTCAAATGTGGGATAAAAGTAGAATGAAAGAATTTTTATTTTTTGAATTTCAAAAATGTGCAGAAGGGAAAAGGAAAGGAAAATGTATTCGAAAAGGAAAAAAAAAGGAAAAAAAAAACAAACTAAGATCAGTCTTCCAACCAATATCGCTCTCCTGGCCGATAGGCTTATGAAGTCCTATCGTAGGGGATTGATTATTGATTGCTTTCCGAAGTCCTCTGACCAGCAAGCTCACAAGGTCTTACCGCAGAGGTCGCTTCGTAGAAGGGCGGATTTCAATTTAAAAATTTATATTAGAAGATGGACTGAGTTAGTAATCACTTTTATTAATCGTTTCTGATTTAGGGTGAAAATTATATAAAAAAAACAACAACAACGACAAAAGTGTAGAATTAATTTCGAAAATAAAATAAAGCCTTATGTAGATAAGGTGTATGTGTAAGTTTCAATTGAATTTTCTAGTAAGAGCGTAACTTAGCTAATAAAGTCGTTTTGGATATTTGTATTGGATGAACAGGAAATTAATTAAAATTTAGTTGTTTTCTAATAATAAATGAATATAAGATATATAAGGGTGGAATCACAATATAATATTACAACTTTTTTATAAATATATGTAGGTATATTATAATTAAAAGAATTTTCTACCTTATTTTGTTACGTCTGTGGTCAAAGTTTTTTTGTTGGAGATGTTGCTGTTGTCGTAGATGAATTGATTTGTTGATGTTGGTTCTAAAGCTGGTGAAGAGATTGGCGTGTGTTGTTCGATTTTGCTATTACGTCGCGTGTCCGGGGCGACGTTTTCTCGTTGTCGTCCTTAAGGGAATCGTCTGGGTGAGGCAGGGATGTAGCCTCCTTGGGTCCACCGTTGAGCGCTATGGCGCGTAAACTTTTAATGCCTCTAAATACCTCCTGGGTACCCGGGCTAAAATTTTTTTTTTTTATGTTTAAAAAAAAACGAGCACTGATTTTTTTGAAATGCCGCTGCCACCAGTTGTTATAACTGTGGCCGGATTTTATTTAATATTTTTATTTTATTTATTAATTGGCACTGATTCGATATGGGGTAGGAACACCGCTGCCACTAGTTGTTATAGTTAGAGTGCCGTGCTCGGGGCTCGGCTATCATTTAAACTGCCAAATATTGCATGTATAAGATTGGCACCCTGTTTAAGGTAAAAGGCTATCTCACGAATTTTCAAAACTCGCAACTGTAACATTCGCGCCCTATTTAAAGCAGAAGGCTACCACTCGAGCTGCGAAAAATTGCATGTATAAGATTCGCAACCTGTTTAAAGTAAAACGCTATGGATAGAATTTTCAAAAATTGCACCTGTAATAATCGTACACTATTTAAAATACAAGGCTATCATTTCAACTGCCAAATATTGCATGTATAAGATTCGCACCCTGTTTAAAGTAAAAGCCTATCTTGTTATAGTTAGAGTGCCGTGCTCGGGGCGGAGAGCACTCAACTTTTCAAGGCTATTACTAGAACTGCTAAAAATTGATTGCATATGTAAGATTCGCATCCTGTTTAAATTAGAAGGCCACCTCTCGAACTGCCAAATATTTTATCTGTAAGATTCGCACCGTATTTAAAACAGAAGACTATCACTGGAACTGCAAAAAATTTCATGTATAAGACTCCCACCCCGTTTAAAGAAAAAGTCTATCGATTGAAATTTCAAAACTTGCACCTGTAACATTCGCACCTAATTTAGAATAGAAGGCTATCACTCGAACTGCGAAAACTTGCATGTATAAGATTCGCAACCTGATTAAAGTAAAAGGCTATCGATAGAATTTTCAAGAACCGCACCTGTAATGTTCGCACCATACTTAAAATACAAGGATATCATTCAAACTGCCAAGAATTGCATGTATAAGATTCGCACACTGTTTAAATTAAAAGGCTATCTCTCGAATTTTCAAAAATCGCGCCTGTAACATTCGCGCCCTATTTAAAGCAGAAGGCTACCACTCGAGCTGCGAAAAATTGCATGTATAAGATTCGCAACCTGTTTAAAGTAAAACGCTATGGATAGAATTTTCAAAAATTGCACCTGTAATAATCGTACACTATTTAAAATACAAGGCTATCATTTCAACTGCCAAATATTGCATGTATAAGATTCGCACCCTGTTTAAAGTAAAAGCCTATCTTGTTATAGTTAGAGTGCCGTGCTCGGGGCGGAGAGCACTCAACTTTTCATTCACTTATCGATTTGAGGCTTTGATAGAAAAACTCCCTTTTTGGTTTTTTAAATTTACTGGTTTTTATTACACAATTTCTTTTTTTTGTTACTAACGTTAGCAAAAATTAGTTTAAAACACCGTAGTATTAATTCTTAACACTATTCCTCCAATAATTTAAGCAAATTGTTTGATGTAATTACAGAGTTAATTTTTTCACACTTTTTCCGATAATTTACTTAAAATCGTTTAATACGATATGGTATTAATTTCCTTTTTTTCTTTTAACACTTTTTTTCGATAATGACTGCCCTGTTCGACGGTTTTTTAAAGAACTCCTCGAGGTTTGGTGATCTTGCACCCAGGCATCCACGATTGCTTGCAAAAGCTTTTTCTTTTTTCTTTTGCTTTCTCACGACGATGAGAGATCGTACGTTAGAATATGCGAATTATATTATGTGCATTTTATTTGCACGACGAAAAATCATATCCGATTACACGGCATGTAGGTAGGTATACCGTGTGAGTGGAGTGCATTACTGATAACGAAAAGCAATTTATGCTAAATTGCATTTTGTTACAACATGCAAATGCATTTTTAAATGCATTTGAAATTTTTGAATGCGACAAAAAAAATTTAAATGACAATTTAAATTTGTATGATTGTTCGTTTTCAGGGTCGACTTTTCAATACATCAATATATTGTATAGGACAATATATTTATGTATTGACTATATGGTTGTGATTCGCGACGATAGGTACCTGAGTCACAACAACCTCACGAATTTTCAAAAATCGCACCTGTAACATTCGTGCCCTATTTAAAGCAGAAGGCTATTACTTGAACTGCCAAAAATTGATTGCATATGTAAGACTCGCATCCTGTTTAAGTTAGAAGGCTACCTCTCGAACTGCCAAAAATTGTATGTGTAAAATTCGCACCGTATTTCAAATAGGAGGCTATCACTGGAACTGCTAAAAAATGCATGTATAAGATTCCCACCCTGTTTAAAGTTAAAGACTATCGATAGAATTTTCAAAAATTGCACCTGTAACATTCACACCCTATTTAAAATACAAGGCTGTCATTCAAAAATTGTACCTGCATTATTCGCACCCTGTATAAAGTAGAGGGCTATTACTCGAACTGCCAAAAATTGTATGTGTAAAATTCGCACCATGTTTAAAGTAAAAGGCTATCTCCCGAATTTTCAAAAATCGCACCTGTAACAATCGCGCCCTGTTTAAAGCAGAAGGCTATTACTTGAACTGCCAAAAATTGATTGCATATGTAAGGTTCGCATCCTGTATAAGTTAGAAGGCTACCTCTCGAAATGCAAAAAATTGTATCTGTAAAATTCGTACCGTATTTAAAATAGAAGGCTATCACTGGAACTGCCAAAAAATAAATGTATAAGATTCCCACCCTGTTTAAAGTAAAAGACTATCGATAGAATTTTCAAAAATTGCACCTGTAACATTCGCACCCTATTTAAAATAGAAGGCTATCACTCGAATTGCGTAAAATTATATGTATAAGATTCGCAAGCTGTTTACAGTAAAAGGCTACCGATATAATTTTCAAAAATTGCACCTGTAAAAATCGCACCTGTAAAAATCAATCAAACTGCCAAAATTTGCATGTATAAGATTCGCACCCTGTTTAAAGTAAAAGGCTATATCTCGAATTTTCAAAAATCGCGCCTGTAACATTCGCGCCCTGTTTAAAGCAGAAGGCTATTACTTGTGTTCGCCCCAATCACAATGCTTGGTGCGGAAGATTTTCTTTCCAGGTGGACTGTATGATTTTTTAATAAATCGACTTGCTGATCTATGTATCTACTCGTACATTTCCCTTTAGACTTAGTTTCTGCGCCACAAAACTAATTATCAGATAATTGAATGAGCTGGGTTCCAACACCAAGGAAAACAACAACTTTCAATTTACAAACGACAAATTTATTAGATCTGATTAGCAGAAATTACTGATTAGGAATGCCGTTTACTCAAGTACAATAAATTCTTGATCGACAAAATTCTGTTATATAAAACCGAAGTGATTACAGCTGTTATATGTATATAAAGCAAAGCACATAGAAAATGAATATTTACATTGGTACAGGGTGACTCTACTTTTTACAATAAGTTTGAATAATGTTAAGGTGTTTTGATGAGCCGGAACATCCTCCCGCCGTTAGGAAATTGGTTTCCTAACTAACTGGTAGCTTAACAATTCGATTTATTGCTCTCCTGAATACTCCTCGGCCTATCCGGACTGAGACTACACGAACTAAGTTATCTTGACCTGGGAAAACTTGAACCACTCGAGCTATTGGCCAACTAGTTGGGGGCACGTTTGCTTCCTTCAAAATAGCTATGTCGCCTTCTTGCAGGGATGGTTGCTTCGTTGTCCATTTATGACGTTCTTGAAGCGCCGTTAAGTAGTCAAGACGCCAACGCTTCCAGAATCCTTGCTTCATTGCTTGGATGAGCTGCCATCGTTGAGGATAGGACACCCTTTCTTCGTCTAAATTATTTTCTTGGAGAGAGGTTAAAGCTTCTCCTATAAGGAAGTGGCCTGGTATGATGATGGTAAGGTCGTCATGCTCGGAAGATGTGACACACAAAGGGCGGGAATTTAAAATGGCTTCCACAACGTTGTCATCTCTTCAAAACCCAAACGAGTGTCACCAACTACTTGCCGTAAATGCCACTTCACTGAACGAACTGCCGCCTCCCAAAGTCCGCCGAAATGGGGTGCACTAGGAGGAATGAAGTGCCAAGTTATGTTATGCTGTAAGATAAAAGGAGCAATTAGTGAATCAGTTTGACAAGATAAGATTAGTTTGTGCAAGCCATTTAAATATTTTCTTGCTCCGACAAAATTTGTGCCGTTATCAGTATAAACATCTTTAGGAATTCCACGGCGCGATACATGATTATTTTTGAGCCTCGTCCTGTCCGAGAGCTCAGCATGATCGGGCCAGCATAGTCTATACCTGCTTGAGAGAAGGGCCTTGATGGTGTAACTATCGCCCTTGGTAAACTTCCCATTAATTGAGATGTAGGTAGGGGATTCTGTTTAAAACATTTAACACATCCCCGATAAATTTTACGGCAAAGGCTCCTGATGCCTGGAATCCAAAATTTTTGCCTGATTAGGCCCATAAGTAGAGATGGTCCTGGATGTAGGTATGTACGGTGCAAATCTAGTATTAGTAGGGCAGTTATGGCATGTGACTTGGGTAAGATTACTGGATGCTTTACATTGTAATCGTAGTTCGAATTATGAAGCCTGCCTCCAACTCTCAGAAGATTCTTGTCATCAAGAAATGGATTTGGTTTTTTTAATGGACTATTTCGATGAATAGACTCCATTGATTTTAACTTGTTGATTTCCTTAGAAAATGCTCTCTCCTGCATTAGTCTCATGCAGAGAATTTTTGCTTGAGTAATCTCCCTTGCTGTTAACAGGCACCGGATTCGATCCCTTGATGATATCCTTGCATTAGAAATGAATCTTAAACAGTAACCAATGACTCGCAGAAGCTTTTGATAAGATGAATATCTTGTAGAAAGTTCACTAAAGGTGGAATTGTCGATTTCTTGGAGATGTGATAAGATGTTCAGTTTTCGTTCTTCGCTTTGTACAGAAGCTGACTCATGGGTATGAGAATATGAAGGCCAATTACTTTCATGCGTTGATAGCCAAGCCGGGCCATGCCACCACAAGGAATGATTGATTATTTCGACTGGTGTAATGCCCGTGGATGCACAATCTGCTGGATTTTCTTGTGAAGCGATGTGTTTCCATTGGCTTCTGGGAATAATTTCTAATATATCCGATGTGCGGTTTGCTACAAAAACCTTCCAACGCCTAGGAAGATCTGATAGCCAGGCTAACACGATTGTTGAATCTGTCCAGGCCGTTGTAGTAATATTTGGTATTGAGAGGGCTTCAACTGTTTTCTTTATGAGGCGGACAAGTAGATGAGCGGCAGATAATTCCAGTTTTGGTATAGTCATTTGCTTTAATTGTGCTACTCTTGTTTTTGCCGCTATGATTTCAACAGAGATGTTCCCTTGGCTATCTTCACTGCGGCAGTAAACTACTGCAGCATATGCGACCTCGGATGCATCGGCGAATCCGTGAAGTTGAATCGATCCGCTATTTAAGCATATTTTACGAGGGATACTGATTTGTGTGATTAGGGGTAGTGTAGCCTTTATTCTTCCCCATTTTTGCCTTATAGTCTCAGGTAAGACTTCATCCCAATCATATTTTATTAGCCATAGCCCTTGAAATAATACCTTAACAGATATTGTCACTGGTGCGAGCCATCCCAGAGGGTCAAAAATGCGTGATGACTCGGAAAGAATTTGCCGTTTGGTAATTTCATTTGAAGTCATTTGAAAAACCTTGAATGAAAATGTGTCTTCAGATGGATTCCATTGGATTCCTAGCATTTTAGCAATATCCGAGTTATCATCTATTTTTAAAGTTTCAGCACCCGTCTCTTCTGAATTAATCTGTATTATTGCAGTTGCTCTTGAACGCCACTTGACTAGTGGAAAGCCTCTAGCAGTCAAGATTTCAATTAGGTGGTTTTGAAGCTCAATAGCATCTGCAAGTGAACATGCTCCTGTAGGGAGGTCATCTACATAAAAATCCTTCTGAATTACCAAGGCAGCTCTTGGATATTTGCACTTCTGTTCTTCGCCAATTTGATGCAACACCCTTGTTGCTAAAAATGGTGCAGACGATGTGCCGCAAGTAACTGTATTAAGTACATAATGCCTAATATGGGTCGACGGGTCTTCGCGCCATAAAATGCGTTGATAATCTCTGTCCTTCAAGGTAACTAGGACTTGCCTATACATTTTTTGCACATCAGCGGTTAACGCTATTTCGTGCTTCCGAAAGCTTAAAAGAATCGATGCTAGATCTCTTTGGATTGTTGGTCCAACTAAGAGATTTTCGTTTAACGAATTACCAGAGCTACTCTTACAGGAGCCATCAAAAACCACACGTATCTTTGGATTGGGCCCGTTTTTAAAAAACGGCATGATGAGGCAGATAGAAACAGTTAGCGTTTTCTATTGGTATATTTTTTCAGATATCTGCTTCATATGCCCCAGCTGTTCATATTCGCTCATAAAGGATATGTATGCCCTTTTGTAATTTTCATCTCTTAAAAAGCGACGTTCTACTGAGCGTAATCGGACCATTGCGCTGTGCATTGAATTGCCAAGAGGTTTATTATCATTTTTAAAGGGCAATGCGACTACATAACGAGCCTCTTCATTTTTAAAAAACGTAGATGTGAAATGCCTTTCGGCTTGACTTTCTTTCTTGCTGAGAATGGAGGTGTCAGAGGTTATATCTTCCGCCTTCCAAAAGCACTGCAGCGTTTTGTACAGATCTGTAAGCACCGTTAAGTTCATATTGAGTGCCGACGGTTGCTCCATATTAGTCCCGCTTACCATCACCCAACCAAACATGTTTTCTTGTGCAACAAGATGATCTCGGTTGTCATATAGTTTTCCCTGCCCTAAGACCTCAAAAAATCTGTCTGCCCCTATTATAACATCGACTACTGAGGCCTTGTTGAAATGTGGATCTGCTAGCCTTGCGTTTTGAACAAAATTGGTTTGCATAGCATCTATTGCTGTGGAAGGAACGTAGGATGATAAACCATCAATAATAAATGTTGTAACTATTATTCCGATGTGATGGTTCCAACGTGAAAAGATTTCAATATAAAGCCTTCCCTTCGTCGTTCCAACCGCGGTGGAGGAAAGCCCACTGATGGAAAGTCGTGCATTTTCCCTCTTCAATCCAAGACGTAGGGCAAGTGACTGAGAAATCAGAGATATCTGTGACCCGGAATCTAGCAGAACACGGCACGATTGAAAATTTCCATTGGCATCCTTAACGTGACAAATTGCAGTGGGCAAGAGTGCAATAGAGGATGAACAGCCAATTGGATCATCTCCATAAGAGCTGGTTTTATTAGCATATGTGCTTAATGATGAAAGCTGAGTTTGTTGAGATGAAGAAGACACATGCCTTGTTGAATGAAAAGTAGAGAGAGGGTTGATTGGAGAGGTTGAAGTTGAAGGTAATGGGTTGATTGATGGTATCTTGTTGATTGAGGACAGAGAGTTGCATGAAGGTGAAGATTCGTCGTTGACCGATGTGTTCAGGGAAGCAACCTTTGCATTTGTATCTTTCATTGATGAATCATGTAATAACGCATGATGGTTACCTTTGCACTGATGGCACCGATATTTTGAGTGGCAATTTTTGACTGAGTGATTTGCGCCCAAACATCTAAAATAGAGTGATTTTGTTATTACAAAAGCTTTACCTACATGGCAAGGGGTTGCTCTGAATTCCGGACATTGACACTGACATTGACACTTTGGAGATTGCGAAATAGAGTTGTGTAAAGTCTTGATAGTGTGTGTCGGTTTCTTTGCGCTCACGACTGCAGCTTTTAAGGCATCGCAGCGTTTATTAAGGAATGTCAAAAATGTATCAAATGTAGGAGGCTCTCCTTCAGATATGTCCATAGACCAAGCTTCTATAGTTTCCGAGTCAATTTTTGTTGTTATTATATATATAAGCCAAGGATCCCTTCCATTAAAATTGTTTCCCAAAGCATTTAAGCCACGTATTACTTCATCACAACTGTCAGACAAATTTCGAAGAGCTTTAGCAGATGGACTGTTCAGTTTGGGCAGATCCATAAAAGTTTTAATGAATGACGTAGCAATTTGTAATGGTTTATTAAAGCGATTCTTAAGTTTTTCCCATGCTTCGGAGTAGCTGGCATCGCATACAGGCAAGTGCCGAATTAAGGCTGCAGCAGTTCCTCTAAGGAGTCTCTTTAAATATAGGAATTTTTGCGAGCCACTTAATGAATCGTTTGAATCAATTGATGCTTCAAAGAGGTCGTTGAAGGAAGGCCACTCTTTATAGTCTCCAGAAAATGATGGTATATTTAACTTCGGAAGACGCGTAAGGTTGCCTTGATTATTAGAGCGGTCAAGATTCTGAAGTATTGATTAAAACTGAACCATAGTAGAGTTTAAATCCTCTGAAGTTTGATTGCGAGGGTTTGGTCTGCTTTAACCCGTTCACGCATTTAACGCACGCAAGAATATTGATTTGGTGTCTAAATATTTCCTTTCATATTCTTCAATCTCTGAGGTTTGCCCTTCAAACATTAACAATGATTCTTCAATGCTAAAAAATTCTCTCCATGCATCTTCTAAACTAACCGATCGAGCTACTATATCTTCAAATATGGTTTCATTACTTATCGCTTCAGCAAAATTTTTTAGGCGCGTAATAGTTCCCTTTACCCGCCCGCGTTTTTGAGTTAATGTTCTTTTAACTTCTTCGGTCATTTTCAACAATAGCAATTCACGATTCTTTTATTATGAATTTCTAACTGAACGAGCTAACTGTAACTGTCTCACCTATTATGTACACTCCCTATATACTACATAAACATATATAAGTAAATGCAATTTTCGCTATGGTCACACTATTCACTTCAAAATTTTCTCGAATTTCGCAGAGATATTAGCAAAATTAAATTATTCAAATATGTAAAGTTTTTGCGTAACTATTCGATTTCTTTCAAAAGTTAAGATTAATAATTCCGAAATTTTGTTCAGAGTTCACTTTCATATATGTATATATGTATGGTTCAGATATATATGTATAGTTCATATTTAATATTTCCACTTTATTTCAATTATAAAATATAGTATCTCTAGAGATATTGGTTACAAGAAAATTGTACTTATCTGCATATTGCGAGATTTAATCCATGTTTGTGTGTTGGTTGTAGATATGATTTGCAATTGCAATCCGGCTCTGATGGACCAGAATATGTTCGCTCCAATCACAATGCTTGGTGCGGAAGATTTTCTTTAAAGGTGGACTGTATGATTTTTTAATAAATCGACTTGCTGATCTATGTATCTACTCGTACATTTCCCTTTAGACTTAGTTTCTGCGCCACAAAACTAATTATCAGATAATTGAATGAGCTGGGTTCCCACACTTTCAATTTACAAATGACAAATTTATTAGATCTGATTAGCAGAAAGAACTGATTAGGAATACCGTTTACTCAAGTACAATAAATTCTTGGCCGACAAAATTCTGTTATATAAAACCGAAGTGATTACAGCTGTTATATGTATATAAAGCAAAGCACATAGAAAATGAATATTTACATTGGTACAGGGTGACTCTACTTTTTACAATAAGTTTGAATAATTTTAAGGTGTTTTAATGAGCCGGAACAACTTGAACTGCCAAAAATTGCATGTGTAAAATTCGCACCATGTTTAATGTAAAAGGCTACCCCTCGAACTGCCAAAAATTGTATCTGTAAAATTCGAACCGTATTTAAATTAGAAGGCTATCACTAGAACTGCCAAAAATTGTATGTATAAGACTCTCACCCTGTTTAAAGTATCAATAGAATTTCCAAAAATTGCACCTGTAACATTCGCACCCTATTTAAAATAGAAGGCTATCACTCCAACTGCGAAAAATTGCATGTATAAGATTCGCAACCTCTTTAAAGTAAAAGGCTATCGATAGAACTTTCAAAAATTGCACCTGTAATATTCGCACCCTATATAAAATACAAGGCTATCATTCATCAGCCAAAAATTGCATGTATAAAATTCGCACCCTGTTCAAAGTAAAACGTTATCTCTCGAATTTTCAAAAATCGCACCTGTAATATTCGCGCCCTGTTTAAAGCAGAAGGCTATTACTTGAATTGCCAAAAATTGCATGTGTAAAATTCGCACCCGGTTTAAGGTAAAAGGCTACCCTTCGAACTGCCAAAAATTGTATCTGTAAAATTCGAACCGTATTTAAAATAGAAGGCTAACATTGCATGTATAAGACTCCCACCCTGTTTAAAGTAAAAGGCTATCGATATAATTTTCAAAAATTGCACCTGTAACATTCGCACCCTATCACACGAACTGCGAACAATGTCATGTATAAGATTCGCAACCTGTTTAAAGTAAAATGCTATCGATAGAATTTTCAAAAATTGCACCTGCAATATTCGCACCCTATTTAAAATACAAGGCTTTCATTTAAACTGCCAAATATTGCATGTATAAGATTGGCACCCTGTTTAAGGTAAAAGGCTATCTGTCGAATTTTCAAAAATCGCGCCTGTAACATTCGCGCCCTATTTAAAGCAGAAGGCTATCACTCGAACTGCGAAAAATTGCATGTATAAGATTCGCAACCTGTTTAAAGTAAAACGTTATGGATAGAATTTTCAAAAATTGCACCTGTAACATTCGCACCCTATTTAAAGTAGAAGGCTATTACTTGAACTGCCAAAAATTGATTGCATATTTAAGATTCGCATCCTGTTTAAATTAGAAGGCTACCTCTCGAACTGCCAAAAATTGTATGTGTAAAATTCGCACCGTATTTAAAATAGGATATCACTGGAACTGCCAAAAAATGCATGTATAAGATTTCCACCCTGTTGAAATTAAAACACTATCGATAGAATTTTCAAAAATTGCACCTGTAAATTTCGCACCCTATTTAAAATAGAAGGCTATCACTCGAACTGCAAAAATTGCATGTGTAAGATTCGCAACCTGTTTCAAGTAAAAGGCTGTCGTAAAAATTTTCAAAAATCGCACCTATAATATTCGCGCCGTGTTTAAAACAGAAGGCTATTACTTGAACTGCCAAAAATTGCATGCATAAAATTCGCACTCTGTTTAAGGTAGAAGGCTACCCCTCAAACTACCAAAAATTGTGTCTGTAAAATTCGCACCGTATTTAAAATAGAAGGTTATCGCTGGAACTACCAAGAATTGCACGCATAAGACTCCCACCCTGTTTAAAGTAAAAGACTATCGATAGAATTTTCAAAAATTGCACCTGTAACATTCGCACCCTATCACACGAACGGCGAAAAATTGCATGTATAAGATTCGCAACCTGTTTAAAGTTATAGGCTATCGATAGAATTTTCAAAAATTGCACCTGTAATATTCGCACCCTTTTTAAAATACAAGGCTATCATTCAAACTGCCAAGAATTGCATGTATAAGATTCACACCCTGTATAAATTAAGAGGCTATTACTCGAATTTTCAAAAATGGCGCCTGTAATATTCGCGCCCTGTTTAAAGCAGAACGCTACCACTCGAACTGCGAAAAATTGCATGTATAAGATTCGGAACCTGTTTAAAGTAAAACGCTATGGATAGAATTTTCAAAAATTGCACCTGTAATATTCGCACCGTATTTAAAATACAAGGCTATCATTCAAAATGCTAAGAATTGCATGTATAAGATTCGCATCCTGTTTAAATTAGAAGGCTACCTCTCTGTAAGAATCGCACCGTATTTAAAATAGAAAACTATCACTGGAACTGCCAAAAATTTCATGTATAAGACTCCCACCCTGTTTAAAGAAAAAGCCTATCGATTGAAATTTCAAAACTTGCACCTGAAACATTCGCACCCTATTTAGGATAGAAGGCTATTTCTCCAACTGCGAAAAATTGCATGTATAAGATTCGCAACCTGTTTCAAGTAAAAGCCTATCGGTAGAATTTTCAACAATTGCACCTGTAATATTCGCACCCTATTTAAAACACAAAGCTATCATTCAAACAGCCAAGAATTGCATGTATAAGATTCGCACCCTGTATAAATTAAAAGGCTATTACTCGAATGTTCAAAAATCGCGCCTGTAATATTCGCGCCCTGTTTAAAGCAGAAGGCTACCACTCGAACTGCGAAAAATTGCATGTATAAGATTCGCAACCTGTTTAAAGTAAAACGTTATGGATAGAATTTTCAAAAATTGCACCTGTAACATTCGCACCCTATTTAAAATAGAAGGATATTACTTGAACTGCCAAAAATTGGAACTGCCAAGAAATGCATGTATAAGATTCCCACCCTGTTTAAAGTAAAAGACTATCGATAGGATTTTCAAAAGTTGCACCTGTAAATTTCGCACCCTATTTAAAATAGAAGGCTATCACTCGAACTGCGTAAAACTACATGTATAAGATTCGCAATCTATATAAAGTAAAAGGCTACCGATAGAATTTTCAAAAATTGCACCTGTAAAAACCGCACCCTATTCGAAATACTAGACTATCATTCAAACTGCCAAAATTTGCATGTATAAGATTCGCACTCTGTTTAAAGTAAAAGCCTATCTCACGAATTTTCAAAAATCGTCCCTGTAACATTCGCGCCCTATTTAAAGCAGAAGGCTATTACTTGAACTGCCAAAAATTGATTGCATATGTAAGATTCGCATCCTGTTTAAATTAGAAGGCTACCTCTCGAACTGTCAAAAATTGTATGTGTAAAATTCGCATCGTATTTAAAATAGAAGGCTATCACTGGAACTGCCAAAAAATGCATGTATAAGAGTCCCACCATGTTTAAAGTAAAAGACTATCAATAGAATTTTCAAAAATTGCACCTGCAAATTTCGCAAGTAGATAAGCTATGCGGATTCTGGCGCACTGTTTTAGCTTCCAGGATTTCGCCACAGATGGCGTCACCGTCGCTAGGTAGGTTGAGCCCATACTAAGTAGGTTTGTGTCTTGGCTATATTGGTTTGCGTCTTGGATGCACGATTGTGTCTTGGGTGCACCATTGAATCTCGACTGCGCCCTAGCGGGATTAATCGGTACTACTGGGATGTTTCATTTGGTCTTGACTGCGCCCTAGCGGCATTAGCAGGTACTACCAGCATGTTCCGGTTTTCTAGCGAGGATTTGGTCTTGACTGCGCCCTAGCGGCATTAGCCGGTACTACGGTTTTCTTGGATAGATATGTGGTGCGCCTAAATGTAGGCTTTTGGTTTTGAACTAATATTAGTAATAATTAAAGTTAACGCTAGGAAATTTTTGTTCATGCCAATGGATTCTAGATGGTGGGGGTGGGTGTACTAGGGGGGACGAAATTTCCATCAGAAATCCTCTACGGGCTCTGGTTTTCGAGATATTAGCGATTTTACGTTTTCAGATATAGTTAATATTATTAATAATTCAAGCTACCTGGGATAGTTTTGTTCATGCCAATAGATTATAGAAGGTGCTATAGGGGCGGGGGGTTTGAGGGGGAACGACATTTTTATCAGAAATCCTCTACGGGCTATGGTTTTCGAGATATTAGCGTATTAATAATTCAAGTTATTTTTTGCTCAGGAAGTTGTAGATATCAGCATCATTCGAATTTCACAACATGACATCACCATGAACAGATTCTAGAAGTGAGACATTAGCCGATGCTACCAGCATGCTCCGGTACTACGGCTTTCTTGGATGTGTGGTACGGTTCCCTTGGAAGTTTTTTGCTTCACTTTTGGCCCACACGTGGCAGCATGCTACGGTTTTGGGAAGTTTTTGCTTCACTTTTGACCACACGTGGCAGCATGCTACGGTTTTGGGAAGTTTTTTGCTTCACTTTTTTGGATGTGTGGTGCGCCTAAATGTAGGCTTTTGTTGTTTTCAAGTTTTGCGCCTGGTTTTGAATTAATATTAGTAATAATTGATTTTTCTTGAGCGCCTAAATGTAGGCTTTTGGTTTTGAACTAATAATTAAAGTTAATAGTAGGAAATTTTTGTTCATGCCAATGGATTCTAGAGGGGTGGTATGTGGGGGGGATAATAAAGATAGGGAGGGGGGTAATGAAATTTTCATCAGAAATGCTCTACGGGCTCTGGTTTTCGAGATATTAGCTTATTAATAATTCAAGTTATTTTTGCTCATGGAAATGGATTCTTGGCGGTGTGCAGTGGGAGTTTTCATCAGAAATCCTCTACGGGCTTTGGTTTTCGAGATATTAGCGACATCTGTTTGAGCGCAAAACGCCATTTCTTGAGTAAGGTACCCTAGCGGCCTTAGCCGGAACTACCAGCATGCCTTGGTTTTGCTGTTTTCTTTTATTAGCGAGAGAGTTCTAGATATCGGCATGACGTCATCATGGTTTTGCTGCACCTAAATAAGTTTTCTTAGCAGGGAAGTTGTAGATATAGGATTGTATGGGTGTGTTGGATTGGGCTACGTTACCTGTTCCAAGGCTTGGGTAGAATGTGTGTGTGTGTGTGTGTGTGTGTGTGTGTGTGTGTGTGTGTGTGTGTGTGTGTGTGTGTGTGTGTGTGTGTGTGTGGGTGTGGCTTATCATATTATGAGCGGAACGACGGATACTCTACCATGGGGGGCATCACTCCATTTCATCAGATCAACAAGTGGCAACCGCTGAAAGAATCTAAGTCTAGTGTAAATAAATTATGTATTATAGTTTTAGTTTCATTTATTAAAGTATTATAATTATAAATTTATTTGAAATTGTATTATTGGTGTTTTTCAAGAAATTATAAAACATCTTTTTTATTGATCCAAGAATTGTGTTTTGATGAAAATCCAAGCCATTTAACGTAAGCTTTATCTCCACTCTTCTTTAAGATTTTCTCTACGAGGTATAGGTTTGGGTGTTTAACTTTCAACAGCTCCAATTCGTAAAAGCATCCTGTGATTGGATTTCCTTGATAATCTTCCAGCCGATATGTGATGGGGTTTGTGTTTTGAACATTAATAATTTTAAAAATCTCAGCTGTCCAGTTTGGTGTATGGCCTTTCTCAAATATATGCTTGTATTTGCTGATGCGTACAAAATCCCCAACTTTATACTTTGCAGGAACAACAATTTTTATATGATTGTATACAGTTGAAAGCAGTTGTTTCTCATTGTAGATGTTGATATCACGGGGTCTCATTTTTGTAGTTCGATGTATTCTTGAGTTGTATTCAGTGAGCAGTTTCTTTACCATACTAATCCACTGATAAGTTCCATTAAAACTGAATTCCTTCGACATCATATCCTTCAGAGTTCGGTTAAATCGTTCCACTATTGATGCTTTGAGGAAACTGTACGTAGAGTAATGATTAATTGCATGCTTCTGCATTAGATTTTTAAAGAGGCTGTTGTAGAATTCCTTTCCTTTTTAGGTATTCGTCCCTCGCTTAATATAGATTGCATGGCATATCTTACTTCTGCACCAGTTTTTCTTTTAATTGGAATTGCCCATGCCTTTATGCTGTATAAGTTTACTGATTATAGCTTTATACTTAGCCGCTCTAGTACCTTTTATTTGTCCATCTTCAGCATGGTCACGTTTATATGCATTGGTATCTTTCAAAATAGATCCATAATTAGTTAAATCCTCTTTAGTATATAGACTTTTTACAGGATCTTTCATAAATAGCAGCTCACATAACCCCAAAGTTGTTTTATAGATCTTCCCCTTGATAACAATATTTCCTACATCATCAACATCAAACGTTGAATTACCGATTCTCCACGCGCTATCATCATAGTAAACTCCATAGGTTGGATCAATTTTAGGGCTATTATCAGTGAATAGCTTTAAATAGTTTGAAATTATGTATCCAGACGTATCGGGGGAGGTGACAGGAGACCTTTCTGTCAATGTTCTTGAATGTTCAGGTGTTGCGAATTCTTCCTCAGATGTTAAGGAATAATCTCCATAATTTATGGGTGTGCTACTAGCCTCCATTTTAAGATGTTTTCGTTTTGGAGGGGTAAAAGTTTCCACAGCCTCATTGGAGTCTTCTTCTTCTTCTGCTTCTTCTTCTTCTGCTTCTTCTTCTTCTTCTTCTTCTTCTTCTGCTTCTTCTTCTTCTTCTTCTTCTTCTTCTGCTTCTTCTTCTTCTTCTTCTTTTACATCTTTTGTCTCAAATTTGACTATATCCGGCAGCTCGTATTTAACTGTTCTAACAAACTCTTTTAAGGGTTTAGTGATTGGCTTAAAGGTTTCTTCAAGTCGAGCTTCTGCTTCAATTTTTCCCATCCTTAGGGCTTTTAATTTCCTTCGCACTGCATTCCTAGTCTTGATAATTTCTTTTAATAGATTTTCATTCATCTTCGTTATTAACTCAATAACAGCTTTCCAAACAGCTCTGATAACAGCTTAACAGCTTTCCAAACAGCTCTGATAACAGCTTAACAGCTTTCCAAACAGCTCTGATAACAGCTTAACAGCTTTCCAAACAGCTTTGATAACAGCTTAACAGCATTTAAACAGCTCTGATAACAGCTTAACAGCTTTCCAAACAGCACTGATAACAGCTTAACAGCTTTTAAAATAGCTCTGATAACAGCTTAACAGCTTTCCAAACAGCTCTGATAACAGCTGAACAGCTTTTAAACAGCTCTGATAACAGCTTAACAGCTTTTCAAACAGCTCTGATAACAGCTTAACAGCTTTCCAAACAGCTCTGATAACAGCTTAACAGCTTTTAAACAGCTCTGATAACAGCTTAACAGCTATTAAAACAGCTCTGATAACAGCTTAACAGCTTTCCAAATAGCTCTGATAACAGCTTAGCAGCTTTCCAAACAGCTCTGATAACAGCTTAATAGCTTTTCATACAGCTCTGATAACAGCTTAACAGCTTTTCAAAGAGGTCTGATAATAGGTGAACAGCTTTAATCCACAGGATTCGGTGTGCTTTCGTCTGAGTTACAGCTTCGACTTATGAAGATTTCACATGTTTCACCCTTTTATAGTACAATGAAGGTATCAAATCCTTTACGGTAGCGCCCCTTGTTTAATGAGCTATCCTTATCAATCATCAAGAAACCGTATTCATCCTTCCAACACTCAGCGCAGGCTCTTCGAAATTTATCAAACTTCATGTCTGTGTTCACATGATCATTATAGATATGTTTCAAATTCAAGTCATCTTGCTTGAATAAGATGATTAAATTAGCATTGTCACGTATTAAGTGCTTTGGTATATGCGTATATGTTTGACAGAGATAGAAGCTGTCTATATCTTCGTGGCGACCCATGCAAAAATAGGATCGCACATTATTTTGCTTTTCACATGCTACATCATCGAAAATAAACACTGAATGTGATTTGGCTTCCTCTGGTGGTAGAACGTCGCTGTTATTTGAGAATGTATAATACCCCAATCCTGATATGGGAGTCATCACTCGCTTCAAGTATTCATACTTTGGTTGATGTAAAGATTTTGAATATATGTAAATATTTTCATATCTCAAACCATTGGGATGTTCCAGCAAACTTATCATAACATTAGTTTTTCCACAATTCGATGGTCCAGCAATGATGCTCCTTATACTATTAGGCAATAGGGGACCATGCCTCTTTTTCACCTTCATAACACCTACATCAGCATTTCGAAAAGGAAAAGCTTGTTGATGTTTAATGAACCGCATATTGAAGACTAACGGGATTCCTATAAATACACCTGTTTATATTCCATTTCAACAGTATCATCGGAACCTTATAAGATGCCAGATCACAAATCGAAACGCTCCCGAAAAGCTTTGAAAGGGGGCAGAGGACTATTAAATTCAATCATCAACAAATTACCTGTAGAATTACATCTACCGGGATACCAGTACTGTGGACCAGGAACAAAGTTACAACAAAGATTGGCGAGAGGAGATCCAGGCATTAATCCACTGGACGCAGCCTGCAAGGAACAGGATATAGCATACTCGCGACATAAAGATACAAGTGATCGACATATAGCTGATAAAATATTAGCTGAAAAGGCCTGGCAGCGTGCAAAATCTACGGATGCAAATTTGAGTGAACGTGCCAACGCTTGGCTTATAACAAACGCAATGAAGGCTAAAATTAAGCTAGGTATGGGTCTTAAGGCTAAAAATAAACGTCAACCCACATTCCGAGAAGCAGTACGAAATGCACGTAAAATTTTAAAAGTCAAAAAACCAAAAGACTTGATGGAAGCTACAAAAATAGCTCTTAGTGCAGCTAAAAATATTGTGAAAAGAAAGAAGAAATCAATTAAAACTCCACGAGTGATACCTGTACCAAAAGTTGGCGGGGCACTTCCGTTCCTCATCCCGCTGTTTGCTGGGCTTTCAGCATTGGGAGCACTATCGGGAGGTGCAGCAGGCATAGCTAAAGCAGTAAATGATACCAGTGCGGCAAAGGCAAAATTGGAAGAAAGCAAACGTCATAACCAAGCAATGGAAACTATTGCGGTTGGTAAAGAAGGAAACGGGCTGTTCTTGAAGCCGTACAGAAAAGGACTTGGACTCTATCTACAACCAAAAAACTATTAAAGACGCTACCCAAAAGACCGCTAAACGAGTTGGATCTTCACAAGTATACCACAAACTTGCCACACTTCAGAGGAGTATTTATGCGTGATAATCTTCCTAAAAAGCCATGGAAGCGAGAAAGCGGAATTGTTAACTTGGACATCTCAACTGGAGCAGGTACACACTGGGTAGCGTACTACAAGAAAGGTGATAACATCGAATACTTTGATAGCTTTGGTAATCTCCAACCACCAAGGGAGTTCATAAACTACTTGGGTAGTAATATTACGTACAACTACAGCTCTTATCAGAACTATGATGCAGTAATTTGCGGTCACTTATGTTTAGAGTTTTTATATAATTGTTATAGCCATTAATTATTATCTATAAATAAATGTATCTATATTGAAATTGTGACAGTTCATTATCAACCGCCATGTCATTAACACTTACTCTCACGGGAAATTCATCTCTACTCACTTCTGAGTACTTTCCCTCGCTGGAGCTAGCAACGGATTATGTTTGTGGATTAATTGATTTTCAAACATACAACTCTATACCAAATATTGATGTGAGCAATAATCTGGTTCATGTAGGGAATGAGGTTGTTGAGATACCTGTTGGATCCTATGAGATTGATGATATAGCAAAATATGTACAAGGATACTTGGATAAAGAAGGGAGAAGGATAAAGGTTCCGATAAAGGCTAACAATAATACATTGAAGAGTGAAGTCAAGGCAACTGAAGAAATACATTTTGAAAAACAGAGATCCATAGCTCCTCTGCTAGGATTCAGTAAAAGAAATTTGACTGCTAATATAGTGCATACATCAGAGTTGCCAGTCAACATCATTAAAATAAATACTATACGCATCGAATGTAATATTATATCAGGATCATTCTTCAACAACACACAAGTACACACTCTCCACGAGTTTTCCCCGAACGTTGGGCCTGGGTATAAAATCGTGCAGGTACCCAAAAATGTAATCTATTTGCCTGTGAACACCAAACGTATAAGTTCTCTAACATTGAAGCTCCTTGACCAAGACGGTGACTTAATCAACTTCAGAGGCGAGACTATAACCATCAGATTACATTTGAAGCCACAGCATGTTGATATACAATAATGATAAATACGAGTTCGGAGCAGACAAGATCATTAGTCAGTGGACAACCTTGAAGCGATCAAGACCTACATTAACACCTGCAAATACAGCATATTTACAATCAATTGGCTTAACGCTGAAACAATGAATAAAGGAATACTAGATATTGCACCAGACGCTTTGATAACAGTGTTACTAAATTTGAACATCACTCCTATTCACCATTTCTAACATCATTTAAAAACAGCGATGAAATCCGTATCTCTGTACAACATCAGGACTTGAATCTTCTACCCAGCAGGAGTTTTCTTTACATTGAGGGGTCGCTAACAAAGCTGGATGGAACCGTTTCAGCAACTGCAAAATTAGCTAACAACGCTCTACCATTTCTTTTTGATGAAATACGCTATGAATTGAATGCAGTGGAAATCGATCGTACAAGAAATCTTGGGATTGCGACAACATTAAAAAACTACGTATCGCTAAATGCAAATGTAAGCAGGATACTACTCAACGGCAGTTGGTCACCAGATTCATCCGTTATACCAACCAATGGACTGTTTAACTATTGTGTACCTCTAAAATATTTATTGGGATTCGCTGAAGATTACAAGAAAATTCTGATAAATTCCAAACATGAACTCATATTGATCCGGAGCAGGACAGATGATAATGCCATTATATCACCCACTGATGTGGTGAAAATTGAAATTAATAAACTTCAATGGAGCATTCCACCTGTTACAGTATCCGATGATGAAAAGCTGCAACTATTTAAAATTATCGGGAGAGGTCGCCCGATACAAATACCATTCCGCAGCTGGGACATATATGAGTATCCAGTACTACCGGAATCCACGCATCAAACCTGGTCAGTTAAGACTTCCACTCAACCGGAGAAACCTCGATTTATCATCTTAGCATTACAAACGGATCGAAGGAACGATAAAACCAAAGATGCAAGCAAGTTTGATCACTGTCAACTCACCGATGTTACAGTTCATTTGAACTCAGAATCATATCCCTATGATGATTTGAATTTGAAATTTGATTTGAATAGATACGCATTGCTGTATGAGATGTATATAAAGTTTACACAATCATACTATGGTCATCAGTATCAGCCGTTCCTCACATGGGAGAAGTTCAAAACCGATGCTCCGATCGCTGTCATTGATTGCTCACATCAAAATGAAACAATAAAAACTGGACCTGTTGACATAAGGCTAGAATTCAAGACATCTGAAAATATACCGGCTAATACAACAGCATATTGTCTGCTTCTACACGATCGAATAGTGGAATACAGTCCGCTGACAAGTGAAGTTAGAAAGTTAAATTAAGAAGATGGCTGTCATCGTAGACGTTCAAGGATTCAAAACTAGTCTCAATGAATTTATCACTAAAGAACTGGCAATTTTAAACAATGAAAACCAGATACAGCACTTTATATTTCAACCACCGTTCAGATACAAAGATTTGACTTCAGCAAAAAAGAGACAAGTAAAATGGCTTCAACACAATTTTCATGGATTCCGCTGGGATGATGGCTACATACCGTATCACAAGCTGTACACTATAGTTGAACCACTGCTTCGAAATAAAATCATATATGTAAAGGGAGCTGAAAAAGTTCGTTGGATGCAGAAGATAGTTGGAGAGAGTGAAATCATTATCAATGTCGAAGATGAATACAACTGTGGAAAACTAATAGAGATTAACACAAATGCGCCATCTTGCCAAGTTCATATTGGACAATGTGCTATAAGAAATACTTTTGTAATAAGAAATTTTATTGGAAATAAAAACAAATGTTTATAAAATATAAGACTTTTCAAACACACATACCCCAGAACCCTCACTGACATCTTCTAGAATCTGTTCATGGTGATGTCATGTTGTGAAATTCGAATGATGCTGATATCTACAACTTCCCCCACCCCCACCATCTAGAATCCATTGGCATGAACAAAAATTTCCTAGCGTTAACTTTAATTATTACTAATATTAGTTCAAAACCAAAAGCCTACATTTAGGCGCACCACATATCTATCCAAGAAAACCGTAGTACCGGCTAATGCCGCTAGGGCGCAGTCAAGACCAAATCCTCGCTAGAAAACCGGAACATGCTGGTAGTACCTGCTAATGCCGCTAGGGCGCAGTCAAGACCAAATGAAACATCCCAGTAGTACCGATTAATCCCGCTAGGGCGCAGTCGAGATTCAATGGTGCACCCAAGACACAATCGTGCATCCAAGGCGCAAACCAATACAGCCAAGACGCAAACCACCTAGCGACGGTGGCGCCATCTGTGGCGAAATCCTGGAAGCTAAAGCAGTGCGCCAGAATCCGCATAGCTTATCTACTTTCGCACCCTATTTAAAATAGAAGGCTACCACTCGAACTGCGAAAAATTGCATGTATAAGATTCGCACTCTGTTTAAAGTAAAAGACTATCGATAGAATTTTCAAAACTTGCACCTGTAACATTCGCACCCTATTTAAAATAGAAGGCTATCACTCCAACTGCGAAAAATTGCATGTATAAGATTCGCAACCTGCTTCAAGTAAAAGGCTATCGTAACAATTTTCAAAAATTGCACCTGTAGAATTCGCAACGTATTTGAAATACAAGGCTATCATTCAAACAGCCAAAAATCGCATGTGTAAGATTCGCACCCTGTTTAAAATAAAAGTCTATCTCTCGAATTTTCAAAAATCGCACCTGTAACATTCGCTCCCTGTTGAAAGCAGAAGGCTATTACTTGAACTGCTACAAATTGCAAGTTTAAAATTCGCAGCCTGTTTAAGGTAGAAGGCTACCCCTAGAACTGCCAAGAAATGTATCTGTAAAACTCTCACCCTATTTAAAATATAAGGCTATGACTGGAACTGCCAAAAATTGTAAGTGTAAGAATCCCACCCTGTTTAAAGTAAAAGTCTATCAATAGAATTTTCAAAAATTGCACCTGTGATATTCGCACTCTATTTAAAATAGAAGGCTATAACTCGAACTGCGAAAAATTGTATGTATAAAATTCGCACCCTGTTTAAAGTAAAAGCCTATCTCACGAATTTTCAAAAATCGTCCCTGTAACATTCGCACCCTATTTAAAGCAGACGGCTATTACTTGAACTGCCAAAAATTGATTGCATATGTAAGATTCGCATCCTGTTTAAATTAGAAGGCTACCTCTCGAACTGCCAAAAATTGTATGTGTAAAATTCGCACCGTATTTAAAATAGAAGGCTATCACTGGAACTGCCAAGAAATGCATGTATAAGATTCCCACCCTGTTTAAAGTAAAAGACTATCGATAGAATTTTCAAAAATTGCACCTGTAAATTTCGCACCCTATTTAAAATAGAAGGCTATCACTCGAACTGCGTAAAACTACATGTATAAGATTCGCAACCTATATAAAGTAAAAGGCTACCGATAGAATTCTCAAAAATTGCACCTGTAAAAACCGCACCCTATTCGCAATACTAGACTACCATTCAAACTGCCAAAATTGGCATGTATAAGATTCGCACTCTGTTTAAAGTAAAAGCCTATCTCACGAATTTTCAAAAATCGTCCCTGTAACATTCGCGCCCTATTTAAAGCAGAAGGCTATTACTTGAACTGCCAAAAATTGATTGCATATGTAAGATTCGCATCCTGTTTAAATTAGAAGGCTACCTCTCGAACTGTCAAAAGTTGTATGTGTAAAATTCGCACCGTATTTAAAATAGAAGGCTATCACTGGAACTGCCAAAAAATGCATGTATAAGATTCCCACCCTGTTTAAAGTAAAAGACTATCAATAGAATTTTCAAAAATTGCACCTGCAAATTTCGCACCCTATTGAAAATAGAAGGCTACCACTCGAACTGCGAAAAATTGCATGTATAAGATTCGCAACCTGTTTAAAGTAAAACGCTATCTATAGAATTTTCAAAAATTGCACCTGTAACATTCGCACCCTATTTAATATAGAAGGCTATTACTTGAACTGCCAAAAATTGATTGCATATGTAAAATTCGCATCCTGTTTAAATTAGAAGGCTACCTCTTGAACTGCCAAAAATTGTATGTGTAAAATTCGCACCGTATTTCAAATAGAAGGTTATCGCTGGAACTACCAAGAATTGCACGCATATGACTCCCACCCTGTTTAAAGTAAAAGACTATCGATAGAATTTTCAAAAATTGCACTTGTAAATTGCGCACCCTATTTAAAATAGAAGGCTATCACTCGAACTGCGTAAAACTACATGTATAAGATTCGCAACCTATATAAAGTAAAAGGCTACCGATAGAATTTTCAAGAATTGCACCTGTAAAAATCGCACCCTATTCGAAATGCTAGACTATCATTCAAACTGCCAATATTTGCATGTATAAGATTCGCACTCTGTTTAAAGTAAAAGGCTATCTCTCGAATTTTCAAAAATCGCACCTGGAAATTCGCGCCCTATTTAAAGCAGAAGGCTATTACTTGAACTGCCAAAAATTGATTGTATATGTAAGATTCGCATCCTGTTTAAATTAGAAGGCTACCTCTCGAACTGCCAAAAATTGTATGTGTAAAATTCGCACCGTATTTAAAATAGAAGGCTATCACTGGAACTGCCAAAAAATGCATGTATAAGATTCCCACCCTGTTTAAAGTAAAAAACTATCGATAGAATTTTCAAAAATTGCACCTGTAAATTTCGCACCCTATTTAAAATAGAAGGCTATCACTCGAACTGCGTAAAACTACATGTATAAGATTCGCAACCTATATAAAGTAAAAGGCTACCGATAGAATTTTCAAAAATTGCACCTGTAAAAACCGCACCCTATTCGAAATGCTAGACTATCATTCAAACTGCCAAAATTTGCATGTATAAGATTCGCACTCTGTTTAAAGTAAAAGCCTATCTCACGAATTTTCAAAAATCGTCCCTGTAACATTCGCGCCCTATTTAAAGCAGAAGGCTATTACTTGAACTACCAAAAATTGATTGCATATGTAAGATTCGCATCCTGTTTAAATTAGAAGGCTACCTCTCGAACTGCCAAAAATTGTAAGGGTAAAATTCGCACCGTATTTAAAATAGAAGGCTATCACTGGAACTGCCAAAAAATGCATGTATAAGATTCCCACCCTGTTTAAAGTAAAAGACTATCGATAGAATGTTCAAAAATTGCACCTGTAAAAACCGCACCCTATTCGAAATACTAGACTATCATTCAAACTGCCAAAATTTGCATGTATAAGATTCGCACTCTGTTTAGGGTAGAAGGCTACCCCTCCAACTGCCAAAAATTGTGTCTGTAAAATTCGCACCGTATTTAAAATAGAAGGCTATCACTGGAACTGCCAAAAAATGCATGTATAAGATTCCCACCCTGTTTAAAGTAAAAGACTATCGATAGAATTTGCAAAAATTGCACCTGTAAATTTCGCACCCTATTTAAAATAGAAGGCTATCACTCGAACTGCGTAAAACTACATGTATAAGATTCGCAACCTATATAAAGTAAAAGGCTACCGATAGAATTTTCAAAAATTTCACCTGTAAAAATCGCACCCTATTCGAAATAATAGATTATCATTCAAACTGCCAATATTTGCATGTATAAGATTCGCACTCTGTTTAAAGTAAAAGGCTATATCTCGAATTTTCAAAAATCGCACCTGGAAATTCGCGCCCTATTTAAAGCAGAAGGCTATTACTTGAACTGCCAAAAATTGATTGTATATGTAAGATTCGCATCCTGTTTAAATAAGAAGGCTACCTCTCGAACTGCCAAAAATTGTATGTGTAAAATTCGCACCGTATTTAAAATAGAAGGCTATCACTGGAACTGCCAAAAAATGCATGTATAAGATTCCCACCCTGTTTAAAGTAAAAAGCTATCGATAGAATTTTCAAAAATTGCACCTGTAAATTTCGCACCCTATTTAAAATAGAAGGCTTTCACTCGAACTGCGTAAAACTACATGTATAAGATTCGCAACCTGTATAAAGTAAAAGGCTACCGATAGAATTTTCAAAAATTGCACCTGTAAAAACCGCACCCTATTCGAAATACTAGACTATCATTCAAACTGCCAAAATTTGCATGTATAAGATTCGCACTCTGTTTAAAGTTAAAGCCTATCTCACGAATTTTCAAAAATCGTCCCTGTAACATTCGCGCCCTATTTAAAGCAGAAGGCTATTACTTGAACTACCAAAAATTGATTGCATATGTAAGATTCGCATCCTGTTTAAATTAGAAGGCTACCTCTCGAACTGCCAAAAATTGTATGTGTAAAATTCGCACCGTATTTAAAATAGAAGGCTATCACTGGAACTGCCAAAAAATGCATGTATAAGATTCCCACCCTGTTTAAAGTAAAAGGCTACCGATAGAATTTTCAAAAATTGGACCTGTAAAAATCGCACCCTATTCGAAATACTAGACTATCATTCAAACTGCCAAAATTTGCATGTATAAGATTCGCACTCTGTTTAGGGTAGAAGGCTACCCCTCAAACTGCCAAAAATTGTGTCTGTAAAATTCGCACCGTATTTAAAATAGAAGGTTATCGCTGGAACTACCAAGAATTGCACGCATATGACTCCCACCCTGTTTAAAGTAAAAGACTATGGATAGAATTTTCAAAAATTGCACCTGTAAATTTCGCACCCTATTTAAAATAGAAGGCTATCACTCGAACTGCGTAAAACTACATGTATAAGATTCGCAACCTATATAAAGTAAAAGGCTACCGCTAGAATTTTCAAAAATTGCACCTGTAAAAATCGCACCCTATTCGAAATACTAGACTATCATTCAAACTGCCAAAATTTGCATGTATAAGATTCGCACTCTGTTTAAGGTAGAAGGCTACCCCTCAAACTGCCAAAAATTGTGTCTGTAAAATTCGCACCGTATTTAAAATAGAAGGTTATCGCTGGAACTACCAAGAATTGCACGCATATGACTCCCACCCTGTTTAAAGTAAAAGACTATCGATAGAATTTTCAAAAATTGCACCTGTAAATTTCGCACCCTATTTAAAATAGAAGGCTATCACTCGAACTGCGTAAAACTGCACGTATAAGATTCGCAACCTATATAAAGTAAAAGGCTACCGATAGAATTTTCAAAAATTGCACCTGTAAAAATCGCACCCTAGTCGAAATACTAGACTATCATTCAAACTGCCAAAATTTGCATGTATAAGATTCGCACTCTGTTTAAAGCAAAAGGCTATCTCTCGAATTTTCAAAAATCGCACCTGTAAATTCGCGCCCTATTTAAAGCAGAAGGCTATTACTTGAACTGCCAAAAATTGATTGTATATATAAGACTCGCAACCTGTTTAAATTAGAAGGCTACCCCTCAAATTGCCAAAAATTGTGTCTGTAAAATTCGCACCGTATTTAAAATAGAAGGTTATCGCTGGAACTACCAAGAATTGCACGCATATGACTCCCACCCTGTTTAAAGTAAAAGACTATCGATAGAATTTTCAAAAATTGCACCTGTAAATTTCGCACCCTATTTAAAATAGAAGGCTATCACTCGAACTGCGTAAAACTGCACGTATAAGATTCGCAACCTATATAAAGTAAAAGGCTACCGATAGAATTTTCAAAAATTGCACCTGTAAAAATCGCACCCTATTCGAAATACTAGACTATCATTCAAACTGCCAAAATTTGCATGTATAAGATTCGCACTCGGTTTAAAGTAAAAGGCTATCTCTCGAATTTTCAAAAATCGCACCTGTAACATTCGCGCCCTGTTTAAAGCAGAGGGCTATTACTTGAACTGCCAAAAATTGCATGTGTAAAATTCGCACCATGTTTAAGGTAAAAGGCTACCCCTCGAACTGCCAAAAACTGTATCTGTAAAATTCGAACCGTATTTAAAATAGAAGGCTGTCACTAGAACTGCCAAAAATTGCATGTGTAAGACTCTCACATTCGCGCCCTGTTTAAAACAGAAGGCTACTACTTGAACTGCCAAAATTGCATGTATAAAATTCGCACTCTGTTTAAGGTAGAAGGCTACCCCTCAAACTGCCAAAAATTGTGTCTGTAAAATTCGCACCGTATTTAAAATAGAAGGTTATCGCTGGAACTACCAAGAATTGCACGCATATGACTCCCACCCTGTTTAAAGTAAAAGGCTATCGATAGAATTTTCAAAAATTGCACCTGTAACATTCGCACGCTATTTAAAATAGAAGGCTATCACTCGAACTGCGAAAAATTGTATGTATAAAATTCGCACCCTGTTTAAAATAAAAGTCTATCTCTCGAATTTCAAAAATCGCACCTGTAACATTCGCGCCCTGTTTAAAGCAGAAGGCTATTACTTGCACTGCCACAAATTGCAAGTTTAAGATTCGCACCCTGTTTGAGGTAGAAGGCTACCTCTCGAACTGCCAAAAATTGTATGTGTAAAATTCGCACCATATTTAAAATAGAAGGGTATCACTGGAACTGCCAAAAAATGCATGTATAAAATTCCCACCCTGTTTAAAGAAAAAGGATATCGATTGAATTTTCAAAAATTGCACCTGTAACATTCGCACCCTATTTAGAATAGAAGGCTACCACTTGAATTGCGAAAACTTGCATGTATAAGATTCGCAACCTGTTTAAAGTAAAAGGCTATCGATAGAATTTTCAAAAATTGCACCTGTAATATTCGCACCCTATTTAAAACACAAAGCTATCATTCAAACTGCCAAGAATTGCATGTATAAGGTTCGCACCCTGTTTAAATTAAAAGGCTATTTCTCGAATTTTCAAAAATCGCGCCTGTAATATTCGCGGCCTGTTTAAAGCAGAAGGCTACCACTCGAACTGCGAAAAATTGCATGAATAAGATTCGCAACCTGTTTAAAGTAAAACGCTATGGATAGAATTTTCAAAAATTGCACCTGTAATATTCGCACCCTATTTAAAATACAAGGCTATCATTCAAAATGCTAAGAATTGCATGTATTAGATTCGCATCCTATTTAAATTAGAAGGCTACCGCTCGAACTGTCAAATATTGTATCTGTAAGATTCGCACCGTATTTAAAATAGAAGGCTATCACTGGAACTGCCTAAAATTTCATGTATAAGACTCCCACCCTGTTTAAAGAAAAAGGCTATCGATTGAAATTTCAAAACTTGCACCTGAAACATTCGCACCCCATTTAGGATAGAAGGCTATCACTCGAACTGCGAAAATTTGCATGTATAAGATTCGTAACCTGTTTAAAGTAAAAGGCTATCGATTGAAATTTCAAGAATCCCACTTGTAATATTCGAACCATATTTAAAATACAAGGCTATCATTAAAACTGCCAAGAATTGCATGTATAAGATTCGCGCATTGTTTAAATTAAAAGGCTATCTCTCGAATTTTCAAAAATCGCGCCTGTAACATTCGCGCCCTATTTAAAGCAGAAGGCTACCAATCGAACTGCGAAAAATTGCATGTATAAGATTCGCAACCTGTATAAAGTAAAACGCTATGGATAGAATTTTCAAAAATTGCAACTGTAACATTCGCACCCTATTTAAAATAAAAGGCTATTACTTGAACTGCCAAAAATTGATTGCATATGTAAGATTCGCATCCTGTTTAAATTAGAAGGCTAACTCTCGAACTGCCAAAAATTGTATGTGTAAAATTCGCACCGTATTTAAAATAGAAGGCTATCACTGGAACTGCCAAAAAATGCATGTATAAGATTCCCACCATGTTTAAAGTAAAAGCCTATCGATAGAATTTTCAAAACTTGCACCTGTAATATTCGCACCCTATTTAAAATAGAAGGCTATCACTCCAACTGCGAAAAATTGCATGTATAAGATTCGCAACTTGCTTCGAGTAAAAGGCTATAGTAACAATTTTCAAAAATTGCACCTGTAGAATTCGCACCGTATTTGAAATACAAGGCTATCATTCAAACAGCCAAAAATTGCATGTGTAAGATTCGCACCCTGTTTAAATTAAAAGGCTATTTCTCGAATTTTCAAAAATCGCGCCTGTAATATTCGCGCCCTGTTTAAAGCAGAAGGCTACCACTCGAACTGCCAAAATTTGCATGTATAAGATTCGCACTCTGTTTAAAGTAAAAGGCTATCTCTCGAATTTTTAAAAATCGCACCTGCAAATTCGCGCCCTATTTAAAGCAGAAGGCTATTACTTGAACTGCCAAAAATTGATTGCATATGTAAGATTCGCATCCTGTTTAAAGTAGAAGGCTACTTCTCGAACTGCCAAAAATTGTATGTGTAAAATTCGCACCGTTTTTAAAATAGAAGGCTATCACTGGAACTGCCAAGAAATGCATGTATAAGATTCCCACCCTGTTTAAAGTAAAAGACTATCGATAGAATTTTCAAAAATTGCACCTGTAAGTTTCGCACCCTATTTAAAATAGAAGGCTATCACTCGAACTGCGTTAAACTACATGTATAAGATTCGCAACCTATATAAAGTAAAAGGCTACCGATAGAATTTTCAAAAATTGCACCTGTAAAAACCGCACCCTATTCGAAATACTAGACTATCATTCAAACTGCCAAAATTTGCATGTATGAGATTCGCACTCTGTTTAAAGTGAAAGCCTATCTCACGAATTTTCAAAAATCGTCCCTGTAACATTCGCGCCCTATTTAAAGCAGAAGGCTATTACTTGAACTGCCAAAAATTGATTGCATATGTAAGATTCGCATCCTGTTTAAATTAGAAGGCTACTTCTCGAACTGCCAAAAATTGTATGTGTAAAATTCGCACCGTTTTTAAAATAGAAGGCTATCACTGGAACTGCCAAGAAATGCATGTATAAGATTCCCACCCTGTTTAAAGTAAAAGACTATCGATAGAATTTTCAAAAATTGCACCTGTAAGTTTCGCACCCTATTTAAAATAGAAGGCTATCACTCGAACTGCGTTAAACTACATGTATAAGATTCGCAACCTATATAAAGTAAAAGGCTACCGATAGAATTTTCAAAAATTGCACCTGTAAAAACCGCACCCTATTCGAAATACTAGACTATCATTCAAACTGCCAAAATTTGCATGTATGAGATTCGCACTCTGTTTAAAGTAAAAGCCTATCTCACGAATTTTCAAAAATCGTCCCTGTAACATTCGCGCCCTATTTAAAGCAGAAGGCTATTACTTGAACTGCCAAAAATTGATGGCATATGTAAGATTCGCATCCTGTTTAAATTAGAAGGCTACCTCTCGAACTGCCAAAAATTGTATGTGTAAAATTCGCAGCGTATTTAAAATAGAAGGCTATCACTGGAACTGCAAAAAAATGCATGTATAAGATTCCCACCCTGTTTAAAATAAAAGACTATCGATAGAATTTTCAAAAATTGCACCTGCAAATTTCGCACCCTATTTAAAATAGAAGGCTATCACTCGAACTGCGTAAAACTACATGTATAAGATTCGCAACCTATATAAAGTAAAAGGCTACCGATAGAATTTTCAAAAATTGCACCTGTAAAAATCGCACCTTATTCGAAATACTAGACTATCATTCAAACTGCCAAAATTTGCATGTATAAGATTCGCACTCTGTTTAAGCTAGAAGGCTACCAATCAAACTGCCAAAAATTGTGTCTGTAAAATTCGCACCGTATTTAAAATAGAAGGTTATCGCTGGAACTACCAAGAATTGCACGCATATGACTCCCACCCTGTTTAAAGTAAAAGACTATCGATAGAATTTTTAAAAATTGCACCTGTAAATTTCGCACCCTATTTAAAATAGAAGGCTATCACTCGACCTGCGTAAAACTACATGTATAAGATTCGCAACCTATATAAAGTAAAAGGCTACCGATAGAATTTTCAAAAATTGCACCTGTAACATTCGCACCCTATTTAATATAGAAGGCTATTACTTGAACTGCCAAAAATTGATTGCATATGTAAGATTCGCATCCTGTTTAAATTAGAAGGCTACCTCTCGAACTGCCAAAAATTGTATGTGTAAATTTCGCACCGTATTTAAAATAGAAGGCTATCACTGGAACTGCCAAAAAATGCATGTATAAGATTCCCACCCTGTTTAAAGTAAAAGACTATCGATAGAATTTTCAAAAATTGCACCTGTAAATCTCGCACCCTATTTAAAATAGAAGGCTATCACTCGAACTGCGTAAAACTACATGTATAATATTCGCAACCTATATAAAGTAAAAGGCTAACGATAGAATTTTCAAAAATTGCACCTGTACAAATCGCACACTATTCGAAATACTAGACGATCATTCAAACTGCCAAAATTTGCATGCATAAGATTCGCACTCTGTTTAAAGTAAAAGGCTATCTCTCGAATTTTCAAAAATCGCACCTGTAAATTCGCGCCCTATTTAAAGCAGAAGGCTATCACTTGAACTGCCAAAAATTGATTGCATATGTAAGATTCGCATCCTGTTTAAATTAGAACGCTACCTCTCGAACTGCCAAAAATTGTATGTGTAAAATTCGCACCGTATTTAAAATAGAAGGCTATCACTGGAACTGCAAAAAAATGCATGTATAAGATTCCCACCCTGTTTAAAATAAAAGACTATCGATAGAATTTTCAAAAATTGCACCTGTAAATTTCGCACCCTATTTAAAATAGAAGGCTATCACTCGAACTGCGTAAAACTACATGTATAAGATTCGCAACCTATATAAAGTAAAAGGCTACCGATAGAATTTTCAAAAATTGCACCTGTAAAAATCGCACCTTATTCGAAATACTAGACTATCATTCAAACTGCCAAAATTTGCATGTATAAGATTCGCACTCTGTTTAAGCTAGAAGGCTACCAATCAAACTGCCAAAAATTGTGTCTGTAAAATTCGCACCGTATTTAAAATAGAAGGTTATCGCTGGAACTACCAAGAATTGCACGCATATGACTCCCACCCTGTTTAAAGTAAAAGACTATCGATAGAATTTTCAAAAATTGCACCTGTAAATTTCGCACCCTATTTAAAATAGAAGGCTATCACTCGACCTGCGTAAAACTACATGTATAAGATTCGCAACCTATATAAAGTAAAAGGCTACCGATAGAATTTTCAAAAATTGCACCTGTAACATTCGCACCCTATTTAATATAGAAGGCTATTACTTGAACTGCCAAAAATTGATTGCATATGTAAGATTCGCATCCTGTTTAAATTAGAAGGCTACCCCTCGAACTGCCAAAAATTGTATGTGTAAAATTCGCACCGTATTTAAAATAGAAGGCTATCACTGGAACTGCCAAGAAATGCATGTATAAGATTCCCACCCTGTTTAAAGTAAAAGACTATCGATAGAATTTTCAAAAATTGCACCTGTAAGTTTCGCACCCTATTTAAAATAGAAGGCTATCACTCGAACTGCGTTAAACTACATGTATAAGATTCGCAACCTATATAAAGTAAAAGGCTACCGATAGAATTTTCAAAAATTGCACCTGTAAAAACCGCACCCTATTCGAAATACCAGACTATCATTCAAACAGCCAAAATTTGCATGTATAAGATACGCACTCTGTTTAAAGTAAAAGGCTATCTCTCGAATTTTCAAAAATCGCGCCTGTAAATACGCGCCCTATTTAAAGCAAAAGGCTATTACCTGAACTGCAAAAAATTGATTGTATTTGTAAGATTCGCATCCTGTTTAAATTAGAAGGCTACCTCTCGAACTGCCAAAAATTGTATGTGTAAAATTCGCACCGCATTTAAAATAGAAGGCTAACACTGGAACTGCAAAAAAATGCATGTATAAGATTCCCACCCTGTTTAAAGTAAAAGACTATCGATAGAATTTTCAAAAATTGCACCTGTAAATTTCGCACCCTATTTAAAATAGAAGGCTATCACTCGAACTGCGTAAAACTACATGTATAAGATTCAAAACCTATATAAAGTAAAAGGCTACCGATAGAATTTTCAAAAATTGCACCTGTAACATTCGCACCCTATTTAATATAGAAGGCTATTACTCGAACTGCCAAAAATTGATTGCATATGTAAGATTCGCATCCTGTTTAAATTAGAAGGCTACCTCTCGAACTGCCAAAAATTGTATGTGTAAAATTCGCACCGTATTTAAAATAGAAGGCTATCACTGGAACTGCCAAGAAATGCATGTTTAAGATTCCCACCCTGTTTAAAGTAAAAGACTATCGATAGAATTTTCAAAAATTGCACCTGTAAGTTTCGCACCCTATTTAAAATAGAAGGCTATCACTCGAACTGCGTTAAACTACATGTATAAGATTCGCAACCTATATAAAGTAAAAGGCTACCAACAGAATTTTCAAAAATTGCACCTGTAAAAACCGCACCCTATTCGAAATACTAGACTATCATTCAAACTGCCAAAATTTGCATGTGTAAGATTGGCACTCTGTTTAAAGTAAAAGCCTATCTCACGAATTTTCAAAAATCGTCCCTGTAACATTCGCGCCCTATTTAAAGCAGAAGGCTATCACTTGAACTGCCAAAAATTGATTGCATATGTAAGATTCGCATCCTGTTTAAATTAGAAGGCTACCTCTCGAACTGCCAAAAATTGTATGTGTAAAATTCGCACCGTATTTAAAATAGAAGGCTATCACTGGAACTGCAAAAAAATGCATGTATAAGATTCCCACCCTGTTTAAAGTAAAAGACTATCGATAGAATTTTCAAAAATTGCACCTGTAAATTTCGCACCCTATTTAAAATAGAAGGCTATCACTCGAACTGCGTAAAACTACATGTATAAGATTCGCAACCTATATAAAGTAAAAGGCTACCGATAGAATTTTCAAAAATTGCAGCTGTAAAAATCGCACCCTATTCGAAATACTAGACTATCATTCAAACTGCCAAAATTTGCATGTATAAGATTCGCACTCTGTTTAAAGTAAAAGGCTATCTCTCGAATTTTCAAAAATCGCGCCTGTAAATTCGCGCCCTATTTAAAGCAAAAGGCTATTACCTGAACTGCAAAAAATTGATTGTATTTGTAAGATTCGCATCCTGTTTAAATTAGAAGGCTACCTCTCGAACTGCCAAAAATTGTATGTGTAAAATTGGCACCGTATTTAAAATAGAAGACTATCACTGGAACTGCCAAGAAATGCATGTATAAGATTCCCACCCTGTTTAAAGTAAAAGACTATCGATAGAATTTTCAAAAATTGCACCTGTAAATTTCGCACCCTATTTAAAATAGAACGCTATCACTCGAACTGCGTAAAACTACATGCATAAGATTCTCAACCTATATAAAGTAAAAGGCTACCGATAGAATTTTCAAAAATTGCACCTGTAACAACCGCACCCTATTCGAAATACTAGACTATCATTCAAACTGCCAAAATTTGCATGTATAAGATTCGCACTCTGTTTAAAGTAAAAGCCTACCTCACGAATTTTCAAAAATCGTCCCTGTAACATTTGCGCCCCATTTAAAGCAGAAGGCTATTACTTGAACTGCCAAAAATTGATTGCATATATAAGATTCGCATCCTGTTTAAATTAGAAGGCTACCTCTCGAACTGCCAAAAATTGTGTCTGTAAAATTTGCACCGTATTTAAAATAGAAGGTTATCGCTGGAACTACCAAGAATTGCACGCATATGACTCCCACCCTGTTTAAAGTAAAAGACTATCGATAGAATTTTCAAAAATTGCACCTGTAAATTTCGCACCCTATTTAAAATAGAAGGCTATCACTCGAACTGCGTAAAACTACATATATAAGATTCGCAACCTATATAAAGTAAAAGGCCACCGATAGAATTTTCAAAAATTGCACCTGTAAAAATCGCACCCTATTCGAAATACTAGACTATCATTCAAACTGCCAAAATTTGCATGTATAAGAATCGCATCCTGTTTAAATTAGAAGGCTACCCCTCAAACTGCCAAAAATTGTGTCTGTAAAATTCGCACCGTATTTAAAATAGAAGGTTACCGCTGGAACTACCAAAAATTGCACGCATATGACTCCCACCCTGTTTAAAGTAAAAGACTATCGATAGAATTTTCAAAACTTGCACCTGTAACATTCGCACCCTATTTAAAATAGAAGGCTATCACTCCAACTGCGAAAAATTGCATGTATAAGATTCGCAACCTGCTTCAAGTAAAAGGCTATCGAAACAATTTTCAAAAATTGCACCTGTAGAATTCGCAACGTATTTGAAATAAAAGGCTATCATTCAAACAGCCAAAAATTGCATGTGTAAGATTCGCACCCTGTTTAAAATAAAAGTCTATCTCTCGAATTTTCAAAAATCGCAGCTGTAACATTCGCTCCCTGTTGAAAGCAGAAGGCTATTACTTGAACTGCTACAAATTGCAAGTTTAAAATTCGCAGCCTGTTTAAGGTAGAAGGCTACCCCTCGAAATGCCAAGAAATGTATCTGTAAAACTCTCACCCTATTTAAAATAGAAGGCTATGACTGGAACTGCCAAAAATTGTAAGTGTAAGACTCCCACCCTGTTTAAAGTAAAAGGCTATCAATAGAATTTTCAAAAATTGCACCTGTGATATTCGCACTCTATTTAAAATAGAAGGCTATAACTCGAACTGCGAAAAATTGTATGTATAAAATTCGCACCCTGTTTAAAGTAAAAGCCTATCTCACGAATTTTCAAAAATCGTCCCTGTAACATTCGCACCCTATTTAAAGCAGACGGCTATTACTTGAACTGCCAAAAATTGATTGCATATGTAAGATTCGCATCCTGTTTAAATTAGAAGGCTACCTCTCGAACTGCCAAAAATTGTATGTGTAAAATTCGCACCGTATTTAAAATAGAAGGCTATCACTGGAACTGCCAAGAAATGCATGTATAAGATTCCCACCCTGTTTAAAGTAAAAGACTATCAATAGAATTTCCAAAACTTGCACCTGTAAATTTCGCACCCTATTTAAAACAGAAGGCTAACACTCGAACTGCGTAAAACTACATGTATAAGATTCGCAACCTATATAAAGTAAAAGGCTACCGATAGAATTTTCAAAAATTGCACCTGTAAAAACCGCACCCTATTCGCAATACTAGACTACCATTCAAACTGCCAAAATTTGCATGTATAAGATTCGCACTCTGTTTAAAGTAAAAGCCTATCTCACGAATTTTCAAAAATCGTCCCTGTAACATTCGCGCCCTATTTAAAGCAGAAGGCTATTACTTGAACTGCCAAAAATTGATTGCATATGTAAGATTCGCATCCTGTTTAAATTAGAAGGCTACCTCTCGAACTGTCAAAAATTGTATGTGTAAAATTCGCACCGTATTTAAAATAGAAGGCTATCACTGGAACTGCCAAAAAATGCATGAATAAGATTCCCACCCTGTTTAAAGTAAAAGACTATCAATAGAATTTTCAAAAATTGCACCTGCAAATTTCGCACCCTATTGAAAATAGAAGGCTACCACTCGAACTGCGAAAAATTGCATGTATAAGATTCGCAACCTGTTTAAAGTAAAACGCTATCTATAGAATTTTCAAAAATTGCACCTGTAACATTCGCACCCTATTTAATATAGAAGGCTATTACTTGAACTGCCAAAAATTGATTGCATATGTAAGATTCGCATCCTGTTTAAATTAGAAGGCTATCTCTCGAACTGCCAAAAATTGTATGTGTAAAATTCGCACCATATTTAAAATAGAAGGTTATCGCTGGAACTACCAAGAATTGCACGCATATGACTCCTACCCTGTTTAAAGTAAAAGGCTATCGATAGAATTTTCAAAAATTGCACCTGTAAGTTTCGCACCCTATTTAAAATAGAAGGCTATCACTCGAACTGCGTTAAACTTCATGTATAAGATTCGCAACCTATATAAAGTAAAAGGCTACCGATAGAATTTTCAAAAATTGCACCTGTAAAAACCGCACCCTATTCGAAATACTAGACTATCATTCAAACTGCCAAAATTTGCATGTATAAGATTCGCACTCTGTTTAAGGTAGAAGGCTACCCCTCCAACTGCCAAAAATTGTGTCTGTAAGATTCGCACCGTATTTAAAATAGAAGGTTATCGCTGGAACTACCAAGAATTGCACGCATATGACTCCCACCCTGTTTAAAGTAAAAGACTATCGATAGAATTTTCAAAAATTGCACCTGTAAATTGCGCACCCTATTTAAAATAGAAGGCTATCACTCGAACTGCGTAAAACTACATGTATAAGATTCGCAACCTATATAAAGTAAAAGGCTACCGATAGAATTTTCAAAAATTGCACCTGCAAAAATCGCACCCTATTCGAAATAATAGACTATCATTCAAACTGCCAAAATTTGCATGTATAAGATTCGCACTCTGTTTAAAGTAAAAGGCTATCTCTCCAATTTTCAAAAATCGCACCTGGAAATTCGCCCCCTATTTAAAGCAGAAGGCTATTACTTGAACTGCCAAAAATTGATTGTATATGTAAGATTCGCATCCTGTTTAAATTAGAAGGCTACCTATCGAACTGCCAAAAATTGTATGTGTAAAATTCGCACCGTATTTAAAATAGAAGGCTATCACTGGAACTGCCAAAAAATGCATGTATAAGATTCCCACCCTGTTTAAAGTAAAAGACTATCGATAGAATTTGCAAAAATTGCACCTGTAAATTTCGCACCCTATTTAAAATAGAAGGCTATCACTCGAACTGCGTAAAACTACATGTATAAGATTCGCAACCTATATAAAGTAAAAGGCTACTGATAGAATTTTCAAAAATTGCACCTGTAAAAATCGCACCCTATTCGAAATAATAGACTATCATTCAAACTGTCAATATTTGCATGTATAAGATTCGCACTCTGTTTAAAGTAAAAGGCTATCTCTCGAATTTTCAAAAATCGCACCTGGAAATTCGCGCCCTATTTAAAGCAGAAGGCTATTACTTGATCTGCCAAAAATTGATTGTATATGTAAGATTCGCATCCTGTTTAAATTAGAAGGCTACCTCTCGAACTGCCAAAAATTGTATGTGTAAAATTCGCACCGTATTTAAAATAGAAGGCTATCACTGGAACTGCCAAAAAATGTATGTATAAGATTCCCACCCTGTTTAAAGTAAAAGACTATCGATAGAATTTTCAAAAATTGCACCTGTAAATTTCGCACCCTATTTAAAATAGAAGGCTATCACTCGAACTGCGTAAAACTACATGTATAAGATTCGCAACCTATATAAAGTAAAAGGCTACCGATAGAATTTTCAAAAATTGCACCTGTAAAAACCGCACCCTATTCGAAATACTAGACTATCATTCAAACTGCCAAAATTTGCATGTATAAGATTCGCACTCTGTTTAAAGTAAAAGCCTATCTCACGAATTTTCAAAAATCGTCCCTGTAACATTCGCGCCCTATTTAAAGCAGAAGGCTATTACTTGAACTACCAAAAATTGATTGCATATGTAAGATTCGCATCCTGTTTAAATTAGAAGGCTACCTCTCGAACTGCCAAAAATTGTATGTGTAAAATTCGCACCGTATTTAAAATAGAAGGCTATCACTGGAACTGCCAAAAAATGCATGTATAAGATTCCCACCCTGTTTAAAGTAAAAGACTATCGATAGAATTTTCAAAAATTGCACCTGTAAATTGCGCACCCAATTTAAAATAGAAGGCTATCACTCGAACTGCGTAAAACTACATGTATAAGATTCGCAACCTATATAAAGTAAAAGGCTACCGATAGAATTTTCAAAAATTGCACCTGTAAATTTCGCACCCTATTTAAAATAGAAGGCTATCACTCGAACTGCGTAAAACTACATGTATAAGATTCGCAACCTATATAAAGTAAAAGGTTACCGATAGAATTTTCAAAAATTGCACCTGTAAAAACCGCACCCTATTCGAAATACTAGACTATCATTCAAACTGCCAAAATTTGCATGTATAAGATTCGCACTCTGTTTAAAGTAAAAGCCTATCTCACGAATTTTCAAAAATCGTCCCTGTAACATTCGCGCCATATTTAAAGCAGAAGGCTATTACTTGAACTACCAAAAATTGATTGCATATGTAAGATTCGCATCCTGTTTAAATTAGAAGGCTACCTCTCGAACTGCCAAAAATTGTATGTGTAAAACTCGCACCGTATTTAAAATAGAAGGCTATCACTGGAACTGCCAAAAAATGCATGTATAAGATTCCCACCCTGTTTACAGTAAAAGACTATCGATAGAATTTTCAAAAGTTGCACCTGTAAATTTTGCACCCTATTTAAAATATAAGGCTATCACTCGAACTGCGTAAAACTACATGTATAAGATTCGCAACCTATATAAAGTAAAAGGCTACCGCTAGAATTTTCAAAAATTGCACCTGTAAAAATCGCACCCTATTCGAAATACTAGACTATCATTCAAACTGCCAAAATTTGCATGTATAAGATTCGCACTCTGTTTAAGGTAGAAGGCTACCCCTCAAACTGCAAAAAATTGTGTCTGTAAAATTCGCACCGTATTTAAAATAGAAGGTTATCGCTGGAACTACCAAGAATTGCACGCGTATGACTCCCACCCTGTTTAAAGTAAAAGACTATCGATAGAATTTTCAAAAATTGCACCTGTAAATTTCGCACCCTATTTAAAATAGAAGGCTATCACTCGAACTGCGTAAAACTACATGTATAAGATTCGCAACCTATATAAAGTAAAAGGCTACCGATAGAATTTTCAAAAATTTCACCTGTAAAAACCGCACCCTATTCGAAATACTACACTATCATTCAAACTGCCAAAATTTGCATGTATAAGATTCGCACTCTGTTTAAATTAAAAGCCTATCTCACGAATTTTCAAAAATCGTCCCTGTAACATTCGCGCCCTATTTAAAGCAGAAGGCTATTACTTGAACTACCAAAAATTGATTGCATATGTAAGATTCGCATCCTGTTTAAATTAGAAGGATACCTCTCGAACTGCCAAAAATTGTATGTGTAAAATTCGCACCGTATTTAAAATAGAAGGCTATCACTGGAACTGCCAAAAAATGCATGTATAAGATTCCCACCCTGTTTAAAGTAAAAGACTATCGATAGAATTTTCAAAAATTGCACTGTAAATTTCGCACCCTATTTAAAATAGAAGGCTATCACTCGAACTGCGTAAAACTACATGTATAAGATTCGCAACCTATATAAAGTAAAAGGCTACCGATAGAATTTTCAAAAATTGCACCTGTAAAAACCGCACCCTATTCGAAATACTAGACTATCATTCAAACTGCCAAAAATGCATGTATAAGATTCCCACCCTGTTTAAAGTAAAAGCCTATCTCACGAATTTTCAAAAATCTCCCTGTAACATTCGCGCCCTATTTAAAGCAGAAGGCTATTACTTGAACTACCAAAAATTGATTGCATATGTAAGATTCGCATCCTGTTTAAATTAGAAGGCTACCTCTCGAACTGCCAAAAATTGTATGTGTAAAATTCGCACCGTATTTAAAACAGAAGGCTATCACTGGAACTGCCAAAAAATGCATGTATAAGATTCCCACCCTGTTTAAAGTAAAAGACTATCGATAGAATTTTCAAAAATTGCACCTGTAAATTTCGCACCCTATTTAAAATAGAAGGCTATCACTCGAACTGCGTAAAACTACATGTATAAGATTCGCAACCTATATAAAGTAAAAGGCTACCGATAGAATTTTCAAAAATTGCACCTGTAAATTTCGCACCCTATTTAAAATAGAAGGCTATCACTCGAACTGCGTAAAACTACATGTATAAGATTCGCAACCTATATAAAGTAAAAGGCTACCGATAGAATTTTCAAAAATTGCACCTGTAAAAACCGCACCCTATTCGAAATACTAGACTATCATTCAAACTGCCAAAATTTGCATGTATAAAACTCGCACTCTGTTTAAAGTAAAAGCCTATCTCACGAATTTTCAAAAATCGTCCCTGTAACATTCGCGCCCTATTTAAAGCAGAAGGCTATTACTTGAACTACCAAAAATTGATTGCATATGTAAGATTCGCATCCTGTTTAAATTAGAAGGCTACCTCTCGAACTGCCAAAAATTGTATGTGTAAAATTCGCACCGTATTTAAAATAGAAGGCTATCACTGGAACTGCAAAAAAATGCATGTATAAGATTCCCACCCTGTTTAAAGTAAACGACTATCGATAGAATTTTCAAAAATTGCACCTGTAAATTTCGCACCCTATTTAAAATAGAAGGCTATCACTCGAACTGCGTAAAACTACATGTATAAGATTCGCAACCTATATAAAGTAAAAGGCTACCGATAGAATTTTCAAAAATTGGACCTGTAAAAATCGCACCCTATTCGAAATACTAGACTATCATTCAAACTGCCAAAATTTGCATGTATAAGATTCGCACTCTGTTTAAGGTAGAAGGCTACCCCTCAAACTGCCAAAAATTGTGTCTGTAAAATTCGCACCGTATTTAAAATAGAAGGTTATCGCTGGAACTACCAAGAATTGCACGCATATGACTCCCACCCTGTTTAAAGTAAAAGACTATCGATAGAATTTTCAAAAATTGCACCTGTAAATTTCGCACCCTATTTAAAATAGAAGGCTATCACTCGAACTGCGTAAAACTACATGTATAAGATTCGCAACCTATATAAAGTAAAAGGCTACCGATAGAATTTTCAAAAATTGCACCTGTAAAAATCGCACCCTATTCGAAATAATAGACTATCATTCAAACTGCCAAAATTTGCATGTATAAGATTCGCACTCTGTTTAAGGTAGAAGGCTACCCCTCAAACTGCCAAAAATTGTGTCTGTAAAATTCGCACCGTATTTAAAATAGAAGGTTATCGCTGGAACTACCAAGAATTGCACGCATATGACTCCCACCCTGTTTAAAGTAAAAGACTATCGATAGAATTTTCAAAAATTGCACCTGTAAATTTCGCACCCTATTTAAAATAGAAGGCTATCACTCGAACTGCGTAAAACTACATGTATAAGATTCGCAACCTATATAAAGTAAAAGGCTACCGATAGAATTTTCAAAAATTGCACCTGTAAAAATCGCACCCTATTCGAAATAATAGACTATCATTCAAACTGTCAATATTTGCATGTATAAGATTCGCACTCTGTTTAAAGTAAAAGGCTATCTCTCGAATTTTCAAAAATCGCACCTGGAAATTCGCGCCCTATTTAAAGTAGAAGGCTATGACTTGAACTGCCAAAAATTGATTGTATATGTAAGATTCGCATCCTGTTTAAATTAGAAGGCTACCTCTCGATCTGCCAAAAATTGTATGTGTAAAATTCGCACCGTATTTAAAATAGAAGGCTATCACTGGAACTGCCAAAAAATGCATGTATAAGATTCCCACCCTGTTTAAAGTAAAAGACTATCGATAGAATTTTCAAAAATTGCACCTGTAAATTTCGCACCCTATTTAAAATAGAAGGCTATCACTCGAACTGCGTAAAACTACATGTATAAGATTCGCAACCTATATAAAGTAAAAGGCTACCGATAGAATTTTCAAAAATTGCACCTGTAAAAACCGCACCCTATTCGAAATACTAGACTATCATTCAAACTGCCAAAATTTGCATGTATAAGATTCGCACTCTGTTTAAAGTAAAAGCCTATCTCACGAATTTTCAAAAATCGTCCCTGTAACATTCGCGCCCTATTTAAAGCAGAAGGCTATTACTTGAACTACCAAAAATTGATTGCATATGTAAGATTCGCATCCTGTTTAAATTAGAAGGCTACCTCTCGAACTGCCAAAAATTGTATGTGTAAAATTCGCACCGTATTTAAAATAGAAGGCTATCACTGGAACTGCCAAAAAATGCATGTATAAGATTCCCACCCTGTTTAAAGTAAAAGACTATCGATAGAATTTTCAATAATTGCACCTGTAAATTTCGCACCCAATTTAAAATAGATGGCTATCACTCGAACTGCGTAAAACTATATGTATAAGATTCGCAACCTATATAAAGTAAAAGGCTACCGCTAGAATTTTCAAAAATTGCACCTGTAAATTTCGCACCCTATTTAAAATAGAAGGCTATCACTCGAACTGCGTAAAACTACATGTATAAGATTCGCAACCTATATAAAGTAAAAGGTTACCGATAGAATTTTCAAAAATTGCACCTGTAAAAACCGCACCCTATTCGAAATACTAGACTATCATTCAAACTGCCAAAATTTGCATGTATAAGATTCGCACTCTGTTTAAAGTAAAAGCCTATCTCACGAATTTTCAAAAATCGTCCCTGTAACATTCGCGCCCTATTTAAAGCAGAAGGCTATTACTTGAACTACCAAAAATTGATTCCATATGTAAGATTCGCATCCTGTTTAAATTAGAAGGCTACCTCTCGAACTGCCAAATATTGTATGTGTAAATTTCACACCGTATTTAAAATAGAAGGCTATCACTGGAACTGCCAAAAAATGCATGTATAAGATTCCCACCCTGTTTACAGTAAAAGACTATCGATAGAATTTTCAAAAATTGCACCTGTAAATTTCGCACCCTATTTAAAATAGAAGGCTATCACTCGAACTGCGTAAAACTACATGTATAAGATTCGCAACCTATATAAAGCAAAAGGCTACCGATAGAATTTTCAAAAATTGCACCTGTAAAAATCGCACCCTATTCGAAATACTAGACTAGCATTCAAACTGCCAAAATTTGCATCTATAAGATTCGCACTCTGTTTAAGGTAGAAGGCTACCCCTCAAACTGCCAAAAATTGTGTCTGTAAAATTCGCACCGTATTTAAAATAGAAGGTTATCGCTGGAACTACCAAGAATTGCATGCATATGACTCCCACCCTGTTTAAAGTAAAAGGCTATCGATAGAATTTTCAAAAATTGCACCTGTAAATTTCGCACCCTATTTAAAATACGAGGCTATCACTCGAACTGCGTAAAACTACATGTATAAGATTCGCAACCTATATAAAGTAAAAGGCTACCGATAGAATTTTCAAAAATTGCACCTGTAAAAATCGCACCCTATTCGAAATAATAGACTATCATTCAAACTGTCAATATTTGCATGTATAAGATTCGCACTCTGTTTAAAGTAAAAGGCTATCTCTCGAATTTTCAAAAATCGCACCTGGAAATTCGCGCCCTATTTAAAGCAGAAGGCCATTACTTGAACTGCCAAAAATTGATTCTATATGTAAGATTCGCATCCTGTTTAAATTAGAAGGCTACCTCTCGAACTGCCAAAAATTGTATGTGTAAAATTCGCACCGTATTTAAAATAGAAGGCTATCACTGGAACTGCCAAAAAATGCATGTATAAGATTCCCACCCTGTTTAAAGTAAAAGACTATCGATAGAATTTTCAAAAATTGCACCTGTAAATTTCGCACCCTATTTAAAATAGAAGGCTATCACTCGAACTGCGTAAAACTACATGTATAAGATTCGCAACCTATATAAAGTAAAAGGCTACCGATAGAATTTTCAAAAATTGCACCTGTAAATTTCGCACCCTATTTAAAATAGAAGGCTATCACTCGAACTGCGTAAAACTACATGTATAAGATTCGCAACCTATATAAAGTAAAAGGCTACCGATAGAATTTTCAAAAATTGCACCTGTAAAAACCGCACCCTATTCGAAATACTAGACTATCATTCAAACTGCCAAAATTTGCATGTATAAAACTCGCACTCTGTTTAAAGTAAAAGCCTATCTCACGAATTTTCAAAAATCGTCCCTGTAACATTCGCGCCCTATTTAAAGCAGAAGGCTATTACTTGAACTACCAAAAATTGATTGCATATGTAAGATTCGCATCCTGTTTAAATTAGAAGGCTACCTCTCGAACTGCCAAAAATTGTATGTGTAAAATTCGCACCGTATTTAAAATAGAAGGCTATCACTGGAACTGCCAAAAAATGCATGTATAAGATTCCCACCCTGTTTAAAGTAAACGACTATCGATAGAATTTTCAAAAATTGCACCTGTAAATTTCGCACCCTATTTAAAATAGAAGGCTATCACTCGAACTGCGTAAAACTACATGTATAAGATTCGCAACCTATATAAAGTAAAAGGCTACCGATAGAATTTTCAAAAATTGGACCTGTAAAAATCGCACCCTATTCGAAATACTAGACTATCATTCAAACTGCCAAAATTTGCATGTATAAGATTCGCACTCTGTTTAAGGTAGAAGGCTACCCCTCAAACTGCCAAAAATTGTGTCTGTAAAATTCGCACCGTATTTAAAATAGAAGGTTATCGCTGGAACTACCAAGAATTGCACGCATATGACTCCCACCCTGTTTAAAGTAAAAGACTATCGATAGAATTTTCAAAAATTGCACCTGTAAATTTCGCACCCTATTTAAAATAGAAGGCTATCACTCGAACTGCGTAAAACTACATGTATAAGATTCGCAACCTATATAAAGTAAAAGGCTACCGATAGAATTTTCAAAAATTGCACCTGTAAAAATCGCACCCTATTCGAAATAATAGACTATCATTCAAACTGCCAAAATTTGCATGTATAAGATTCGCACTCTGTTTAAGGTAGAAGGCTACCCCTCAAACTGCCAAAAATTGTGTCTGTAAAATTCGCACCGTATTTAAAATAGAAGGTTATCGCTGGAACTACCAAGAATTGCACGCATATGACTCCCACCCTGTTTAAAGTAAAAGACTATCGATAGAATTTTCAAAAATTGCACCTGTAAATTTCGCACCCTATTTAAAATAGAAGGCTATCACTCGAACTGCGTAAAACTACATGTATAAGATTCGCAACCTATATAAAGTAAAAGGCTACCGATAGAATTTTCAAAAATTGCACCTGTAAAAATCGCACCCTATTCGAAATAATAGACTATCATTCAAACTGTCAATATTTGCATGTATAAGATTCGCACTCTGTTTAAAGTAAAAGGCTATCTCTCGAATTTTCAAAAATCGCACCTGGAAATTCGCGCCCTATTTAAAGCAGAAGGCTATGACTTGAACTGCCAAAAATTGATTGTATATGTAAGATTCGCATCCTGTTTAAATTAGAAGGCTACCTCTCGATCTGCCAAAAATTGTATGTGTAAAATTCGCACCGTATTTAAAATAGAAGGCTATCACTGGAACTGCCAAAAAATGCATGTATAAGATTCCCACCCTGTTTAAAGTAAAAGACTATCGATAGAATTTTCAAAAATTGCACCTGTAAATTTCGCACCCTATTTAAAATAGAAGGCTATCACTCGAACTGCGTAAAACTACATGTATAAGATTCGCAACCTATATAAAGTAAAAGGCTACCGATAGAATTTTCAAAAATTGCACCTGTAAAAACCGCACCCTATTCGAAATACTAGACTATCATTCAAACTGCCAAAATTTGCATGTATAAGATTCGCACTCTGTTTAAAGTAAAAGCCTATCTCACGAATTTTCAAAAATCGTCCCTGTAACATTCGCGCCCTATTTAAAGCAGAAGGCTATTACTTGAACTACCAAAAATTGATTGCATATGTAAGATTCGCATCCTGTTTAAATTAGAAGGCTACCTCTCGAACTGCCAAAAATTGTATGTGTAAAATTCGCACCGTATTTAAAATAGAAGGCTATCACTGGAACTGCCAAAAAATGCATGTATAAGATTCCCACCCTGTTTAAAGTAAAAGACTATCGATAGAATTTTCAATAATTGCACCTGTAAATTTCGCACCCAATTTAAAATAGATGGCTATCACTCGAACTGCGTAAAACTACATGTATAAGATTCGCAACCTATATAAAGTAAAAGGCTACCGCTAGAATTTTCAAAAATTGCACCTGTAAATTTCGCACCCTATTTAAAATAGAAGGCTATCACTCGAACTGCGTAAAACTACATGTATAAGATTCGCAACCTATATAAAGTAAAAGGTTACCGATAGAATTTTCAAAAATTGCACCTGTAAAAATCGCACCCTATTCGAAATACTAGACTATCATTCAAACTGCCAAAATTTGCATGTATAAGATTCGCACTCTGTTAAAGGTAGAAGGCTACCCCTCAAACTGCCAAAAATTGTGTCTGTAAAATTCGCACCGTATTTAAAATAGTAGGTTATCGCTGGAACTACCAAGAATTGCACGCATATGACTCCCACCCTGTTTAAAGTAAAAGACTATCGATAGAATTTTCAAAAGTTGCACCTGTAAATTTCGCACCCTATTTAAAATAGAAGGCTATCACTCGAACTGCGTAAAACTACATGTATAAGATTCGCAACCTATATAAAGTAAAAGGCTACCGCTAGAATTTTCAAAAATTGCACCTGTAAAAATCGCACCCTATTCGAAATACTAGACTAGCATTCAAACTGCCAAAATTTGCATCTATAAGATTCGCACTCTGTTTAAGGTAGAAGGCTACCCCTCAAACTGCCAAAAATTGTGTCTGTAAAATTCGCACCGTATTTAAAATAGAAGGTTATCGCTGGAACTACCAAGAATTGCACGCATATGACTCCCACCCTGTTTAAAGTAAAAGACTATCGATAGAATTTTCAAAAATTGCACCTGTAAATTTCGCACCCTATTTAAAATAGAAGGCTATCACTCGAACTGCGTAAAACTACATGTATAAGATTCGCAACCTATATAAAGTAAAAGGCTACCGATAGAATTTTCAAAAATTGCACCTGTAAAAATCGCACCCTATTAGAAATAATAGACTATCATTCAAACTGTCAATATTTGCATGTATAAGATTCGCACTCTGTTTAAAGTAAAAGGCTATCTCTCGAATTTTCAAAAATCGCACCTGGAAATTCGCGCCCTATTTAAAGCAGAAGGCCATTACTTGAACTGCCAAAAATTGATTGTATATGTAAGATTCGCATCCTGTTTAAATTAGAAGGCTACCTCTCGAACTGCCAAAAATTGTATGTGTAAAATTCGCACCGTATTTAAAATAGAAGGCTATCACTGGAACTGCCAAAAAATGCATGTATAAGATTCCCACCCTGTTTAAAGTAAAAGACTATCGATAGAATTTTCAAAAATTGCACCTGTAAATTTCGCACCCAAATTAAAATAGAAGGCTATCACTCGAACTGCGTAAAACTACATGTATAAGATTCGCAACCTATATAAAGTAAAAGGCTACCGATAGAATTTTCAAAAATTGCACCTGTAAAAACCGCACCCTATTCGAAATACTAGACTATCATTCAAACTGCCAAAATTTGCATGTATAAGATTCGCACTCTGTTTAAAGTAAAAGCCTATCTCACGAATTTTCAAAAATCGTCCCTGTAACATTTGCGCCCTATTTAAAGCAGAAGGCTATTACTTGAACTACCAAAAATTGATTGCATATGTAAGATTCGCATCCTGTTTAAATTAGAAGGCTACCTCTCGAACTGCCAAAAATTGTATGTGTAAGATTCGCACCGTATTTAAAATAGAAGGCTATCACTGGAACTGCCAAAAAATGCATGTATAAGATTCCCACCCTGTTTACAGTAAAAGACTATCGATAGAATTTTCAAAAATTGCACCTGTAAATTTCGCACCCAATTTAAAATAGAAGGCTATCACTCGAACTGCGTAAAACTACATGTATAAGATTCGCAACCTATATAAAGTAAAAGGCTACCGATAGAATTTTCAAAAACTGCACCTGTAAAAATCGCACCCTATTCGAAATACTAGACTATCATTCAAACTGCCAAAATTTGCATGTATAAGATTCGCACTCTGTTAAAGGTAGAAGGCTACCCCTCAAACTGCCAAAAATTGTGTCTGTAAAATTCGCACCGTATTTAAAATAGAAGGTTATCGCTGGAACTACCAAGAATTGCACGCATATGACTCCCACCCTGTTTAAAGTAAAAGACTATCGATAGAATTTTCAAAAGTTGCACCTGTAAATTTCGCACCCTATTTAAAATAGAAGGCTATCACTCGAACTGCGTAAAACTACATGTATAAGATTCGCAACCTATATAAAGTAAAAGGCTACCGCTAGAATTTTCAAAAATTGCACCTGTAAAAATCGCACCCTATTCGAAATACTAGACTATCATTCAAACTGCCAAAATTTGCATGTATAAGATTCGCACTCTGTTTAAGGTAGAAGGCTACCCCTCAAACTGCCAAAAATTGTGTCTGTAAAATTCGCACCGTATTTAAAATAGAAGGTTATCGCTGGAACTACCAAGAATTGCACGCATATGACTCCCACCCTGTTTAAAGTAAAAGACTATCGATAGAATTTTCAAAAATTGCACCTGTAAATTTCGCACCCTATTTAAAATAGAAGGCTATCACTCGAACTGCGTAAAACTACATGTATAAGATTCGCAACCTATATAAAGTAAAAGGCTACCGAAAGAATTTTCAAAAATTGCACCTGTAAAAACCGCACCCTATTCGAAATACTAGACTATCATTCAAACTGCCAAAATTTGCATGTATAAGATTCGCACTCTGTTTAAAGTAAAAGCCTATCTCACGAATTTTCAAAAATCGTCCCTGTAACATTCGCGCCCTATTTAAAGCAGAAGGCTATTACTTGAACTACCAAAAATTGATTGCATATGTAAGATTCGCATCCTGTTTAAATTAGAAGGCTACCTCTCGAACTGCCAAAAATTGTATGTGTAAAATTCGCACCGTATTTAAAATAGAAGGCTATCACTGGAACTGCCAAAAAATGCATGTATAAGATTCCCACCCTGTTTAAAGTAAAAGACTATCAATAGAATTTTCAAAAATTGCACCTGTAAATTTCGCACGCTATTTAAAATAGAAGGCTATCACTCGAACTGCGTAAAACTACATGTATAAGATTCGCAACCTATATAAAGTAAAAGGCTACCGATAGAATTTTCAAAAATTGCACCTGTAAATTTCGCACCCTATTTAAAATAGAAGGCTATCACTCGAACTGCGTAAAACTACATGTATAAGATTCGCAACCTATATAAAGTAAAAGGCTACCGATAGAATTTTCAAAAATTGCACCTGTAAAAACCGCACCCTATTCGAAATACTAGACTATCATTCAAACTGCCAAAATTTGCATGTATAAAATTCGCACTCTGTTTAAAGTAAAAGCCTATCTCACGAATTTTCAAAAATCGTCCCTGTGACATTCGCGCCCTATTTAAAGCAGAAAGATATTACTTGAACTACCAAAAATTGCTTGCATATGTAAGATTCGCATCCTGTTTAAATTAGAAGGCTACCTCTCGAACTGCCAAAAATTGTATGTGTAAAATTCGCACCGTATTTAAAATAGAAGGCTATCACTGGAACTGCCAAAAAATGCATGTATAAGATTCCCACCCTGTTTAAAGTAAAAGACTATCGATAGAATTTTCAAAAATTGCACCTGTAAATTTCGCACCCTATTTAAAATAGAAGGCTATCACTCGAACTGCGTAAAACTACATGTATAAGATTCGCAACCTATATAAAGTAAAAGGCTACCGATAGAATTTTCAAAAATTGGAACTGTAAAAATCGCACCCTATTCGAAATACTAGACTATCATTCAAACTGCCAAAATTTGCATGTATAAGATTCGCACTCTGTTTAAGGTAGAAGGCTACCCCTCAAACTGCCAAAAATTGTGTCTGTAAAATTCGCACCGTATTTAAAATAGAAGGTTATCGCTGGAACTACCAAGAATTGCACGCATATGACTCCCACCCTGTTTAAAGTAAAAGACTATCGATAGAATTTTCAAAAATTGCACCTGTAAATTTCGCACCCTATTTAAAATAGAAGGCTATCACTCGAACTGCGTAAAACTACATGTATAAGATTCGCAACCTATATAAAGTCAAAGGCTACCGATAGAATTTTCAAAAATTGCACCTGCAAAAACGCACCCTATTCGAAATAATAGACTATCATTCAAACTGCCAAAATTTGCATGTATAAGATTCGCACTCTGTTTAAGGTAGAAGGCTACCCCTCAAACTGCCAAAAATTGTGTCTGTAAAATTCGCACCGTATTTAAAATAGAAGGTTATCGCTGGAACTACCAAGAATTGCACGCATATGACCCCCACCCTGTTTAAAGTAAAAGACTATCGATAGAATTTTCAAAAATTGCACCTGTAAATTTCGCACCCTATTTAAAATAGAAGGCTATCACTCGAACTGCGTAAAACTACATGTATAAGATTCGCAACCTATATAAAGTAAAAGGCTACCGATAGAATTTTCAAAAATTGCACCTGTAAATTTCGCACCCTATTTAAAATAGAAGGCTATCACTCGAACTGCGTAAAACTACATGTATAAGATTTGCAACCTATATAAAGTAAAAGGTTACCGATAGAATTTTCAAAAATTGGACCTGTAAAAACCGCACCCTATTCGAAATACTAGACTATCATTCAAACTGCCAAAATTTGCATGTATAAGATTCGCACTCTGTTTAAAGTAAAAGCCTATCTCACGAATTTTCAAAAATCGTCCCGGTAACATTCGCGCCCTATTTAAAGCAGAAGGCTATTACTTGAACTACCAAAAATTGATTGCATATGTAAGATTCGCATCCTGTTTAAATTAGAAGGATACCTCTCGAACTGCCAAAAATTGTCTGTGTAAAATTCGCACCGTATTTAAAATAGAAGGTTATCGCTGGAACTACCAAGAATTGCACGCATATGACTCCCACCCTGTTTAACTAAAAGACTATCGATAGAATTTTCAAAAATTGCACCTGTAAATTTTGCACCCTATTTAAAATAGAAGGCTATCACTCGAACTGCGTAAAACTACATGTATAAGATTCGCAACCTATATAAAGTAAAAGGCTACCGCTAGAATTTTCAAAAATTGCACCTGTAAAAATCGCACCCTATTCGAAATACTAGACTATCATTCAAACTGCCCAAATTTGCATGTATAAGATTCGCACTCTGTTTAAGGTAGAAGGCTACCCCTCAAACTGCCAAAAATTGTGTCTTTAAAATTCGCACCGTATTTAAAATAGAAGGTTATCGCTGGAACTACCAAGAATTGCACGCATATGACTCCCACCCTGTTTAAAGTAAAAGACCATCGATAGAATTTTCAAAAATTGCACCTGTAAATTTCGCACCCTATTTAAAATAGAAGGCTATCACTCGAACTGCGTAAAACTACATGTATAAGATTCGCAACCTATATAAAGTAAAAGGCTACCGATAGAATTTTCAAAAATTGCACCTGTAAAAACCGCACCCTATTCGAAATACTAGACTATCATTCAAACTGCCAAAATTTGCATGTATAAGATTCGCACTCTGTTTAAAGTAAAAGCCTATCTCACGAATTTTCAAAAATCGTCCCTGTAACATTCGCGCCCTATTTAAAGCAGAAGGCTATTACTTGAACTACCAAAAATTGATTGCATATGTAAGATTCGCATCCTGTTTAAATTAGAAGGATACCTCTCGAACTGCCAAAAATTGTCTGTGTAAAATTCGCACCGTATTTAAAATAGAAGGCTATCACTGGAACTGCCAAAAAATGCATGTATAAGATTCCCACCATGTTTAAAGTAAAAGACTATCGATAGAATTTTCAAAAATTGCACCTGTAAATTTCGCACCCTATTTAAAATAGAAGGCTATCACTCGAACTGCGAAAAATTGTATGTATAAAATTCACACCCTGTTTAAAATAAAAGCCTATCTGTCGAATTTTCAAAAATCGCACCTGTAACATTCGCGCCCTGTTTAAAACAGAAGGCTACCACTGGAACTTCCAAAAGTTGCATGTATAAGATTCTCACCCTGTTTAAAGTAAAAGCCTATCGATAGAATTTTCAAAAATTGCACCTGTAAAATTCGCACCCTATTTAAAATAGAAGGCTATCACACGAACTAAGAAAAATTTCATGTATAAGACTCTCATCCCGTTTAAGTTAGAATGCTGCCATTCGAACTACCGAAAATTACACCTGTAAAATTCGCAACCTATTTAAAATACAAGGCTATCATTCAAACTGCCAAAAATTGTACCAGCAATATTCGCACACTGTTTAAAGTAGAGGGCTATTACTCGAACTGCCAAAAATTGTATGTATAAAATTCGCACCCTGTTTAAAGTAAAAGGCTATTTCGCGAATTTTCAAAAATCGGACCTGTAATATTCACGCCCAGTTTAAAGCAGAAGGCTATTACTTGAACTGCCAAAAATTGATTGCATATGTAAGATTCTTAGAATATAGAGAGTACAGGAATTGTGATAAGCCAAATTTGGCGTAGTCAAATTCTGGGTGTGTTAGTATCTGTTGCCGCTGTAGTGATTGCTCAGTGCAGCCGTCTAGTAGAAACAATATAGAGAGCGGAGCAACAAGATATATGGTTGAAAATATTGCGTTTTCTCCCACCGAAAATGTTCTCATTCGATGTCACTACGCCAATATAGGGCGTGTTGTTAAACTAGGAATTTTTCTGCATGTCAAGCAGCTGTCAACTGTACCATCTGAATGTGATTGAGACTGAGTTTTACAGCACTTGACAGCTCATATCGTTTTGACAACTATGTAACTGTATAAACTTTTAAAATAAACCAGATATTAACATTTCTGAATTGTATTAAATTATTTTGGGTGAATCTAATATGGAAAAAATGAAAACACTTCTTTTAGACGAAAGTAGTTTTTCTGATTCTGCTGACGGTGAGATTGTATTACTGGTCAAACGACAAAGAATGGAAGATTGTTATACCATTTTATATCTCGTTCATATTAAATAAATCAACATATTAAAAAACATATCTTATATTTGTATTTAATATAAATAAAGGCACTTTTCATCTTTATAAATAAAATACATAATTTGTAAGAATGACATAGCAAGGGCAGTTTTTCGTTCCAGTTCTTCGCAACCTTCATGCTCACTATTATTTTTTGAGCTTTCCAGTCAATTGGGTACTTCTGGAACGCCGAACAGACTGCTGCAATAATTCGCCAATGAATTTCCACCTATTAAAACAATTTTACTAGTGTCATTTTAAATGTTTAAAAATGAAAACAGCAGCTTACCTTGCTCGTGCAGCATATCATATATAGAGTCTTCTATTTCGACAGTATAGCTTTTTCCATTTACTACCACCGTTAAATTCATTTTTACATTTTTCAGATAAAATTTTCTAAATAACAAAGTTTTTTAAACCGCACGGTTCTAATGAAAGTAAACACAAAATCATGCTTCACGCACACATGTATACATCAAGATAATCAAGTGCGTTCGGATCGCACTGGATTGTCTTTAAAGAAAAATTCTTAAAGCTGAGTATAGCAACACGTGACGTTTAAGAAATTCTGACTTTTACAACACTTTTGTCTTGAAGATCTTAAAGATTCTTAGTTTAGCAACACGCCCATACCCTGGGAATTTCTCATCTGTCAGAGACGTAAACAAATCTCCGTGGATGAAGAAATTTTTCGATATTTAATCGTTTTTGTTATGTATTTTTAATGTAATTTTATATAAAAAGAAGTACACAAAATAATATTTTATAACTATACTTGCCTAAAAAATAATTTCCCCCGTCGTACTTTGGTGTTATTGTGGCAATTTTCACCGAACACTTCATTCTGAAAATACATGAACATCACTTAGAAATTTATCACTATAATATCAACAGCTAATTACTTACACTCTTTACTTTATTTAGCACTACTTTTAAATATAATATCTTTCACTTTTCACAACTTTTAAATTACATTAAATTTCTTTCAAATTAGGAAAGTTCGTCTGACAACTGAAAATACATTTGTATCTTTCTTCAATATAATGCTGACCTACTTCACGGGTCTGTGAAAAAATCCACTTTCATACAAACGAATTTTACAGGTAACAACACTTCCTGTTGTCTCTATATTCTAAGATTTTTACTTTATATAAAATGGCTATTTTTTCTGTACATGTCTTTTAAGTTTCTATTTGTATTGTTTACAGTTGTTATTTATGCTGCTTCTAAATTTTATATTAAAAGCTTTTCCAAGAATTCCATTTCATTTTAAATAATTTATTAATGATATTTCATCTATATATATGTATGTGTTTATGTATCACGCTACATACCCCTCTAGTGAATGCCAGATATATATGACACTTATAGCCCGGTCATAGGTGCAATATATCAGCTGAGCGTTATTCAATTCAACAGAGTACAAACCTAAAGGTTGGCAGCCCTTGTCGAATTTTTGTTGTATCACCGCAACAATAGCGGTATCCAAAGCGTCTAACCATAGCGACACTTCGGCCGAAGCGATGGAAAAGGCGAGAATAGTCGTTTGTGCCAGTTGAACTTTAGCAAGCTCGAAGGAGTTAGTTGCTTGGCTAAACCAGTCCATGCGTTTAGCAACTTCTTTCTTAGACCCGAACAGACGGCTGTTTAACCTAGTGAGATGAACCGCAACGTGATAGAAATTAATCATTATTGATTTACGGTTTCAGGCATTTTAAGTATTAACATTGCTTCTGCACGATCGGATGACCTGGTGCACTTCGAGTTAATTTAGTTGCCTAAATATTTTTCTCGGGAGTGAACGTTTAAAATCAGTCCGTAATCCTGTAGTCGTTCGATATCTGTTCGATGTGAAAATAGTGCTCAACTTGAGACTTAGAAGCGATTAATATAAAGTCCAAATATACAAAACCGAAACAAAACCCTTGTAAAACAATGTGAATAAATCCTTGAAAGATGAGCAGTTTCACACAACCCAAACATCATACGTGTGAAGTCGAAAAGTCGATTGGAATTTTGTGGTATGCTTATGCTAAGTCAAGAGTTGTAAAATGTGTGCAATTTTCTAACCATTAGATGGAGTCATGTATTAAAGGTACTGTAACGGTCTGGTACCAGACTGGAATTCAGCATTCTGTAGTCACCGCATGAAACCTTATATATCGTGTTGATGCGTCGATGGAGACGCTGTTGCAGTGTGTAAGTTGTTCTGTGAATTGAAGTCTTCCGACACTGACCGGAAACATTGTTCAATGCACTTCTGTTGCATCGGAGAACTACCAGACGTTGGTTGAGCAGATTCCTCCGATGCAACACAAATGCATTGAAGATCGTTTCCGGCCAGTGTCGGAGGACTTCAATGCACCGAACAACTTAAACACTGAAACAGCCTCTCCGCCGAATCATAACCACGGTCAGGAAATATAAACAATAATCGAAACGAAAAATAATTAAAAACAAACAAAGTGTGCTCGACCTCAAGAAAAATTTGCAACGCAAGCAAATTCTGCTATGCAAGCATAATTCTTTATTGAGAAAATATTCACACCTGAGGTCATTGCTTTACCATGTCAACCCGTTGTGATTCATTCAGAAATGCTGACACTACAATTTCTGATTTTTAATTTTATGTACTGCAATTCTGCAAAAATCCTCCCTCTACAATTAGTAGAATTAGTGTAACCATTTAATATAAGTAAGCACAATAAAAGAGTAGATTTATGATTATGCCCGCTAATTTAGCTACTCCAAGCACACACACTGGGAGCTAAGCTAATTTAGTTACTCCAAACACACTTGCAGCAAAGCTAATTTAGCTACTCCAGAGACACAAACTGGGAGCAAAGCTAATTTAGCGACTCCATCCGGTTATGCATCCATCCGGTTATACAACAAACGTGCCAAACAACTGCTCGTATTACAGGGCATCAACACACAAATTTGGGGAAATTTTTTTAAGGGTACGGTGAAAACTAAGTTAAGCTTTGTTTTGTGTTGTTTTTTTTTTTTTTTTGTATTTAAAACAAACATCGAATTTGTTTTTTGTTTTTTTTTTTTTTGTCAGACAAAAATTAGAAGCATCGAAAATAAGAATCGGGCCGACTTTTGATAATTTTGTTTTTAGGCAATAGGAGGCTAAGGAAAGTAAATAGTAAGTCAAGAAGACTAATCGTTATTTTGTTTAATGGTCTTGTAATTTCAGTTGTTTTATATAAAGATCTGTCTTATCGGAAATAATTTTCTTTAAGAGTTTGAGTCTAGTTGTGTTTACAGATTAGTAGTCAATAAAGATAGGAGTTGTTGGGAATAATACTCGGCGGTGTATCAATGTCTGAATGGTACTAGCTTTGTTATATACCTTAAGTGCCCACAGGTAGGAGTAATATATTAACTAGGGAGGAATTAGCACGCTATCGGGCCCAGGAAAGGGAAGTGCAGGAAACTAGAGAAAGAATTTCTTTTCGGTAGGTCTTCACAGAGAAGTCAGTATCAAGACATTAATAAAGCGAACGCGAGTAAGGGGTTCAAGCCAAGGAAATTATTTTTCTGGAAATAGCCTAATGAGTAGAAGCAGAAGAACGAAATAAGAGTTAGCGTCGAGTGGAAAAGGGCGAAGAGAACGCAACAGGTTAATTCCAGAGGAAAGAAACATCTCCGGGGAGAATAGTCAGCAAGGCAGTATGAAGAGCGTGCACGTAAAAGTAATAGATCTAGTATCCAAATATGTGCCTGTTCTATCTGGTGAAGGATTATCCAAGAGGGCGAAAGAGGTGTATCTCTTTCTGAGCTATATTGAAGATCTACACGATCGATTGACAAATGAGGAACAGAAGATCTTCGTCAGGTGTATAAAGTATCGCCAAACGGACGATACGTTTTACTTGGCAAACTCGCAGTAGCCAATAGATGTTGATTCCTTGCAACAAGTAATCAAATCAGCTACATGCCCACATGCCTAGAAAATCTGTTTCTTTTTCTTGCGTTCACTTAATTGATTTAATTATTTCCTTATCACTTGTGGGGGGAACCAAAGATCGTTTTCGTTTTGGGTCCAATGTTTGTTCGAGGTCACCATGCACGCTGGGGAGTGGTTCGCTTGGTTGTAAATCGAATACTTCTCGTTCCTCTTTCTTTTAAAGCTCCGGTTTTTCTCGTATACATGAGAAAAAAAAAGTTATTTGTTTAATCCTTGGAATCTATTTTAAACAAAACGAATAATAAGAAAAAGAATATATTTATTTAACATTGATGAAGATTTTATTTATTTACTGTTTTGTTTTTATTTCTGATATTAATTATTAAATCTTCCTTTTATATTTTATAAGTTTTTGTATCTGACAATTTTTATTTTTATAATATTATTTTTGTACTGTAGTATCATTTAGTGAATTCAACTGGCATATATATAAAATGGACTGCTGGTACTACTGAAATTGCTTACATTATTTGACATTATTATGGAATCACTTTTGGTTTAACTAATTTATTCCGCGGAACTACGAATAATAAGTTCTATACAAAATACACCATAGCCCAGTTTCAGTTCAGTGGTTTCCCAAATGAATATATTGAATAGAAGTAGATGTAAATACAATATTTGTAATACTTTCTATGTCCCCCATACCTACATTTACGGGCAGGTAGACAGAAATTACTTAATTTTATTCCTTTAAAAATAAAGTTTAAAAAATATTTGATGTTGTAGGAGATAAGCTTCCAAGAATAAAAATAATTTGGAATGCTTCTGTAATTTTTTCTACTTTTAATATGAATATTAAAGCGAAAGTAAAACTTGAAATTAAAATAATTGTCACACCCAGCCATAAAAAGTTGACCCATATGAAATAAAAATCAGGCAGTCCATGTTATATATGTCAGTGGTATAGTCATTTTGATACTGAATTCTGAATACTACTAATCTATTTTTTTATAATGACACTTCTATATATATCCTATTATGCATACTAAGATGCTATATATTTTTACCTTAGAATATAGAGAGTACAGGAAGTGTGATAAGCCAAATTTGGTGTAGTCAAATTCTAGTTGTGTTAGTATCTGTTGCCGCTGTAGTGAACGCTCAGTACAGCCGTATAGTAGAATCAATATAGAGAGCGGGGCAACAAAATATACGGTTGAAACACTGACTTATAACAATGGACTGAGCGTATTGTCATTTTCCTATAGGAAAGCATGGCACAAGTTTTATAGTTCTCTCTTTCGCCCTATGGCAGAGTTAGAGCTACCAACGGAAAAAATTGCATTCTGGAACATTTGCTTATGCCATTTGATGTTTTTATGTTGGCTACAGATGCAATAACCTCAGAAGGAATAAGGTAAAGATAGTGTTTACCATGCTCCGTCTCTCTTGCCCATAAGCAGGATTCAGTTAAGAATAACTTTTGAAAATTAAAATAGGAATGAGTTTAATTCCTTATAAGCGATTAAAATATCACTTGGACACAAGAAAATACATTTTTTTAATTTAATTCGATTTTCGGGTGTAAAATTTCATCTGATTGGTTGAGTTTTACATATTTTTTATGTAATCGTTTTAAAGGGTGCTCTAACGGTGATATACAGAAACACAATATTTTTTGTGCCACATGAAATAGCAAATCGCTCAGTCCATTGTTATAAGTCAGTGGGTTGAAAATATTGCGTTTGCTCCCACCGAAAATGTTCTTATTCGATGTCACTACGCCAATATACCCTGGGAATTTCTCATCTGTCAGAAACGTAAACAAATCTCCGTGGATGAAGAAATTTTTCGATATTTAATCGTTTGTGTTATGTATTTTTAATGTAATTTTATATAAAAAGCTGTGTAAAGTACATAAAATAATATTTTATAACTATACTTGCCTAAAAAATAATTTCCCCCGTCGTACTTTGGTGTTATTGTGGCAATTTTCACCGAACACTTCATTCTGAAAATACATGAACATCACTTAGAAATTTATCACTATATTATCAACAGATAATTACTTACACTCTTTACTTTCTTTAGCACTACTGTTAAGTAAAATATCTTTCACTTTTCACAAGTTTTAAATTAAATTCAAAATGTTGCAAATTATAAAATTTCGTTTGACAACTGTAAGTACATTTGTCTCTTTCTTCAATATAATGCTGACCTACTTCACGGGACCATGAAAAAATCCACGCTAATGCATACGAATTTTACAGGTATCAACACTTCCTGTTGTCTCTATATTCTAAGGTAAGATTCGCATCTTGCTTAAGTTAGAAGGCTACCCCTCGAACTGCCAAAAACTGTATCTGTAAAATTCGTACCGTATTTAAAAGAGAAGGCTATCACTGGAACTGCCAAAAATTGCATGGATAAGACTCCCACCTTGTTTAAAGAAAAGGCTATCGATAGAATTTTCAAAAATTGCACCTGTAATATTCGCACGCTATTTAAAATAGAAGGCTATCACTCGAACTGCAAAAAATTGCACCCTATTTCAAATACAGGGCTGTCATTCAAACTGCCAAAAATTGTACCTGCAATATTCGCACCCTGTTTAAAGTAGAGGGCTATTACTCGAACTGCCAAAAATTGTATGTATAAAATTCGCACCCTGTCTAAAATAAAAGGCTATCTCTCGAAATTTCAAAAATCGCACCTGTAAAATTCGCGCTCTATATAAAGCAGAAGCCTATTACTTGAACTGCCAAAAATTGCATATGTAAGATTCGCATCCTGTTTAAGTTAGAAGGCTTCCTCTCGAACTGCCAAAAATTGTATCTGTAAGATTCGCACCGTATCTAAAATAGAAGGCTATCACTTGAACTGCCAAAAATTGCATGTATAAGACTCCCATTCTGTTTAAAGTAAAAAGCTTTCGTTAGAATATTCAAAAATTGCACCTGTAACATTCACACCTATTTCAAATACAAGGCTATCATTCAAACAGCCAAAAATTGCATGTGTAAGATTCGCACCCTGTTTAAAGTAAAAGACTATCTCTCGAGTTTTCAAAAATCGCACCTGTAACATTCGCGCTCTGTTTAAAACAGAAGGCTATTACTTGAACTGCCACAAACTGCAAGTTTATAATTCGCACCCTGTTTATGGTAGAAGGCTAGCCCTCGAACTGCCAACAATTGTATCTGTAAGATTCGCACCGTATTTAAAATAGAAGGCTATCACTGGAACTGCCAAAAATTGCATGTGTAAAACTAACACCCTGTTTAAAATAAAAGGCTATCGATAGAATTTTCAAATATTGCACCTGTAATATTCGCACCCTATTTAAAATAGAAGGCTATCACTCGAACTGCGAAAAATTGCATGTATAAGATTCGCACCCTGTTTAAAGTAAAAGGCTATCTCTCGAATTTTCAAAAATCGCACCTGTAAAATTCGCGCCCTGTTTAAAACAGAACGCTATTACTTGAACTGCCAAAATTTGCACGTGTAAAATTTGCACCCTGTTTAAGTTAGAAGGCTACCCCTCGAACTGCCCAAAATTGAATATGTAAAATTCGCACCGTACTTAAAATAGAAGGCTATCACTGGAATTGCCAAAAATTGCACGCATAAGACTCCCACCCTGTATAAGAATTTTCCAAAATTGCACGTGCAACATTCGCACCCTATTTAAAATAGAAGGCTATCATTCGAACTGCGAAAAATTGTATGTATAAAATTCGCACCCTGTTTAAAATAAAAGCCTATCTCTCGAAATTTCAAAAATTGCAACTGTAACACCTATTTAAAATGCGAAAAATTGTATGTATAAAATTCGCACCCTGTTTAAAGTAAAAGGCTATATCTCGAATTTTCAAAAATCGCACCTGTAATATTCGCACCCTATTTAAAATAGGAGGCTATCACTCGAACTGCGAAAAATTGTATGTATAAAATTCGCACCATGTTTAAAATAAAAGGCTATCTCTCGAATTTTCAAAAATCGCACCTGTAACATTCGCGCCCTGTTTAAAGCAGAATGCTATTACTTGAACTATCAAAAATTTCATGTATAAGACTCACATCGTGTTTAAAGTAAAAAGCTATATATAGAATTTTCAAAAATTGCATCTGTAATATTCGCACCCTATTTAAAATAGAAGGCTATGACTCGAATTGCGAAAAATTGCATGTATAAGATTCGCCGCCTGTTTAAATTAAAAGGCTATTGTTAGAATTTTCAAAAATTGCACCAGTAATATTCGCACCCTATTTCAAATACAAGGCTATCATTCAAACAGCCAAAAATTGCATGTGCAAGATTTGCACCCTGTTTAAAGTAAAAGGGTATCTCTCGAATTTTCAAAAATCGCACCTGTAGCATTCGCGCCCTGTTTAAAGCAGAAGGCTATTACTTGAACTGCCACAAATTGCACGTTTAAAACTCGCAGCCTGTTTAATGTAGAAGGCTACCCCTCGAACTGCCAAAAATTGTATCTGTAAAATTCGCGCCGTATTTAAAATAAAAGGCTATCGATAAAACTTTCAAAAATTGCACGTGTAACGTTCGCACCCTATTTAAAATAGAAGGCTATCACTGGAACTGCGAAAAATTGCATGTAAAAGATTCGCAACCTGTTTAAAGTAAAAGGCTATCGATGGAATTTTCAAAAATTCCACCTGTAATATTCGCACCTTATTTAAAATACAAGGCTATCATTCAAACAGGCAAAAATTGCATGTATAAGATAAATGAGTGATAAATGCGACAATTGTAAGGAAATTTTTTCTGACCCTAAAGATATAATAATGTGTACTTTGTGCAAAAATTATTATCATTCTAAATGCACAAGTGTTAAAACTCTTGAGAACTTTGGGAAATTTGGTCAAAAACGTGAGCAGTTTAAATGTGATAGATGCAAATCACTAAAGATCACATGTGAAAAAAAATTTTAATATCGGCGACTTGATAAATGGTGTGTTTGAAAGATTTAAACTCGAATTGGATAATTCAAAGGTAACAAATAACGAGATATTAGAACTTAAGTGCTGTGTGCAGTTTATGTCAGATAAGTTTGATGAGTGTAATTCTAAGACAGACAAGGTACTGAATGAATTGAAGCAGTTAAAGATAAAGAATAATCAACTTAAGGAAGATATTAAAAATTTGAAGGAAGGAAATCATTTATTACTAAGAGATATCAGAAAAGAAAACGTAGTTATCAGCGGTGTGAAAGAAAGAAGAATCGAGTGTGTTGCTGCGGTAGTCAAGGCAGTTGCAAAGGCCGTTAACCTCGAGCTTGATGACAATGACCTGAGTCATATTTATCGGCAAAAAAAAACAAACGGATCAGAAGGCAGCATCAGTAATATCGTTGTGAAATTCACCAAACGATCCACTAGATACCATCTGATAACAGCTTATAGAACCTCCGTTCAGGCGAATAAAACAGGCCAGGGCATTCTAGCGCAAAGCGTAAATAAAGAACTCGGTGAAGGACGGATTTTTGTAACCGAACATTTGACTCCGAATACTGCAAAATTATTGATGCAAGCCAAACGGGATATTATGAATAAAAGCTACAAATATTGCTGGGTAAGAGATGACAAAATATATGTCAGAAAAGCGGAAAATTGTAGAGCCATCCTAATAAGAAGTGAAGATGATCTGTTAAATTTAAATTAGGGTTTATTATTGGATTAAATTAACTTATGTGCGTATATTGATTGAATTAGATGAATGTACTGATAGACATATTAGAGGTTTATGATGAAGTATCTACTATAGAGCTATGCAATGAAATAGAAACTAAAAATTTTTATATAGATGAAAGTAAAACCTTTAATATTTTTCATATGAATATAAGGAGCATAAGTAAACATTTTGATGAACTTAAAATACTCTTAAGTAATATAGATGTAGATTCTGATGTAATAGTGTTAACTGAAACTTGGCAAGACGACTATAGCTGCTTTTAACTGGAAAATTACATCAGATTTGATAAACCAAACCATTACAATAAATGTGATGGAATTGTCGTATATGTCAGAGATGAGCTTCATGTAAGTAAGTTAAGTTACAATACAATACAATACGTTTATTGAGGGAAAAGTACACAAAATTTTGAAATCTTTTAAGAGTACTAGTTACTATAATTGGCACTAGATAGAACGTACTAAGCAAGTATATATCTAATCATATAAGTTTATATTAATGTATGAATTTTCATCAAAACTAGAAGAGTTGAATGTAACTAAATTACAGAAATTACAAATATACAAAATTGCAAAGTTACGAAGTTGTAAAGTTTTAAAGTTTGTGGCTTCAAAAGGGGATAAAAAGGTATTAAAAGAGAAGCGAAGATACAAACGCAATTGATGGACTAGACTAGATGAGATTTAAATGGTGTCCTGAATGTACCGACAGTACTCGCAGATCTAATATTGGATGGTAAGGCGTTCCATAAACGAATGGTATAGACCAGATAAGAACTTTCCATAATAGATTTCCGAAATTGGGGAATCACTAGGTGTTGATTTCTTACAGACGATGTAAATTCGAAAAATACTCTCAGATAATCGGGTTTGCCTGACTTTAGGAGATTATATAAGAATATTAGCGCGTTTTGGTTTATATAATCGTTCAACGAGCAACCCAGTACTATGGGTCGTAGATGTGAGAAATGGTCGAATCTGCGCAGACCAAAAATGAAACGAACACAATCGTTAGATGCCACATCTACCTTGCGGTGACAGACACTATCTAGTTTGGGAAAAATGATCCTACCATAGGTAAAATAAGGGAATATCAGTGTCTTGACAAGTTTTAGCTTCAGCTCAATTGGCAGAATATTAGCTGAAAGCAAGAGTCTTCGCAAGCCACTATAGACTTTTCCCAGCATAGAGCTGATATAGTCGCAGCAATTCTTGGCATTCAGCACAATTCCCAGGTTAGCTACTTTCTTTGAAACGGGTATCGTAAAGTCGTTTAACTCTACTGAGGAAAAATCAATTAAATCTCGATTATTACTGCTGAAATAAAAAAATATACATTGCGACTTAGTCGGGCCACGCAATCCTCGAGAAGGCCGATTGGTCTGTTTATATACAGTTGTACGTCGTCAGCGTACATATGAATCCTCACATCTTTTAGTACGCTTGGAAGATCATTTATATAGGCACTGAAGAGGAGTGGGCCGAGGATTGATCCTTGGGGTACACCACATGCTATTTGACCATCCACCTCAATGCAGTGAAAGATGTTATCCCACGGCAAAGAAGGCATTAGCTAAAAAGGGACTCTACATCAATGCTCCCATAGTCACGGTATGAGACATGTTTATAACGCGGTATCATATCCAGCCTGAAAGCATAATTAAGGAATAGAATACCATAGTCAATTGTGCTGAATGAAAGGAGCTGATTTTGAAGATTGACTTTATCCCTATCCGAAACAATTAAAAGATCAAGAGTCGAAGGATTTGATGTATTAAAAAAGTAGGCGAAGTATTGACAATATTGAGATGCAGGGATTGAATAAGATGAGCAAATTGGTCTGTTAATGCTCTGCGGTGAAGAAGATTTATGTTGAAGTCGCCACCAATCACACTACACTTTCATAATGTTGGGTAACGTGTGATAACGTATTCTCTAACTCGCGGACTGCATCATCACTAAACTGTTTAGGTGGAAGATATACCGAGGTTAAGACACATTTATCGTTATTGGAACTAATTTCGATGCACACAAATTCACACAGCAAAGCTTCAGAAGAAGATATAAGTTTGGCTTTAAGGTAATCCTTAATGTAGACAGCAACAACCCCGCCAACACGGTCCCACCGATCGCTGCGAAACATGTTAAAGCCAGGAATGGAAACTTGAAATGATGGGATTGCAGCATTCAGCCATGTCTCACTTACAAAAATTGCATGCACGTCGGAGTCTGTAAAAATGAATCGAAAATCATCGATCTTGTTACGAATGCTTCTTGCATTCACAGTACATATATTTAAACCCAAAAATTGGTTTCCTAGTATTTTCAATACAGTTCTTACCTGGTCCATACTCGAGAAATTATCCATACTCATAGACGTGGAAAAGCCCGCCGGCGTACTCAGACACATAACCTCGCAACACTATAATCATCGCAGAATGAAAACTAGAATTAAGTATCCACAAGAGAAACCACAAATTATTAGAAAATAAAAACAAAGTTTGAAACAAATTCATAATTCAATTAAAGAAATTTCAGTAAGAACATTACAAGAAAGTAAGAGTAGCATGTAATTTCTAAATAGAATAAGCTTTAGTCCATTTGTATAAAAAACTACGATTATAACAAGGATTGCATTATGGTAGCTCCGTAGAATTAGCAGCATATTACGTTCAGGCACACAAAATCTAGCTTTGTACAAGGTTATCTAACAGATCTCCTCGGGTGATTCTGAGTGCATTACCATCTCGACGAATTTTGACTCATAGCAGTCCATCTTTTGTACGGGCTGAATGTATTTTCCCTGTTTTCGAGGTTTCAAAGCTTCACGTAAGAGACAGCTATTTCTGGGAGTCAAGCTCTCATTTATATAAATTAAAGAGTCTGAAGAGAAACCTCCGAGATCGGCAAGCCGGATACCCCTTCGTCGACGATATGATGATAGGAAAGCTCTTTGTTCGGTTGGGCACGAGAAACGTACTACAATGAGGTTATCATTGCGAAGAGACTTTGCTTTAATGCGAAAAGCATCAATGTATGGCGAAATTGGATGGTAGACCACAGCAGCAATATTTTTACAAGTGTTTACCAAATTTTCAGATTGTTGGTAAGGTATTCCACGTATAATTACGTCGCTGAGGCGATGATTCCTATGTACGTCATCAAGTTGATCTTGAAGAGACTTCATGGTTTGTGCGACTTCCGTCTTCAGTTTTTCGCAGTTTTTAATTCTTTCATCGAAAGAGCGTATGGCGTCATCAATTTTTGCGGAGATTCGATCCTCGACTTTCTGCAAGCGCAGTTCGATCATGGGCATAAATCTAGTTTCCAATGTCTGAATTAATTTCTCCACAATCGCTGGCGAAAGCTCTCTCATACTGACACTACTTCTCGTTACAACTTGGGAGCCTGTATCTGTATTCGAAGTTGATGGAGTTTTCTCTTTTTTGTTATCTTTCCCCACCATAGTGAGAGGAGAGGACAGAAATTACCAACAGGAGTTTCCAGTTGCAACAGCACTAACTGTATTAGCACTAAACAGTTTTAGTAATTAATTGGATTAATTTAATTTCCACTATAATCAATCACCACGAAAACGCCAATCATACACAAAATAGTTCGCGACACACTATAGGAAATCAAAATGAGAATTTGCCACTTACAATCACGGATATATTACTTTATAGCTAGCCAACTCGGGAGCCACTCGAAAACACGTCTATACTCTAGGGTACATCACACAACTATATGACTTGCCAAATTATTGAAGCCAATGCACTGCATTTGCAAATTACCGCTCATGGGAATGTGATCATTAATATCGCAAACATTTACAGATCCCCTAGTTTCAATCCAAATAATTTCGTTAATTCTCTTGAAGACTTTTTATGTTCCTTAGGTGATAAAACAAATCATATTATCGTGGATGATATAAATATTGATATTATAAAGGGAAAATTTACTCCTATTGTGGGTGAATACATGGATACTTTATCAAATCATGGCTTTAATAAATACCTGCTTGGACTGACTCGTGAAAAGGCTTGCTCGGATCATATTTTTTGTAAAATTGGTGGAAATCTGGATTTTTCACCTGCTGTTCTTGAAACGTTCACAACTGACCATTATTCAACGCTAACTAAATTGACATTTAACGACATCGAAGGCGCATTGTATATACATAAAAGTAAAGTTCGGCCTAAAGTAAAACCAGTGAAGCTGTGGGCTACTGCAGGGATAATTTCTTCAATTAGAATAAGGAATAATCTAGCACGACAAGTAAAGGCAACCTTTCAACGAAATCTTAAAAACTAGATACAAAACTTACAGAAACATATTAACTTCAATCATCAGGGCTGCAAAAGAGTCTTATTATTCACAGGTGATTAACACGATTTCTGATAACCCTAGAAAAGTTTGGGACAAAATAAACGAAATAACTGGATCTAGTAAAAATGTTCAAAATATAAAGGAAATCCAGACAACGGATGGTACGTTACTAACAGAACCATTGCAATTAAGTAATGAGCCTAACAACCATTGCATGACCGTGGGTATGCAAATATCAGATACACTTGAAAATGATGGTGCTTCTGTTCTTAATTTACATAAACAGTCTATGTTAGTTGGAACAAAACAGCATTCAGGGTCATATTGTATGTTTTGCTGATGACACTGTACCAATATTCAAAAGCAAGGACTGGACACAAACACCTCTACTAGCTAATCGCGGCCTATGCTTAATTTATTCCTGGCTAAGATGCCATAAACTAGAATTAAACTTAGATAAGACTAAAGCATTATACTTTGGAAATAAAACGTTTGAAAATAATACACATTATGTTATCCAAATTATTGGAACACCGGTAGAGACAGTTACTGATTATAACTACCTAGCAGTCACGATTGATAGTAGGCTCAAGTGGGATAAACATATTATATATCTATGCAAAAAACTAAGAAACACGCTGTACAAAGTAAGAATTTTATGTAATATACTTAAGGCTAATCATATGAGAATTGTGTACTTTGCTATCATACAATCAGTAACACAGTACGGTGTATTGGCTTGGGACGCAACTTATTCGGCAGTTATTACGCCCTTAAATAATTTGTACAGCAAGATCGTCAAAGCTTCCTTAAAAAAGTCAAAATACTATTCTACTACTCTGGCTTTCTCCCAATTCGAAGTTATGAATGTTCGGCAAATCTACACATACACTCTATTCCAATTCATGTATGTAAATTTGGCAAATTTTGAATTGCACTCGATAAGATATCAGACTAGAAGGCAGGCTATTTGTCCTCTTGCTACAACTAGATGCAAAAAAAGCTTATCACAAAGACATGCAAGTACTATAGGTCCTAAAGTTTATAATGTTTTACCAAATTCTATTAAAGGTTCCTTAAATAATGAGAATTATAAAGTAGTACTTAAGCAATTTGTTTTTAGCAATCCCGATATCTTTAATAATTGTTTTGCATGAAACTAGTTATTTCAACTTTGCTATTAAATTAAGTCTAAGTACGTTGAATTTTGAACTAGTATTAAGAAAAACATTAATAATTAGATATTAATTAGATAACTTTTAATTCTGTCACGGCACTTCACCCTCAAGCTCTGCTTATGTGAATTGCTGGTTAGTAAATTTTTGAGATATATAACTAATTTATGTAATATAACGAAACCACAATAAATTGAAATTGAATTGAAATTGAAATTGAGTAATAGCCTTCTGCTTTAAACAGGCGCGAATATTACAGGTGCGATTTTTGAAAATTCGAGAGATAGCCTTTTACTTTAAACAGACTGCGAATTTTATACATGCAATTTTTGGAAGTTTGAATGATAGCCTTGTATTTTAAATAGGGTGCGAATTTTACAGGTGCAATTTTTGGTAGTTCGAATGACAGCATTCTACCTTAAACAGGATGCGAGTCTTATACATGCAATTTTTCGCAGTTCGTGTGATAGCCTTCTATTTTAAATAAGGTGCGAATTTTACAGATACAATTTTTGGCAGTTAAACAGGGTGCGAATTTTACACATGCAATTTTTGGCAGTTCAAGTAATAGTGGTCTGCTTTCAACAGGGTGTGAATCTTATACATGCAATTTGTCGCAGTTCGAGTGATGTCCTTCCGCTTTAAACAGAGTGCGAATTTTACGCATGCAATTTTTGGCATTTCAAGTAATAGCCGTCTGCTTTAAACAGGGAGGGAATTTTGCAGGTTCAATTTTTGGCAGTTCGAATGATAGCCTTTTACCATAAATAGGGTGCGAATATTATAGGTGCAATTTTTGAAAATTTGAGCGACAGCCCTTTCCTTTAAACAGGTTGCGAATCTTATACACGCAATTTTTGGCCGTTTGAATGATAGGCTTGTATTTTAAATAGGGTGCTAATTTTACAGGTGCAATTTTCAGTAGTTCGAATGACAGCATTCTACCTTAAACAAGTTGCGAATCTTATACATGCAACTTTTCGCAGTTCGAGTGATAGCCTTCTATTTTAAATAGGGTGCGATATTACAGGTGCAATTTTTGAAAATTCTATAGATAGCATTTTACTTTAAACAGGGTGGGAATCTTATACATACATTTTTTGGTGGTTCCAGTGATAGCCTTCTATTTTAAATACGGTGCGAATTTCACAGATGCATTTTTTTGGCAGTTTGAGGGCTAGCCTTCTACATTAAATAGGGTGCGAATTTAACACATGCAATTTTTGGCAGTTCAAATAATAGCCGTCTGCTTTAAACTGGTTGCAAATCTGATACGTACAATTTTTGCCAGTTCCAATGATAGGCTTTTACTACAAATAGGGTGAGAATGTTACAGGTGCAATTTTTGAAAATTCGAGCGATAGCGATACCCAGGAATTCATTAGTCGAGGAAGTTGCTGAGTTCCATATTGTACTGCAAAATAATAAAACAGTGTGTTCTGCTTGTTGAGCTAATATTCCAGTCTTCAAAAAGTTATTGCAATTACCTGACAGTCATTAAAAATAGTTCCCGGTTTAGATTTTATTCCTTATATAGATTTACCAAGCTTTTTCTTATACGTTACAATTTTTTCCTATAACTTGGATCAGGTCTGGAATTCTGAATCTAATTTTAATTTTAATGTGATCTTGACATTTTTGAAATAGAGTTTAGTTTAATATTATATAAATTCAGGTAAATTTTTAGTTCTATATTAAAGGGTTGTTGTTTTAAAAGACTTGCCAATTTATTTCTGAGCTTAATAGATGTTAATAATACCACCGTTACCCATTGCTTGATCAATTTTGTTTCCGGCCTTTGAACAAACTTTTCAATTTTTGTGGGCCCTTGGTTATAGACTGCAATATTTCAAATAGTTTATTCATACATTCTTCAGCATTTATTTTACTGTGGACTTCAGACCAATCTTGTAAATTTATTTCAGCTGCTTGTTTGTTATAATAAAACTCAAAAAAAATTTAGAAGTGTCATCTGAGCCAGTATAATTGGACTTAAATCTATTACCTAAACAAAAATTAATTTCGCTAGGCGCTATGTTATGTTATGTTTGCAGAATATATGGTCAAAACAGGATTGATTTGTTTCACTATATCTTGTGGCACAAAATAAATTTTTCAAGAAACCATTTTTAGTCAGTGTATCGAAATATTCATGACTGGAGAATTTCTATGATTATATTCCCTATGTTCAGTGCTGAACAATAACTTTTTCATTTTAGTTCAATATGTAAAAAATTCACGCTAAATTCATTTACCTGTGCCAATAACAAGGTTCAAACTTCACTCGTAATCACAATAATCAATTGCATTTTTTGTTTACAATTCCGCGTGCTTTCTTTGTTAACCTACATATAGCATGGGCGATGAATTTAGTGTGATGCAACATAATGCGCATATGCATTTCTTTATTACGAGAATTTCTTAATAATTTGTTTTTCATGTTCCAATATTTTTGTATTGCATTCTTTATTTCTTTTCTAAATGTCATCATTTTTTGTATATAAATTAAGTGTGCTAGTCGAATAAAATTTAGAGTTAAAATCGAACGCGACGAGTTTTTAATTTACTAGTAGTTTTCGACCTCTCCATACGTTGTAGGAATTCAAGAACCATTGAATTTCCTCTACACATGGTCCTTCGAGCCATTAAATCAAAGTTAGTATACTACTATATAGCGTCTCAAAGAATACTTTGAGGAAGCTATAGCCAGCCAACGATCAAGAACTTTGCTCATCATCAGAAAAATTCTACTGTATACTACTATATAGCGTCTCAAAGAACACATTGAGGAAGCTATAGCCAGCCAGCGATCAAGAACTATGTTAATCATCAGAAAAATTCTACTGTATACTACTATATAGCGTCTCATAGAACACTTTGAGAAAGCTATAGCCAGCCAGCGATCACGAACTTTGTTCATAATCAGAAAATTCTACTATATACTACTATATTACGTCTCAAAGAACACTGAGGAAGCTATAGCCAGCCAGCGATCAAGAACTTTGTTCATCATCAGAATATTCTACTACATACTACCACATAGCGTCTCAAAGAACACTTTGAGGAAGCTATAGCAAGCCAGCGATCAAGAAGTTTCTTCAGAATAGCACTAAAATAAAACCAGCAAGGCTCAAATTAAGTTTGACTGCTTGTGATATACTCCAAACAGTTCCAGACATCTTCTCGAGCTATCACTCAACTTCAAGCAGCCAGACTCAAATTAAGTTTGAGTATTTGTGGGATACGCCATACAGCACCAGACACCTCCTGTAATTATCGCCTAATCCATCAGTAGTCATGACGCCAGTAGTAAGTCTTACTAGAGCTACAAAAACAACTGGCCGACAATATCTCGATATATCGATAAATATTTCAAAAGACGGCTCCTCACGAAAGACTCCAGAATATCTAACTTCCAAAAACGATGCTTTAAACATATATTGGGAAGAATTTAATAAGAACCACGAGCAATTAAAGATCTCCCTCAATAATGAACATTCCTACTTTATAAAAGTTATTTACACGAAAACGCAAAAATTTTTTCAAACAGCGCAACAGGCACTTAATGAGTACAGTAAGGCCAATTTTCCAAACATATCGCTGCCGCCTCCAACAATTGCAGCATCCGTTACTTCAGATACAGTTAAAGAAATCCCCAATCAAACAAGTCTTCGGGATACTACTCATTCTCTACCATATTTGGAAGCTGCCAGACTCAATAATCTTCCAAAACTACCTCCGATGAAGATTTCAAAGTTCAACGGAGACTATTAAACTTGGAAACCGTTTATTGACATGTTTAAAAATATCATTCATATAAACCCCTGCTTAAGCGAAGTGGAAAAGATGCAGTACCTTCTCTACCATCTAGAAGGTGAAGCCAGGAAGGTTATAAGCCACCTTCAGTTAAGCAATAATAACTAAAAAACCGCTCTACAACTTATTGAAGCAAGGTATAATAACAACAGAAAAATTACTACCTGTATAAACACCATTATGGACCTAAAAAGGGTAGAGCACAGGTGCCAAGCAGACATCATAATACTTCATGACACCCTAAAAGAGTGTTTAGAAGCATTGAATAATTTGAACTGTAGGACAGGAGAATGGGGTCCAATTATTGTCTGCATCACCATGAAGAAATTAGATCCAGAAAGCTTGCGCTTGTTTGAAGAGAGTCTCTCCAATCCCAGGGAAATGCCACCTACAACAGAGCTACTTAACTTCCTTGAAAAACGTTTCCAGATCCTAGACTGTATAAAAAGTTCAAAACAAGTGAATTCAGAAGCTATAAATTATAACAAGAAGAAGTTTTTCTACTCTTCTACTATATCAAAAAATATATGTGCTTTCTGCAGTAATGATCACAGTGTATTCCAATGTGTAGAGTTCAAAGCAGCAGTCTGAGAGAAAACTTGTGAGCTCACGAGGCAGTTCAGTTTGCAAAATGAGGATATTACAACTTTGCACAACAAGATTAAAATCCCTAGCGTGTTGCTCCCAACTGCAATGGTAAGAGTATCAAATGGATTTGGCCAAACAGAGCTTCTAAGAGCGCTGATTGATCCTGGATCACAGGCATCCTTAATCACTGAGGAATCTGTCCAAAATTTAAGACTACCTAAAGAGCGAATCAGAACAACAATTATGGATGTCAACAATGCGAAAACTGCAAAAGCCACCAGCGAAGTGAGCATTAAAATACTACTGCCGTACAAGAATAACTCCCTGCTTCGAATAGAAGCACTGGTGTTAGAAAAACTTTTTCATTTCTCCCAGATGGAATAATACCAGAAGTTGGTTCAACCAGGTAAGGAAGCATGGTCTTAGCAGACCCCAACTTCAATAAACCAGGTCCAGTTGACTTGATTCTTGGAGCTGATGTTTATGCAAATATAATTTTGGATGGTGTTATACAAGGCCAACCAACTGCACAAAATATAAAACTGGACTGGATCCTCTTTGGAAATACTCCCAATGCCTCTCAGGAAACTAACAAAATCTCAAGTTTTCTTTCAATTAGTGAGATAGACCAGAAACTGGAACAATTTTGGGAAATAGAGAATACCACACCCAGTCAGGAAAACGATGATTGTACGCAGCACTTTGAAAATACGCATAAAAGAACCCAATATGGACGGTATATAGTCCGACTACCTTTCAGGAAAAATTTAGGGACATTAGGTTTTTCAAAACACAAGGCTGTTGCTTGCCTGCCACAAATGGAAAAAAGGTTGAGCAAAAATCCTAATGACATGGCAGAATACAACAAATTTCTCACAGAATATTTAACCTTGAGAGAAAAGCGTATTACTTGCCACATCACGCAATATTCAAAGGAGACAGTTCAACTACAAAACTACGGGTAGTGTTTAATGGATCCAGCAAGACAGATTCTGGGTCAAGCCTGAATGATCTCCTTCATACCGGAAAAAAGCTTCAGCAAGATCTAAGCCAAATCCTGTTAAGATGGAGGCAGCATCGTTTTGTTTTTACTGCAGACATTGAAAAAATATTCAGGCAGATTATGGTGGCAAAAGAGGACCGAAATTACCAACGCATATTATGGCGAAAAAATCCTGACGAACGCATTCAAGAGTTTGTCTTAAACACCGTTACTTATGGAACAGCTCCCGCCACATATCTTGCAGTCAAGGTCCTAATGCAGCTTGCTCAAGATGAAGGCGAACAACTTCCCGTCGGAAAAAGAGTGCTAATGACAGATTTTTATGTAAACGACATGCTGTCAGGAGCGAATACTGTATCAGAAGCCAAGGAACTTCAAAGTCAAATATTTGTGCTCCTAAACAAAGGAGGATTCAATCTTCGGAAATGGACCTCCAACAATGAGGAATTATTAAGAAACATTCCTGAGGAGATTATCGAAAAGGGAATTCTAAAAATTGGTGCAGAAAATGCCATAAAAACACTGGGAATACACTGGAATCCCAAAAAAATGAACTTTTCTTCCAGCTGAAAACAGAGGAAGAGGTTACAAAACTAACCAAACGGACTTTACTATCAAAAATTGCAGCATTATTTGACCCCCTCCGGTACCTTTCATCAGTAACAGTAACAGCTAAACTCCTCATGCAATCATTATGGAAGGCTGGGATAGACTGGGACCAAATTCCACCCACAGAAATAACAAACTCTTGGAGGCAACTCGAAGCAGACCTAAAAAATCTACAACAAATTAAAATTCCGCGATGGATCAAATACCAACCTGGGCAACATATTCAGCTCCACGGCTTCTGCGGCGCCTCCGAAAAAGCATATGCGGCCGTAGTATACCCCTCACGAATAACAGATTCTCTGGGGAACGTGCGTATAACGCTACTAGCAGCACGAACCAAGGTGGCGCCCTTAAAACTAAAAGTTACAATACCACGATTAGAGCTCTGTGGTGCTGTCCTGTTAACACAATTGTTAAAATCAACCATCACATCTTTGGATATCGAATTACCGGAAGTATTCGCCTGGTGCGATTCTGAAATCACATTGGCATAGATTACAAAGAATCCGAACACCTGGCAGCAGTTTGTAGCAAACAGGGTGTTCGAAATACACAATAACTTTGACAAGGCCATATGGAGACATGTGAGATCAGGTCAAAATCCTGCGGACATTGTCTCGAGGGGAATTAGCCCAACCAAGCTCGTAATTCGAGATCTTTGGTGGAGAGGGCCACTCTGGCTCAGTCAAACACCCAATGCATGGCCATCCAACAAGCTAAAAATAGTTAGTGATAAAGAAGTGAAAACGCAAGTCATGGCATTAAAAGCAACAATTCAGACAGAAGAAATCTTTACCTGCTCAACATACACGAAACAAATAAGGATTATAGCTTATAGTCTCAGGTTCATCAAAAATTGTAAGAAGTCCATAACACAAAGAAATCTTGCACATCTATTTTCTGATGAACTCCTTGAAGCCAAGTATCGCATCATCAAAATTGTGCAGTTGCAGGAATTTTCGGATGAAGTAGAAGCAAAGAGCAAAAACAGACCAATAAGAAAGACAATAAACTTCTTTCGTCGCTTAATCCATTTTTTGATAATGAGGGAATTTTGCGAGTAGGCGGCAGAATAAAGAATTTTCTACTGCCAATGGATGCCAAGCACCAAATACTTTTACCACAAAAACACCATACAACAAATATAATTATAGATCACGCACATCAGCAAACGTTACACGGTGGTACACAATTAACTTTAAATTACATAAGGATGAACTTCTGGATCATTGATGGGAAAAGAGTAGTCCAAGGAAGGAATCATAAGTGCATAAGGTGTGCAAGATTTGATCAAAACAGTAATACTCCTTACCGCAAGCCCGAATCATTCCGTCGCCGCCATTCTAACACTGTGGTATCGATTATTCTGGTCCATTTCTCACAAAAGCATCAAAAGGCAGAGGAATTAAAACCAATGAAGGATAGATTGCCTTGTTCATTTGTTTAGTAACAAAGGCAGTCCACCTGGAATTTGTCACCGACCTCACCACTGATGCATTTTTAGCGGCTTATAAAAGGATTCTTTCTCCCCGGGGAACCTGCAAGCAAATATTTAGTGACAATGGCACCAACTTCGTCGGTGCCAGAAACAAGATGTATAAGGAGCTACAATTAGCAATCAATCGATCTACAAAGCAAGCGGCAGAGACCACAGCTAATGATGGCACTGACTGGAAGTTTATTCCCGCAGCTAGTCCTCATATTGGAGGATTATGGGAGGCTGGAGTAAAATCAGTAAAGGGACATCTAAAAAGAGTTCTAGGAGAAACGCTGCTAACGTATGTAGAATTCAGCACAGTACTGTGCCAAGTAGAAGCCTGCTTGAATTCACGACCAATAGGGCAACATTCCAGCGATCCTACAGACTTGGAACCCTTGTCGCCAGGGCACTTTCTGATTGGACGACCGCTCATAGCACCACCACAATCTGAAGTAGCTACACAAGAATCTCATCAGAGATTGAAGTTAGTCACGAAACTGCATCAAGGTATCTGGAAGCGCTGGTCTCAAGAATACCTATCGTTGCTTCAGCAGAGAAGCAAATGGAAGACTTTGGGGAAAAATCCAGTGATCGGAGAATTGGTCTTGGTTAAAGAAGGTACTTTACCACCACATACATAGGTGGCCACTAGGGCGAATTACCCAAATACATCCGGGAGATTATGGCGTAGTCCGAATTGTTTCGGTGCAATACAAAAACTGTATTAAGAAACGGCCTATTCACAAGATCTGTCAACTACCTATATCCATACTAAATTCAGAAGACACGAGCGAAGCTCCAAATTCAATCACGACAATGACTACTTTAGTAACTAAATCAGAGGCGAGAATAAATACAGTGTCAAGAAGTCTTGAGTCTGCTCCAAATAAAAATAACAAGAAACGAAAATCTTGCTCCATTCTGCAGTCAGAGCCAAAGTTGTGGTCACAGCTCAATCATTTCGATAAAATTTCATCCACAGAACCAAAACGGAAAAAGAAACCAACCATTGCACCTTGCACCTGGGCACAGAACCTGCTGCTTACAACCTTGTCTCTACTTTATTGGTTAACGATAGTTTTCGCCCAAGACTATGAAATATTCCAACCCAAGCCGGGGCTCTTTCTGGAGAACTGGGGGCACGCACAAATTAAACGTGGGAACCTTCGCCTACAGGTCGCACTTTCTAAAGCAGAAATAATCACTTATCAGAAAAACATTGATAATACTTGGAACCAGAGAAAAGACATGTGTGAACAAACAAGAGAGCTCACAAAAATGACGCACTGCCAAACACTGTTTGAACGTGTATCCCCAAGAAGAAATCATCTCTTTAAGACCTTGAAAGAAGTTATCAGTACAACGGAGCCGAAGGGCAGATCTAAGAGGGGGATACTTGGCAGTCTTTTAACCAGCATCTTTGGAGTAAATGATCAAGTATATACTGATATTGAGCTTTTGTAAGAGAATCAGCACAATCTTTTGCACTCAACCAATCAACAGATGCTTCTTTTATCCACGAAAATTAATCAATCAGCATTTCTCATATATGAGAAACTATGAAACTATGAAACTTTGACGCCCGATTAACTCCAGTAATTTCTTCTGTTAAAGAAATGGCTACCTGGTATTCCACCGCAGATCATAACAGAATCGCCATTGAAGTACTCGCTACATTTATCAGTACTGAAGATTACTACAGCGACCTACAAGAAAAATATCAAACCTGGTTAAACGCACTCCATAACCACGGGCATTTATTTGATTTTGTCAGCCCACATGACATTGGTCTTTTAATTCAAAATATGTCGCATAATATTGGAACCAATCTCCAAATACTATCAACACCACAAGTACAACTTGATGTGAAACAAGTAAATGATATCTGAATATTGTCGAAACAAGCAGGTACGACTTAATTCATGTAACACCCACTCCTTTCGTGATTACAATCAACACATTTGCTATAGCTGACGTAAAACTCACAACACTGGCCGTAAGTTTTGACCACCAAACTTACTTTTCTCTAGAAGAAACACAGCTGAAGGCCTGCGCAATCAGCGAACATAAGACTTATCTCTGCACGCCAGCCATCGTCTATAGCATTGCTGACAGTCCATCATGTATAATCGACGAGATTTATAATCGTCATCCAAGAACAACATTTCAAATGAACCAGATAAGCTTAACAGGAATAGTCTGGATGGCCTTAATGACAAACACCTGGATGTACACAACCAATGAGACCAAGGTTGCTGCAATTATCTGTAAAGGCTCGAGAAGAGAACTGTTATTAAACAATACTGGAGTTATTCGCCTTCGAGATGAGTGCTATCTGAAAACAAAGGAAATAATCTTGAAGACAAACTTGGACCAGAACATAGAAGTTGTCTCCAGCCATATGAAGGAAGTGGTACCAGATTCGATAAAATTAAACTTCAACAAGCCTCCTGCTCTGATGCAACCTGGAGTATTGATTCCCTGCAATAAGCAGTTCATGGAATTCACTGTAGAACCAAATCTTAATCCAATAATACTCAAGAAGGCTCTTGTTCTACACACCGTTGCGGCGACAACGACAGTATTTCTATTCATCCTATTACTACTAGTTTGGAGATACTGGACCAAGGTCAAGTCGATTCTACAGTGCTGTTACAAAGGGGACAAACAGAATTCCATCTATGAGGAACCTGCTGTTCAGCTTGAGTCACTTTAGCAACAGTTCAACAAAGCCATACGTTCTGGCGGGCCCCAGCATGTTCAGTGCTGAAAAATAACTTTTTCATTTTAGTTAAATATGTAAAAAATTCACGCTAAATTCATTTATCTGTGCCAATAACAAGGTTCAAACTTCACTCGTAATCACAATAATCAATTGCATTTTTTGTTTACATTTCCGCGTGCATTCTTTGTTAACCTACATATAGCATGGGCGATGAATTTAGTGTGGTGCAACATAATGCGCATATGCATTTCTTTATTACGAGAATTTCTTAATAATTTGTTTTTCATGTTCCAATATTTTTGTAATCCATTCTTTATTTCTTTTCAATTTTTTGTATATAAATTAAGTGTGCTAGTCGAATAAAATTTAGAGTTAAAATCGAACGCGACTAGTTTATAATTTACTAGTAGTTTTCGACCTCTCCATACGTTGTAGGAATTCAAGAACCATTGAATTTCCTCTACACACCCTATTCTAAAGTGATTCGTGGGTTTTTCAGTTTTGTACAAATATTCGTCGAGAGATGAGATGAAGTCGTTTACACTAGCGTTAGGAAGTCTATAATATATAGCTCTCATGTTAACTGATAATTTTCTAATTCCAGCGCATTTGCTGAAGTAAATATATTTTAAAGGTATGCAAGGTGTATTCTGATTTAACGTAAACATTTTGTCATATTTACATATTTAGTTTGGATAAACATATCTATTTAGATAAATATAGTCTGTTGCAATCTAACATGTTTTAATAAGTACATATAATAACATCCATATCCCCTTCTACTTTATTTAAAATTATTAATAGCTCATCTAAATTCTTCGCCAGGCTACGAATATTAATGTGAAACATTTTTAAACACTTCTTTGAGACAACTAGACAACTTCTACAGTAAATTCATTTTAAAATATTCAAATAGTTCAGCCATATAAAAACCTAAAGCTATCTTATCAACTAAAAAGACAACAATGTGTCTCATTTTTGTCTAGTTTGAGCTTTATTTTATTTTTATTATTATTCATTTAATTATTTTTGTCTCTTATATGTAAATACTTTACAATAAAGCTCTAATCTAATATTAAATTCAATGTGCTCACTCATGCTCTTCTGTTAATTTAGTAAACAACTATATGTACTCGAGAACTTGTAAATCTGTCAAAACATGACGTGTATCTAAGCTTAGGTTATTAATAAAATATTACTGAATTTGAATTTAAATATATCTTTAAATGTACATGTATGAGGTGTTCGGTAAATTAGTAGATTGGAGTATGCCTATGGACTCCTTAGAGATTCTTCGCTCTGAAAATCACTTTTGAAAAATTTTCATTTTTCTAATGGAGTGTAGTCATTTCAACATTCAGAAATCCTTTCAGGTATATAGCAGGATCAAACTAGAGCCCATTGAGGACATTTCAAAGTTGTGGTCACAGCTCAATCATTTCGATAAAATTTCATCCACAGAACCAAAACGGAAAAAGAAACCAACCATTGCACCTTGCACCTGGGCACAGAACCTGCTGCTTACAACCTTGTCTCTACTTTATTGGTTAACGATAGTTTTCGCCCAAGACTATGAAATATTCCAACCCAAGCCGGGGCTCTTTCTGGAGAACTGGGGGCACGCACAAATTAAACGTGGGAACTTTCGCCTACAGGTCGCACTTTCTAAAGCAGAAATAATCACTGATCAGAAAAACATTGATAATACTTGGAACCAGAGAAAAGACATGTGTGAACAAACAAGAGAGCTCACAAAAATGACGCACTGCCAAACACTGTTTGAACGTGTATCCCCAAGAAGAAATCATCTCTTTAAGACCTTGAAAGAAGTTATCAGTACAACGGAGCCGAAGGGCAGATCTAAGAGGGGGATACTTGGCAGTCTTTTAACCAGCATCTTTGGAGTAAATGATCAAGTATATACTGATATTGAGCTTTTGTAAGAGAATCAGCACAATCTTTTGCACTCAACCAATCAACAGATGCTTCTTTTATCCACGAAAATTAATCAATCAGCATTTCTCATATCTGAGAAACTATGAAACTATGAAACTTTGACGCCCGATTAACTCCAGTAATTTCTTCTGTTAAAGAAATGGCTACCTGGTATTCCACCGCAGATCATAACAGAATCGCCATTGAAGTACTCGCTACATTTATCAGTACTGAAGATTACTACAGCGACCTACAAGAAAAATATCAAACCTGGTTAAACGCACTCCATAACCACGGGCATTTATTTGATTTTGTCAGCCCACATGACATTGGTCTTTTAATTCAAAATATGTCGCATAATATTGGAACCAATCTCCAAATACTATCAACACCACAAGTACAACTTGATGTGAAACAAGTAAATGATATCTGAATATTGTCGAAACAAGCAGGTACGACTTAATTCATGTAACACCCACTCCTTTCGTGATTACAATCAACACATTTGCTATAGCTGACGTAAAACTCACAACACTGGCCGTAAGTTTTGACCACCAAACTTACTTTTCTCTAGAAGAAACACAGCTGAAGGCCTGCGCAATCAGCGAACATAAGACTTATCTCTGCACGCCAGCCATCGTCTATAGCATTGCTGACAGTCCATCATGTATACTCGACGAGATTTATAATCGTCATCCAAGAACAACATTTCAAATGAACCAGATAAGCTTAACAGGAATAGTCTGGATGGCCTTAATGACAAGAAACACCTGGATGTACACAACCAATGAGACCAAGGTTGCTGCAATTATCTGTAAAGGCTCGAGAAGAGAACTGTTATTAAACAATACTGGAGTTATTCGCCTTCGAGATGAGTGCTATCTGAAAACAAAGGAAATAATCTTGAAGACAAACTTGGACCAGAACATAGAAGTTGTCTCCAGCCATATGAAGGAAGTGGTACCAGATTCGATAAAATTAAACTTCAACAAGCCTCCTGCTCTGATGCAACCTGGAGTATTGATTCCCTGCAATAAGCAGTTCATGGAATTCACTGTAGAACCAAATCTTAATCCAATAATACTCAAGAAGGCTCTTGTTCTACACACCGTTGCGGCGACAACGACAGTATTTCTATTCATCCTATTACTACTAGTTTGGAGATACTGGACCAAGGTCAAGTCGATTCTACAGTGCTGTTACAAAGGGGACAAACAGAATTCCATCTATGAGGAACCTGCTGTTCAGCATGAGTCACTTTAGCAACAGTTCAACAAAGCCATACGTTCTGGCGGGCCCCAGCATGTTCAGTGCTGAAAAATAACTTTTTCATTTTAGTTAAATATGTAAAAAATTCACGCTAAATTCATTTACCTGTGCCAATAACAAGGTTCAAACTTCACTCGTAATCACAATAATCAATTGCATTTTTTGTTTACATTTCCGCGTGCATTCTTTGTTAACCTACATATAGCATGGGCGATGAATTTAGTGTGGTGCAACATAATGCTCATATGCATTTCTTTATTACGAGAATTTCTTAATAATTTGTTTTTCATGTTCCAATATTTTTGTAATCCATTCTTTATTTCTTTTCAATTTTTTGTATATAAATTAAGTGTGCTAGTCGAATAAAATTTAGAGTTAAAATCGAACGCGACTAGTTTATAATTTACTAGTAGTTTTCGACCTCTCCATACGTTGTAGGAATTCAAGAACCATTGAATTTCCTCTACACACCCTATTCTAAAGTGATTCGTGGGTTTTTCAGTTTTGTACAAATATTCGTCGAGAGATGAGATGAAGTCGTTTACACTAGCGTTAGGAAGTCTATAATATATAGCTCTCATGTTAACTGATAATTTTCTAATTCCAGCGCATTTGCTGAAGTAAATATATTTTAAAGGTATGCAAGGTGTATTCTGATTTAACGTAAACATTTTGTCATATTTACATATTTAGTTTGGATAAACATATCTATTTAGATAAATATAGTCTGTTGCAATCTAACATGTTTTAATAAGTACATATAATAACATCCATATCCCCTTCTACTTTATTTAAAATTATTAATAGCTCATCTAAATTCTTCGCCAGGCTACGAATATTAATGTGAAACATTTTTAAACACTTCTTTGAGACAACTAGACAACTTCTACAGTAAATTCATTTTAAAATATTCAAATAGTTCAGCCATATAAAAACCTAAAGCTATCTTATCAACTAAAAAGACAACAATGTGTCTCATTTTTGTCTAGTTTGAGCTTTATTTTATTTTTATTATTATTCATTTAATTATTTTTGTCTCTTATATGTAAATACTTTACAATAAAGCTCTAATCTAATATTAAATTCAATGTGCTCACTCATGCTCTTCTGTTAATTTAGTAAACAACTATATGTACTCGAGAACTTGTAAATCTGTCAAAACATGACGTGTATCTAAGCTTAGGTTATTAATAAAATATTACTGAATTTGAATTTAAATATATCTTTAAATGTACATGTATGAGGTGTTCGGTAAATTAGTAGATTGGAGTATGCCTATGGACTCCTTAGAGATTCTTCGCTCTGAAAATCACTTTTGAAAAATTTTCATTTTTCTAATGGAGTGTAGTCATTTCAACATTCAGAAATCCTTTCAGGTATATAGCAGGATCAAACTAGAGCCCATTGAGGACATTTCATTCTTTTTAACAATAGCCAACATCGAGACTTGAAATTGAGTTCATGAAATTCTTATCCCTATATATGTATATGCGATGTTTTAATTGTAAATTACTTTTACATCAAACTCGGGAAACAAATACCTTCTCTATTGGAATGACATATATTCAAAGGTTAAGAAAGAAGGTTTACACTCAGTTATAATTGATACATATACTAGCGGCAAAAATTGCATCTATAAGATTCGTACGCTGTTTAAAGTAGAAGGTTATTACTCGAACTGCCAAAAATTGCATGTATAAGATTCCCACCCTGTTTAAAGTAAAAGGCTATCTTTAGAATTTTCAACAATTGCACCTGTAATATTCGCACCCTATTTAAAATAGAAGGCTATCACTCGAACTGCGAAAAATTGCATGTATAAGATTCGCACCCTGTTTAAATTAAAAGGCTATCGCTCGAACTTTCAAAAATAACACCTGTAACATTCGCGCCCTATTCAAAATACAAGCCTATCACTCAAACTGCCATAAATTGCATGTATAAGAATCGCACCCTCTTTAAAGTAAAAGGCTATCTCTCGAATTTTCATAAATCGCACCTGTAACATTCGCGCCCTGTTTAAAACAGAAGGTGGTTACTTGAACTGCCAAAAATTGCATGTGTAATATTGGCACGCTGTTTAAATTAGAAGGCTGTCATTCGAACTACCGAAAATTGTACCTGTAAAATTCGGACCGTATTTAAAATAGAAGGCTATCACTCAAAATGCCAAAAGTTGTACCTGCAATATTCGCACCCTGTTTAAAATAAAACGTTATTACTCGATCTGCCAAAAATTGCATGTATAAGTTTCGCACCCTTATTAAAGTAAAAGGCTATCGCTCGAATTTTCAAAAATTGCACCTGTAACTTTCGTACGCTGTTTAAAGCAGAAGGTTATTACTTGAACTGCGAAACACTGCATGTATAAGATTCGCACCCTGTTTAAGGTAGAATCCTGTCATTAAAACTACCGAAAATTGCACCTGCAAAATTCGCACCCTATTTAAAATAGAAGGCTATCACTCAAACTGCCGAAGGTTGTACCTGTCATATTCGCACCCTGTTTAAAGTAGAAGGTTATTACTCGACCTGCCAGAAATTGCATATATAAGATTCCCACTCTGTTTAAAGTAAAAGGCTATCGCTCGAATTTTCAAAAATTGCACCAGTAACTCTCGTACCCTCTTTTTAATGCAAAGCCACACCATAATAATTGCTCTGGTAAAGTTCGCACACAGGTTAATCTTCTCGATTATTAGCTGAACTGCTTGAATTTGAAGCTAAAGCTACTTATAAGATAACGTTCTGTTTTTGTGAACATTCTTTAAGGTATAGAATTCCCTTCGGAGCTCTAAAATCATATTTTGTAATATTCCTTTACTCCATGTTATAAATTTTATAAATTTGTGATTTCTGTAAAAAAAATTACATCGGACGAATTTCTCCCTATAGGGGGAAAATTCGCACGATCATTTTTTCGACTTTTTTATACTGTATGTGCATTTTTAGTTAAATAAAATGACGGTGCGAGTTTCCCCCCTATAGGGTGAAATTCGCTCGGTTGCGAATTTCACTTTTACTAGGCGTGCAAGGGAAATTCGCACAATGGGGTGCGAACTTCCACCCAGTCATAACCAGGTATACACTGTAGGCTTACGCTCTTTTATTTGGAGTTGAATATTTCCGTTAGACAATTTTTGAAATCGCAAGGTATCTCCTTTATCGGTGTCTATGCGGAAACATTTTCTTGCTGAGAGCGCTCTCGACCAAGGTATTTATTGGTGGCGGATTTTCTCCCATAGGCGTGGATCTACAATAAAATTCGCAGGTGGATGTCGTGGTTGATTCCTCGGGCTATATGGTTCTGGTGCCATTTCTGGCATCACTAAAACCACTTCTGGCACCACTGGAGCTACTGTTGGCACCATTGGAGCTACGGCTGACAGTATAGCTGGCATTACTTGAGCCACTGACTTTGTGTTCCTTTTTGTTCGTTTAGAACTAGGTGGAGCTTGGCTGGTGCCTTCTCCATGGTTAGCTTATTTTGAACTAGTCGGAGCGTGATTGGGCCATTCAATAATTTCGTTTTTTCTTGTTCAAGTTGATGGCCCTCCGGTGTATACGAGTGTTTGGCTTTTTGGCCATCTCTCGGACTCCCCTTGTGGCTGGCACTGATATGGTTTGGATCATTTTGGCATTTCTGTTGCCCGTAATTTTTCCTTGATTGGAATTGCTTCTAAATCGGGTAAATCGTCGATTAGAAGACAATCCTCCAGTGATGGTAATGAGTCCATTTAAAAAGTATACGCAAGAAACTCAAAAAGTAAAAAAAAAAAACTAATAAAAAATAACAAAAAAAAGGAAAAACTAAGAAAAATAAAAAATAAGCGGAAAATTGCTAATGGCGTATATATTCTGTCGTGTGCTTCTGTCGAATAATGTTTTTCGGACTAGAATGAAGTTGGTTACACCTTTGGTTCTACCGTTGTACTGTTTTATTTTCGTTCATTTAATGCAAACATGCTTCACCTTTTTGTTGATAGGAGGTACTGCGGGACAGTGTTATGCCATGAAAACTGATATAATATTATTATGATGATATTTGAGTTAATAATGCACAAAATTAATCTTACTATCCATAAATTATTATTTCGTTTTTGTGCTGGTGTGCCTGGGCACATGGGCAATGAACTACTCCGAATTCGTGCTGAAGAGTGTGGATTGGTGTATTTGATATAAATTATTATATATTTGGGGGAGTAAATTGCAGAATCTTGTTGTGTCCTTTTCTTGAGAGGATTGGTTTATATGGGGAGCTTATATAATTTAGTAATTGTTCGAATTGCTTGATTATTCGGCGTTGATTATTCGGCGTTTAACAGTTGCTACTCTAACCCTTCTGTCATGTTCTGAGTGAAATTGAAATATTCGACCCATCGGTTGTGGTTGGACAGTGATGGTCTTGAATTAGAACCAAGTCGTTAATTTGTACGTTATTTTCAGGAGTCTGCAGTTTTTCGCGGGATAGTAAATTCAGCAGATATTCCTTTAACCATTGGTTCCAAAATTGTTGTGTCAAAACTTGACTGTATTGCCAGCGTTTAAGAGATGCGATGTTCTCGGGCATGGATGGCTCTGTACAGCCTTTAAATTTCGATTTACCAAAAAGTAGCCTGGAGTTAATACATTGAAATCGGTTGGATCATTAGATAGTGGAGACAACGTTCGGGAATTTACACATGCTTCAATTTGACAGGTTAAATTTCATAGATCTTCAAATCTCAATATGGCATTTCGCGCTTTTCATATGTGCTTTTATTGCCTTCACTCCAGCCTCCCATGATCCGCCAAAATATGGCGCTGAGGGCGGATTGAAATGTCATAATGCTTGTAAGTTCTGTGATTCCGGAACTGTCCTGTGTAAGCTCCTTTAAAGTATTTTTGAACTGACTTAATAAGTTCTTGGTGGCGCCGACAAAGTTGGTGCCGCAGTCAGAATATATGTGTTAGCATTAGCCCCGACGTCTTATGAATCGCTTCAGTGCTGCTATGAATGCCGCTGTTGTCAAATCAGACACGACCTCAATATAGATGGCTTTGATAGCCATACACATAAAGATGCTTAAATAGCCTTTTACGATTTTAGCACTTCTCAAACTTTTAATATCAATATGGCCGCCATAATCGACTCCAGTGTGCTCGGAGGGTAGCTTTGGAGTAACTTGAGCTGCCAGGTGATTTCCCATAATTTGCTTCGCTTTAAAACATGGAATACATTTTCTTATTCTCTGGCGAATGGTATTTCTGGTATTTAGCAACTAGTATTTATTTCGTAGTGTATTGAGAGTAAGTTGAGTGCCTCCATGTAGGGTGTAACGATGTGAGTGATCAATGATGACCTGAGTCCCATAATGGTTATTTGGTAGAATGATTGTGTGTTGTTGATTATATTTTAGAGGAAACCTTTCGAGTCTGTCGCCGAAACGAATAAGTGCATTCTTGCCTATAAATTGATTAAGTGGGAGAATGCAGCTGGCCTTGGAAACTGGTTTGTTGGCACTGAGGTATTGAAACTCGTTTGGAAAAGCAAGTTGCTGTACAATTGATAGAATCATATTTTCAGTTTCTAGTAACTAAACAAATGTGAGATATTTGGTTTTTCTTTGTGCTGCTGTTGTTTTACAATTTGTGTAGAATTCTATGCAAAATGCTTTGATTCTCACTAGTTTGGGGAATAAATAGTATTTTGTGAGCCAGCTGACTTCTTCGCTAGTACAAGTCAATACCTTGATTGGACAAGTTTCAAGCTCATAACACTTGTTCAAACTGGGTAGCTCTGGAAATTTTTCCATCGGTTCTTGCAACCAAGATGGTCTATTCCACCAAAAGCTTGGATTGGATAAGTTCCTTTGGATAGATCTCCTTGTAGCGCAATCTACTGGATTTGATTTTGAAGGCACGTATCGCCATAATCGTGGCTGGATCACTTCCTGAATTTCAGCTACACTGTTGGCGACAAATGATTTCCAGAAAGATGGCTGTTTTTGGATCCATGACAAGGTGGCTTCTTAGTCTGACCAAGTGAATGTGGAACTGTCTGTCAATTTTAGGTCAATTTTATTTAATCTTCTTGATTACTCTTGCTAGAAGGATAGCTCCACACAACTCGAGTCTTGTGAGTGAAATAGTTTTTGTGGGAGCCACTCTGGTTTTTGATGTGAATAAATGTGTGAATATTCAAACATTTTCATTGATAAATCTTAAGTACACGACACTTTCAAAAGCCCTCTCTGATGCGTCAAAAAATCCATGTACTTCTAGGTTTTTCGACGTAAGTGAGCAGTTTATCCATCTTTGTATTCTAAGTTCCTTTATATTTCCTAGATTCCCTCTAAATTCCTTCCATTTAGAGTGATGGTGTCTGGTAACCTTTCGTGTAACGAGCATTTGGTTAGCCACAATGTTTGGATAAATATTTTTGCAATAATGATGATTGGTGCCAACCATCCTAATGGATCGAATAGCGATGCAGTTTCAGATAGAATTGTTCGCTTAGTAAAATGCGTTTTTATTTTTGGGGGTGTTACCTTGAAACTGAACTCATTACTTTCTGGTTGCCATTGAAGGCCGAGAGTTTTGATCGTGTCCTTTTCTGACAAATCTAGGATGGAATTAATCTCTCTGTCGACCAAGGAATGTCTTTGGTTAATTCCGGATGGTTGGCAGTCCATTTACGGAGATTGAATCCTCCTTTAGAGAGAACACTAATCAGCTCATTTTGTACTGTCAACCCAGTTTTGACGTTATGAGCTCCTGTCAAAAGATCGTCGACCTAAAGTCTGTTCTTAGGCTTTGAGCGGCGAGTGGATAATTTTCCTGTTGGTATTTTGACAGTTGATGTGGGGTGCGGATTGCTAGGTATGGCGCTGACGTGGTACCAAATGTGGCAGCTGTTAGTTTGTAATCTTTGGTGGGCTCACTTTGAGAATCTCTCCATACAATTCTCTGGAAATTTGTGTGATCTGGGTGCATCTGGACTATTCTATACATTATTTTAATGTCGGGTGTACATGCGAGTTTGTATAAACGCCATTTCAGAATGGTAGCCCATAAGGTCGGTTGGATTGTTGGCCCTGCTAACATTTGTTCATTCAATGACTTCCCATTTGGTGATTAGGCAGATGCATTGAGCACCGCTCTCAGCTTCATAGTAGAACTGTCCTTGATAACAGCGCGGTGTGGCTGGTAATAATGATTAGTTCATTGTATTCCAGTTTGTCCGGCTGTATTTGGTTTTGTTTCCACCATGTGTCCTAGCTGTAATTATTCTTTTATGTACATTTTATATTGTGCATGTAGTTCAGGCTGTTTCTCGAAGTTTTTCCAATTGTACATATTGCTTTATCGCCATCTGTCATTTGTGAACAAGATCAAGTCCATCTGGTTTTCCAAAGAGTAGTTTCACTTAGTACTGACCCTGACTTAAGCGCTTATGTGAATCTGCATATAATCTTTCACATAATTCGTTATCGGGATGTGAATTTACACCGCGATTGACTCCACTTTACTTCTTTTATTCTTGCATTTCAGTTTTTCCATTAAGATCCATCCTACGTGGCTACATTGAGAAGTGGGGTATCCGGGCCCGCCTTTATGAATCCGCTCTCGATCATCTCGACGTAAATATCGGCTCCTAACAGCTCGTCAATTGAATTGAATTTTGCCAATTCTCAGAGTCCAATTACTATTGTTTTTGAAAATTTGTTGAGAAAGTATCTCTATACTATTAAAGGTTAGGAAATAGGACTTTGGTTATCATATCTAATTTATATTCCGGTTATGTATGTTGACAGGTTATGCATTATCACGAAGATTCCTATTACGTGAGTTGAAAAACGTAATGAACTGACTATCCTTCATTCTCAGAATGTAATATCAATTGTTTTGAAGATTTGTTAAAATACATTCTCTATACTATTAAGGGTTAAGTTACAAGTTATTTGATCATTGTATCCTGTTTATATTCCTGTTGTGTGCGTTAACAGGTTGTGTATTATTACAAAGATTTTTATTTTATGAGTTCAAAAACCCAGTGAATTAAATTTTGTCAATTCTCAGAGTCCAATCACTATTGTTTTTGAAAATTTGTTGAGAAAGTATCTCCAATTTCAGATTTCAATTACTATTGTTTTCAAAATTTTATTGAGAAAGTATCTCTATACTATTAAGGGTTAGGAAATAGGTCATTTGGTTATCATATTTAGCTTATATTCATGTTATGTATGTTAACGGGTTATGCATTATCATGAAGATTCCTATTATGCGAGTTGAAAAACATATTGAACTGAATTTCATCCATTCTCAGACTGTAATCTTAATTGTTTTGAAAATTTAGTTAGAACACATTCTCTGTACTATCAAGGGTTAAGATACAAGTCATTTGGTCATTGTGTCCAGTTTATATGCCTGTTATGTGCGTTAACAGGTTATGTATTATCACAAAGATTTCTATTTTATGGGTTTAAGAACCCATGAATTGAATTTTCTCCAATTTCGGATTTCAATTACTATTGTTTTCAAAAGTTTATTTAGAAAGTATCTCTATACTATTAAGAGTTAGGAAGGAGGTCATTTGGTTATCATATCTAGTTTATATTCATGTTATGTGTGTTAACAGGTTGGGTATTATCACGAACATTCCTATTATGAGATTTGAAAAACGTAATGAACTGAATTTCGTTCATTCTCAGAATCTATTCTTAATTGATTTGAAAAGTTTACTTGAATTACACTCTCTATATTATTAAGGGTTAAGATACAAGTCACATGGTAACATATTGAGTTTGTGTTTCTGTTATGTACGCTAATAGGTATCTCTATATTATATAAGGGCTAAGACATTAAACATCTGGCCGTTCTATTCAGTTTTTATTTTTGTTACGTGTGTTGATAATTTGTGTTTTAGTCTGAAAATACTTATTTTAGAGTAAAAAAATGTGTGATGAATTTAATGTCATTGATTCTGGAAATACTATCACAATTGTTTTCAAAATTTTATTGAGATAGTATCTCTATATTATTCAGGGCCAAGGAGCAGATCAATTGGTCATTCTATATAGTTTATATTTTTGTTTTGTGCGTTTAAAGGTTGTGTATTATATCTAAGATTCATGGTCACTTTGATCAGTTGACGTTTGTATTATGTATGTACATAAACGTGTTTATTATAGTTTACCCTTATGGGGTCTTTATATTTGTATATTTTATGTTGTTATTGCTTCAAATTTTATGTAGTTATTGCTTCAAATTTTTGAATAATAATTGTTTATTGTATACCGCATTACTTTTCCGGGACTAGTAACGGGTTTTATATAGTGGAACATAGTTATCGGTATAATTAATGTTCGATTATTATTGTGGTTGGTAATTGGTTCTTTATCGTTTTGCCGTGCAGACTTCTAATCGGCTATACTGAAACGTTTTCACTCCCGCCACGGAGATTGTCAGCAGTTTTCTATCTATCAATTGTTATGTTTTGTGGGTTCTCAGCCTATGTACATATTGCATGTAAGTGAGAATATATATATATATGTATGTTGTTATTGCTTCAAATTTTATGTAGTTATTGCTTCAAATTTTTGAATAATAATTGTTTATTGTATACCGCATTACTTTTCCGGGACTAGTAACGAGTTTTATATAGTGGAACATAATTATCGGTATAATTAATGTTCGATTATTATTGTGGTTGGTAATTGGTTCTTTATCGATTTGCCGTGCAGGCTTCTAATCGGCTATACTGAAACGTTTTCACTCCCGCCACGGAGATCGTCAGCAGTTTTCTATCTATCAATTGTTATGTTTTGTGGGTTCTCAGCCTATGTCCATATTACATATAAGTGAGAATATATGCAGCATGATAATGCGTCGTGCGAGCGGGTGGTGCACTACATTCCACCATCGCGGGTGCAATTTATACTGGGCGAAATATGTTTATCAAGTCCCCAAAACACTGAGTGATACACGCATGTATACTAAGTCCTCATTGTAAATAGGAAGGAAAATATGTGAATTTATCGTATAAATTAAATTAAACCAAATTTGGCGTTGCCAATGATGACTGCATTTAGTTAAATTTTTTTCGAAGCGAGTATTAATTGGATCACTAATGACTAACGAGACCATCATCATATGTTTTTGTATTCGTATGACCTTGTGTTCTTGTTGTTGTAAATGTAGGTATTATTTATGATTAATGTGATTATACGTTGGAAACAAGTTACATTGTGAATATCGCTCAAACTGAAGTTATGTTCTTATCCGAAGAACATTACTCTAAATACATATTTATTGAAAAATTATATATGTGTATCCCTCTTACCGGAGTATAACTCAACAGTTTTTTGCACCAATATTTGTATTGGTTAGAATGACATATCTGCAATTTGCATGTAAGGAATTCAATTTTATCATAATAATTCTCATCATTCTTCCTGTTTTATTAATTGACTAGAAATTCCGTCATATGTGTTTTACAATTTTTATTGAGGAAGTATCTCCACACTATTAAGGGTCACGGGAAGAGTCATCTGGCAATTCCATCCCGTTCCCACTTCTGTTATGTGTGTTAACAGTCTGTGTTTAGTCACGAAGATTTCTATTTTGAGAGTTAAAAAACGTAATGAACTGCATTTCCTTCATTCTCAGAATGTAATGTCAATTGTTTTGAAAATTTTGTTAAAATACATTCTCTATACTATTGAGAGTTATGACACAAGTTATTTGGTCATTGTATCCTGCTTATATTCCTGTTGTGTGCGTTAACAGGTTGGGTATTATCACAGAGATTTTTATTTTATGAGTTCAAAAACCCCCGTGAATTGAAATTTGTCAATTCTCAGAATCTAATCACTAATGTTTTCAAAATTTTGTTGAGAAAGTATCTCTATACTATTAAGGGTTAGGAAATAGGTCATTTGGTTATCATATTTAGTTTATATTCCTGTTATGTATGTTAACAGGTTACGCATTATCATAAAGATTCCTATTACGCGAGTTGAAAAACGCAATGAACTGAATTTCCTTTATTCTCAGAATGTAATATCAATTGTTTTGAAAATTTTGTTAAAATACATTCTCTATACTATTAAGGGTTAAGAAACATGTTATTTGGTCATTGTATCCTGTCTATATTCCTGTTGTGTGCGTTAAAAGGTTGTGTATTATCAGAAAGATTTTTATTTTATGAGTTTAAAAACACCAGTGAATTGAATTTTGTCAATTCTAGAGTCCAATCACTATTATTTGTGAAAATTTGTTGAGAAAGTATCTCTATACTATTAAAGGTTAGGGAATAGGTCTTTGATTATCATAACTAATTTATATTCCGGTTATGTGTGTTAACAGGTTATGCTTTATCACGAAGATTTCTATTTTGACAGTTAAAAAACGTAATGAACTGAATTTCCTTCATTCTCAGAATGTAATATCAATTGTTTTGAAAATTTTTATTAAAATACATTCCCTATACTATTAAGGGTTAAAATACAAGTTATTTGGTCATTGTATCATGTTTATTCTCCTGTAGTGTGCGTTAACAGGTTGTGTATTATCACAAAGATTTCTATTTTATGAGTTTAAAAACCCCAGTTAATTTAAGCTTTTCAATTCTCAGAATCTAATCACTGTTGTTTTCAAAATTTTGTTGAGAAAGTATCTCTATACTATTAAGGTTTAGGGGTTAACAAATAGGTCATTTGGTTATCATATTTAGATTATATTCCTGTTATGTAAGTTAACAGGTTATGTATTATCATGAAAATTCCTATTACGCGAGTTGAAAAACGCAGTGAACTGAATTTCCTTCATTCTCAGAATGTAATATCAATTGTTTTGAAAATTTTGTTAAAATCATCTTCTTCATCTTCTGTCTCAAACTTGACTATATCCGATGGCTCGTATTTGACTGTTCTAACAAACTATTAAGGGTTTAGTAATTGGCTTAAAGGTTTCTTAAAGTTGAGCTTCTGCTTCAATTTTTCCCATCCTTAGGGCTATTAATTTCCTTCGCACTGCATTCCTAGTCCTGATAATTTCTTTTAATAGATTTTCATTCATCTTCGTTATTAACTCAATAACGGCTTTTCAAACAGGTCTGATAACAGGTATACAGCTTTCCAAACAGCTCTGATAACAGCTTTCCAAACAGGTCTGATAACAGCTTAACAGCTTTTCGAACAGGTCTGATAACAGCTAAACAGCTTTTCGAACAGCTCTGATAACAGCTTAACAGCTTTCCAAACAGCTCTGATAACAGCTTAACAGCTTTCCAAACAGCTCTGATAACAGCTTAATAGCTTTTTAAACAGCTCTGATAACAGCTTAATAGCTTTTTAAACAGCTCTGATAACAGCTTTACAGCTTTCCAAACAGCTCTGATAACAGCTTAACAGCTTTTAAACAGCTCTGATAACAGCTTAACAGCTTTTCAAACAGCTCTGATAACAGCTTAACAGCTTTTCGAACAGGTCTGATAATGGGTGAACAGCTTTAATCTATTCAGCAGATCCACAGGATTCGGTGTGCTTTCGTCTGAGTTACAGCTTCGACTTATGAATATTTCGCATGTTTCATCCTTTTATAGTACAATGAAGGTATCAAATCCTTTACGGTAGCGCCCCTTGTTTAATGAGATGTCCTTATCAATCAACAAGAAACCATATTCATCCTTCCAACACTCAGCACAGGCTCTTCGAAATTTATCAAACTTCATGTCTGTATTCACATGATCATTATAGATATGTTTCAAATTCAAGTCATCTTGCTTGAATAAGATGATTAAATTAGCATTGTCACGTATTAAGTGCTTTGGTATATGCGTATATGTTTGACAGAGATAGAAGCTGTCTAAATCTTCGTGACGACCCATGCGAAAATAGGATCGCACATTATCTTGCTTTTAACATGCTACATCATCGAAAATAAACACTGAATGTGATTTGGCTTCCTCTGGTGCTAGAACGTCGCATCTGTTTGAGAATGTATAATACCCCAATCCTGATATGGGAGTCATCACTCGCTTCAAGTATTCATACTTTGGTTGATGTAGAGATTTTGAATATATGTAAATATTTTCATATCTCAGGCCATTGGGATGTTCCAGCAAACTTATCATAACATTAGTTTTTCCACAATTGGATGGTCCAACAATGATACTCCTTATACTACTAGGCAATAGGGGACCATGCTTCTTTTTCACCTTCATAACAGCTACATCAGCATTTCGAACAGGAAAAGCTTGTTGTTGTTTAATGAACCGCATATTGAAGACTAACGGGATTCCTATAAATACACCTGCTTATATTACATTTCAACAGTATCATCGGAACCTTATAAGATGCCAGATCACAAATCGAAACGCTCCAGAAAATCTTTGAAAGTGGGCAGAGGACTATTAAATTCAATCATTAACAAATTACCTGTAGAATTACATCTACCGGGATACCAGTACTGTGGACCAGGAACAAAGTTACAGAAAAGATTGGCGAGAGGAGATCCAGGCATTAATCCACTGGACGCAGCCTGCAAGGAACATGATATAGCATACTCGCGACATAAAGATACAAGTGATCGACATATAGCTGATAAAATATTAGCTGAAAAAGCCTGGCAGCGTGCAAAATCGACGGATGCAAATTTGAGTGAACGTGCCAACGCTTGGCTTATAACAAACGCAATGAAGGCTAAAATTAAGCTAGGTATGGGTCTTAAGGCTAAAAATAAACGCCAACCCACATTCCGAGAAGCAGTACGAAATGCACGTAAGATTTTAAAAATCAAAAAACCAAAAGACTTGATGGAAGCTACAAAAATAGCTCTTAGTGCAGCTAAAAATATTGTGAAAAGAAAGAAGAAATCAATTAAAACTCCACGAGTGATACCTGTATCAAAGGTTGGTGGAGCACTTCCGTTCCTCATCCCGTTGTTTGCTGGGCTTTCAGCATTGGGAGCACTATCAGGAGGTGCAGCAGGCATAGCTAAAGCAGTAAATGATACCAGTGCGGCAAAGGCAAAATTGGAAGAAAGCAAACGTCATAACCAAGCAATGGAAACTATAGCGGTTGGTAAAGATGGAAACGGGCTGTTCCTGAAGCCGTACAGAAAAGGACTTGGACTCTATCTACAACCAAAAAACTATTAAAGACGCTACCCAAAAGACCGCTAAACGAGTTGGATCTTCACAAGTATACCACACACTTGTCGCACTTCAGAGGAGTATTTATGCGTGATAATCTTCCTAAAAAGCCATGGAAGCGAGAAAGCGGAATTGTTAACTTGGACATCTCAACTGGAGCAGGCACACACTGGGTAGCGTACTACAAGAAAGGTGATAACATCGAATACTTTGATAGCTTTGGTAATCTCCAACCACCAAGGGAGCTCATAAACTACTTGGGTAGTAATATTACGTACAACTACAGCTCTTATCAGAACTATGATGCAGTAATTTGCGGTCACTTATGTTTACAGTTTTTATATAATTGTTATAACCATTAATTATTATCTATAAATAAATGTATCTATATTGAAATTGTAACAGTTCATTATCAACCACCATGTCATTAACACTTACTCTCACGGGAAATTCATCTCTACTCACTGCTGAGTACTTTCCTCCGCTGGAGCTAGCAACGGATTATGTTTGTGGATTAATTGATTTTCAAACATACAACTCTATACCAAATATTGATGTGAGCAATAATCTGATTCATGTAGGGAATGAGGTTGTTGAGATACCTGTTGGATCCTATGAGATTGATGATATAGCAAAATATGTACAAGGATACTTGGATAAAGAAGGGAGAAGGATAAAGGTTGCGATAAAGGCTAACAATAATACACTGAAGAGTGAAGTTAAGGCAACTGAAGAAATACATTTTGAAAAACAGAGATCCATAGCTCCTCTGCTAGGATTCAGTAAAAGAAACTTGCCTGCTAATATAGTGCATACATCAGAGTTGCCAGTCAACATCATTAAAGTAAATACTATACGCATCGAATGTAATATTATATCAGGATCATTCTTCAACAACACTCAAGTACACACTCTCCACGAGTTTTCCCCGAACGTTGGGCCTGGGTATAAAATAGTGGAGGTACCCAAAAATGTAATCTATTTCCCTGTGAACACCAAACGTATAAGTTCTCTAACATTGAAGCTCCTTGACCCAGACGGTGACTTAATCAACTTCAGAGGAGAGACTATAACCATCAGGTTACATTTGAAGCCACAGCATGTTGATATACAATAATGATAAATACGAGTTCGGAGCAGACAAGATCATTAGTCAGCGGACAACCTTGAAGCGGTCAAGACCTACATTAACACCTGCAAATACAGCATATTTACAATCGATAGGCTTAACGCTGAAACAATGAATAAAGGAATACTAGATATTGCACCAGACGCTCGCTTTGATAACAGTGTTACTAAATTTGAACATCACTCCTATTCACCATTTCTAACATCATTTAAAAACAGCGATGAAATCCGTATCTCTGTACAACATCAGGACTTGAATCTTCTACCCAGCAGGAGTTTTCTTTACATGGAGGGATCTCTAACAAAGCTGGATGGAACCGTTTCAGCAACTGCAAAATTAGCTAACAATGCTCTACCATTTCTTTTTGAGGAAATACGCTATGAATTGAATGCAGTGGAAATCGATCGTACAAGAAATCTTGGGATTGTGACAACATTAAAAAACTACGTATCGCTAAATGCAAATGTAAGCAAGATACTACTCAACGGTAGTTGGTCACCAGATTCATCCGTTATACCAGCCAATGGACTGTTTAACTATTTTGTACCTCTGAAATATTTATTGGGATTCGCTGAAGATTACAAGAAAATTCTTATAAATTCCAAACATGAACTCATATTGATCCGAAGCAGGACAGATGCTAATGCCATTATATCGCCCACAGATGAGGTGAAAATTGAAATTACCAAACTTCAATAGAGCATTCTGCATGTTACATTATCCGATGATGAAAAGCTGCAACTATTTAAAATTATCAGGAGAGGTCGCCCGATACAAATACCATTCTGCAGTACTACCGGAATCCACACATATATTCCTGTTATGTATGTTAACAGGTTACGCATTATCATAAAGATTCCTATTACGCGAGTTGAAAAACGCAATGAACTGAATTTCCTTTATTCTCAGAATGTAATATCAATTGTTTTGAAAATTTTGTTAAAATACATTCTCTATACTATTAAGGGTTAAGAAACATGTTATTTGGTCATTGTATCCTGTCTATATTCCTGTTGTGTGCGCTAAAAGGTTGTGTATTATCACAAAGATTTTTATTTTATGAGTTTAAAAACCCCAGTGAATTGAATTTTGTCAATTCTATAGTCCAATCACTATTATTTGTGAAAATTTGTTGAGAAAGTATCTCTATACTATTAAAGGTTAGAGAATAGGTCTTTGATTATCATAACTAATTTATATTCCGGTTATGTGTGTTAACAGGTTATGCTTTATCACGAAGATTTCTATTTTGAGAGTTAAAAAACGTAATGAACTGAATTTCCTTTATTCTCAGAATGTAATATCAATTGTTTTAAAAATTTTGTTAAAATACATTCTCTATACTATTAAGGGTTAAGAAACATGTTATTTGGTCATTGTGTCCTGTCTATATTCCTGTTGTGTGCGTTAAAAGGTTGTGTATTATCACAAAGATTTTTATTTTATGAGTTTAAAAACCCCAGTGAATTGAATTTTGTCAATTCTAGAGCCCAATCACTATTATTTGTGAAAATTTGTTGAGAAAGTATCTCTATACTATTAAAGGTTAGGGAATAGGTCTTTGATTATCATAACTAATTTATATTCCGGTTATGTGTGTTAACAGGTTATGCTTTATCACGAAGATTTCTATTTTGAGAGTTAAAAAACGTAATGAACTGAATTTCCTTCATTCTCAGAATGTAATATTGTTTTGAAAATTTTTATTAATATACATTCTCTATACTATTAAGGGTTAAAATACATGTTATTTGGTCATTGTATCATGTTTATTCTCCTGTAGTGTGCGTTAACAGGTTGTGTATTATCACAAAGATTTCTATTTTATGAGTTTAAAAACCCCAGTTAATTGAAGCTTTTCAATTCTCAGAATCTAATCACTGTTGTTTTCAAAATTTTGTTGAGAAAGTATAGGTCATTTGGTTATCATATTTAGATTATATTCCTGTTATGTAAGTTAACAGGTTATGTATTATCATGAAAATTCCTATTACGCGAGTTGAAAAACGCAGTGAACTGAATTTCCTTCATTCTCAGAATGTAATATCAATTGTTTTGAAAATTTTGTTAAAATCATCTTCTTCATCTTCTGTCTCAAACTTGACTATATCCGATGGCTCGTATTTGACTGTTCTAACAAACTATTAAGGGTTTAGTAATTGGCTTAAAGGTTTCTTAAAGTTGAGCTTCTGCTTCAATTTTTCCCATCCTTAGGGCTATTAATTTCCTTCGCACTGCATTCCTAGTCCTGATAATTTCTTTTAATAGATTTTCATTCATCTTCGTTATTAACTCAATAACAGCTTTCCAAACAGCTCTGATAACAGCTTAACAGCTTTTAAACAGCTATGGTAACAGCTTAACAGCTTTTCAGATAGCTCTGATAACAGCTTAACAGGTTTTAAAACAGCTCTGATAACAGCTTAACAGCTTTTAAACAGCTTAATAGCTTTTAAACAGCTCTGATAACAGCTTAACAGCGTTCCAAACAGCTCTGATAATAGCTTAACAGCTTTCAAACAGCTCTGATAATAGCTTAACAGCTTTTCAAACAGCTCTAATAACAGCTTAACAGCTTTTCTGATAATAGGTGAACAGCTTTAGTGTACTCAGCAGGTCCACAGCATTCGCTGTCCTTTCGACTGAGTTACAACTTCGATTTATGAAGATTTCACATGTTTCACCCTTTTATAGTACAATGAAGGTATCAAATCCTTTACGGTAGCGCCGCTTGTTTAATGAGTTATCCATACCAATCATATTTATCCTTCCAACACGTAGCACAGGCTCTTCGAAATTTATCAAACTTCATGTCTGTATTCACATGATCATTATAGATATGTTTCAAATTCAAGTCATCTTGCTTGAATAAGATTAAATTAGCATTGTCACGTATTAAGTGCTTTGGTATATGCGTATATGTTTGGTGGAGATAGGAGTTGTCTATATCTTCGTGGCGACCCATGCCAAAATAGGACCGCACATTATTTTCTTTTCAAAGTGGCTGCCCTATGTCCTCGATAGCCTCACGTATTTCATCTTTGAGGTCTTGAATCGACGCTGGGCTGTTGGCGGAGACCTTCTCTTTCACGTGGCTCAAAGGAAGAAGTCGCAAGGTGCTAAGTCACAAGATCTCGGTGACCAATTGTGATCACCTCTTCGAGAGATAACACGGTCCGGAAACTTTTCCCGTAAAAGATCAATGGTTTCGTTGCTTGTATGGCACTTAGCGCTGTCTTGTTGAAAGTAAACGTTGCCCAGATCAATACCATCCAATTCCGGCCATAAAATATCATAAATCATCTGTCGATAGCGCAATGCATTCACCGTAACTGTTGCTCAAGCCTCATTTTCGAAAAAGTAAAGTCCAATGACCCCGCGGGACCATAAACCGCACCAAACAGTCACACGTTGAGAATAGAGAGGCTTTTCAACAATAACTCTGGGGTTTTCCGAGCCCCAGATGCGACAATTTTGCTTGTTGACGAAGCCATCGAGGTGGAAAGGGGCCTCATCACTCAAGATGAGTTTTCGATGGGATTTCGGATCATTTTCTTGCATTTCAAGGACCCAATCAGCAAAGACTCGACGTTGTTGATGATCGGCCGGCTTGAGTTCTTGTGTTAACTGAATTCTATAAGCCTTAAGACCCAAATCTTTATGCAAAATACGGTGTGATGACGTTTGTGGAATGCCTGATTCCAAAGAACGACGAGGAATGGACAAACCTGGGTTTTCTTCAACTCTTTGGGCTACAGCAGCAATATTTTCGGCTGTTCTTGAGCGACGTGCACGGGTTTTATTCTTCACATCACTAACTTGTCCCGACAGCTCGAATTTTTCTACCAATTTCTGTATTGCGGTCCGACAAGGTGCTTCACGACGACCCAAAAATGTTTTAGTTTTACGAACCGTCTCTGCCAAATTTTCACCATTTTTATAGTGAATTTTAATAATTTCAATGTGTTGTTGAATCGTGTATCGTTCCAGTTTTATTACTGGCGTAGTTTCTACTTGTCAAATGTCAAAAAATGACAGCTCCTGAAGTGACATCTACCGAAATAGCTGGCTAATTAAAATAACACCTCTTATTGGAAAACCCTTTATAATACCCCAATCCTGATATGGGAGCCATCATTCGCTTCAAGTTGCTGTATATTAAACCAATATTATATATTGAGATATTTTATATTTTATATATTGAAATGTACTTACTTGAATTATTCCTATGTTATTAATACTCTGATTACTTTGTGAAGCACCCTGCAATATTAACGTAGAATACTAGATTAAGCAAAGAATGTAATAGATGCATACATATACAAAAAGTTAACAAGTGTGTCAGAAGATATAGTTCGTTCTGTTCAATCCTGAGTAAAATACGCAATTAATGTAATGTTTAAGAAATATTATTGTTTTAGTATAAATACAAGATAAAGATTACAACAATTGGCGACAAGGAATAAAAGAATATATAAAGTGGTACAGTATGGGAAATGACGATGAAAATAATAAAAATGGAAATTTTCAACCAATTGGAATTGGAAGCCATTTTGCAGAACTTGATCCAGCAGCTACTGACTGGGACGTTTTCGAAGCAAAATTGGAACAGTATTTCTTGAGCATCGGGGAAGCTGATGAGAAAAGAAAGGCAGCATTTCAATTAACAATATTACATCACAATGTATTTAAAATTCTCCGAGACAGCATTTATCCAACAGAGATTTCTAAAGTAGCGTACAAGGAAGCTAAAAATCATCTGACGGAATATTATGGTAAGACAATATCTGTATTTCTTGAAAGAAAAGAATTTTATAGTTTGAGGCAAAAGGAAGGTGAAAGCATTAATTCATGGTATATGCGTGTCAAACAAGGAGCAATAAACTGTAAATTTTGTGAAAACTTAAGTTCCACGTTAAGGGATATGTTCATAACAGGGCTAAAAAATGGTCCAATATTAGATAGATTGTTAGAGGAAGATGAAAGCTGACACTTGAGAAGGCTAGAAAAATTCCAACGAAAAAGGAAACTGTATTACACAGTCTGCAAACAATAAAACAACCAAATGCAAATTCGCGTAAAAACGAGCAAACCAGAAAGCCATCAGTGCAGTCAGCAAGCTAGCTAAGCAACAGGAAAGGGCCAATGGCAAATTGTTTTTCATCAAGTAAAAGATATAATAATATAGAAACTGAATGCAAAGTATGCGGAAAGAGAGGTCACAATAGCGAGCGTTGTTTCTATCGGAATTAATAATATATCGGGTTAATAATAATAAAGTGAGTGATTACATCGAAATAAAATCACTCAAATACGCGCAAGATATAGATGGTGAAAACAAATGCAACTGTTCCCCTATCACAGTGGATGTGGATATTGATGGAAAATCATGCAGAATGGAAGTTGATACGGGCAGTGCAGTATCAATTATACCAAAAGAATTATATAAGGTGGTGAAAATATAAAAAAAACTTGGGCAAAGTATTATGTGAAGTTAAATATGGCGGACATATGGTTGACATTTATGTAACAGAACAAGGTAAAAGCGGTCTGTTAGGGCGAGATTTTTTATCGGTTTTTGGAATTGGGTTCACTGATATAAAAAAAATTGAAACATTCAATCTAAAAAACAACGAAATCAATACGGGAATAAAGCACTTAATAGAAATGCATTCAGAAGTCTTCCGTGATAAAGCTGGAAAGTGCAAGTACGAACAAATTAAGCTGAAATTGCGTGATGAAAATGTGACTCCTGTATTTCTAGGACCTCGAACGGTACAATATGCTATTCGGGAAAAGGTTGAAAACGAATTAGATAGGTTAGAACACAATGGAATAATATCAGCTATAGAAACAAATGATTGGGGGACACCAATTGTTCCAGTCATTAAAAGTGATGGTAATATTCGGTTATGTGGTGACTACAAGGTTACACTGAACAAGCATCTAGAAGCTGACCATTTTCCCATTCCAAGGATAAAGGATATCTTTCAAAGATTATCGGGAGGTACAAAATTTACAAAAATTGATTTAAAGGAAGCATATTCACAGGTGGAATTAGAGGAAGAAAGCAAGAAGTTATGTGCTTGGTTCACAAAGGGAATATATTTGGTAAACAGAATGCCATATGGGATTTCTCCTGTTACATCGAAGTTTCAGCGAATAATGACGAAACTTTTCCAAGGCATGGAAAAGGTAACTGTGTTAATAGATGATATCGTGGTAATGGGATGAGATGACCAAGAACATTTAAAAAATCTAGAGTTGGTTCTCAAAAAACTGCAAAAAGCGGGAATGACCGTAAAATTAAGGAAATATGAATTCTTAAAAAATGAAATATATTATCTTGGACACATAATTAACATGAATGGTATCAAGAAAAATCCAGATACGGTACAAGCGATTCTGAAGGCACCCATTCCAACTAATATCATACAAGTGCAAGCATTTAATGGATTAGTCAACTACTATGGGAAATACATAAGAAATCTTTCAACAACGATGGAACCGATTTATAATTTACTGAGACAGGGGAAAGTATTTGATTGGACTCAGAAATGCCAAAATGCATTTGAAGACATCAAAAAGACTATTGTATCTGAAGATATTTTAATGCACTATAATCCTGATCTGGAAGTAATTCTGGAATGCGACGCATCAGACGACGGAATAGCAGCTGCGTTAACTCATCGTTTAAAAAACGGAGAAGAGAGACCGATATGCTTTGCATCACGCGTTCTCTCTAAATCGGAACGTAATTATAGCGTACTCGATAAGGAAGCATTGGCCGTTCACTACGGCGTGCAAAAATAATCCGATTATCTATATGGAAGGAATTTCATTATTAGAAGTGATCATAAACCTCTGCTTGCTAAATACGGAGAAAATCGTAGTATACGTCTAATGGCAGCTAAAGGAATACACAGATGGGCTGCATTTTTGGCTGCTTTTGATTACAAATTGGAGTACATAAAGGGTAAAAATAACAAGGTTGCAGACATGTTGTCACGTTTTGTTCATCAAGATGGTCCTGATGAAGAGGAAGATAAGGAGTGTAAATACATTAACAATATTATATTAGAAGCAAATAAATTAGATTATAAGACAATCCAGCTAGAAACGAATAAGGATGAAGTTCTCAATAGGGTAAAGATACAGATAAAAAACGAGTGGAAGACCTCAACAACAGAGCTAAAGGCATATTACATACGCAGAGATGAAATTGAAATAATAAATGGTATAGTACTATGGGGATTTCGAGTGATCATTCCAGCTTCACTACAAGGAGAATTCTTAAGAGAGTTACATAAAGCTCATCTGGGAATATCAAAGACAAAAAGCCTTGCACGTTCTTATATATGGTGGCCAAAGCTAGATACAGATATTGAGGAAATGATCAAGGAATGTTACGCATGCGGAGCCGAAAATCCTAACCCGCCAAAGGCTGAACCTTTGTTATGGTCGTAGCGTATTGCATATAGCAATATGCTACAGGAATTACTGAAGCCTGTAGGCCGGCTGCGTCAAACATAAAAAAAATGAACGCACCCCAACCGAAAGAAATGCATTTCTTCAGGCTGCAGATGAGAGGCTGGGGATGACAAAGAAGAAGAAGAATCAATCTGTCTTACTTCTCGAGTAAAAGTCCCGCGTGAATGAAATCAGCAAACATCATCAAAAATCCTCACTAACATCTGGCCCAAAAAGGAATTTCAAAAGGGGACAGAGAGAAAAGAAAATTTTGCTGAGCTCTTTAAAAGGGAAGAACTTTTTGCTGCTCCATAGATAAGTTGGCCGGATTGTTTTAATTCTGGCGTTTCTGTCTTCCGTCCAATTTCGAGACATATACATTTACCATAATTCGCTGTTGAGCAAGGAAGTTTTGATGCAGGCGACCAAGGGCTTTCAAATCAATATTTATCGGACTGGTCGCACCAAGATACATTCCAACAGTTCGTGATCGGTACTAAAAGTATTCGATGGCATCCACCTTTGCCAGCATTTAATACAGTCATAGTGGCGCAATACTTGAAATATGGTATAAACTCAATACTTTTTCAAAGGGGAATATATCCGCCTGAGAGTTTTCTGAACACGCAGCAATATGGATTAGTAATTGTCAAAACTCTAACAATCGTTTTCTTTGGACTTGTGCTCCAAAATGTCAACAAAATCCAACACAAAAGGCATAAATGGCCATTAAATTTTACTACAAGGAAAAATGCTGATATTCATTCACCGCCTATGGAATGAATTTGTAAATTGTTTTAAATTTTAATGTTTATTATAATTAAGTTTCGCACGTTCTTAGTTAATTTCTTAAGATAAGTGTAGATACAAGTGCCGCTGGGCAATATTATATTAACTCAACAGATGGGAGGATGGGGCCGGCAAAGAAGGCAGAACATCTGCGCCTTCCACAAGGTGCAGGTAAGTGACGTAAGGGTCCCTTCAGGACCGAGTGGGGTGCCGGCTTTTGTGTTGATAGGCCCGAAATTTTTTTGATTATGGCTGATGGCAGCGGCAGGTTTTTGTGGAACCCCCCACACTCTCCGCCAATAGCTGAGGCGAACTAGCGTGCCGCCCTGCAGTCAACGCTGCCCGTCGAGTGATCTGTCAGCTCATGCTGACAGACTGGACCTTACGTCCCAAGCGAATCACTCTTCATAGTTCCATAACACTTTGTTCTTGGCGAGCAACGGAATCACCCTGGATAAGGATTTCATGCTGACTTTGCTGGACCTTTCCTTAGCAAATATTTTTTAATTGTAGTTGATTCATTTTCTAAATGGGTAGAAATAATAACAGTGAATGAGATTGGTACAACATCAACGATCATCAAATTCTATGAGATAGTTTCAAGGTTTGGTTTACCAAAACAACTATGCACAGACAATGGGTCCACATTTACGTGCAATGAATTTCAGGAATTCTTACATCGAAATAGCATTAAACACATAACCTCACCTCCTGGACATCGTCAAAGTAATGGATTGGCTGAGAATGCAGTAAAAGGATTCAAGATTGCTATAAAGAAAATATTATCGGATACGAAAATATCATTGCCTATGGCTATATCCAAGTATCTTTTCCATTACCGCTATTATCGGATACGAAAATATCATTGCCTATGGCTATATCCAAGTATCTTTTCCATTACCGCAACGTTTCACACACAACGACAGGACTAGCACCGGCAAAACTTATGATTGGCAGAAAACTTATAATGCGGTTGGACCTTGTAAAACCTGTGGAAGAAAAAGATAAGAAGATAGTGAGTAAGAATGAAACAAAATATAAAACAAAGAGGGGAAGATGTGTGGAATTTCAAAAAGGAAACCACGTCCTAGTAAAGGACTATAGGAAAAGAACAGTAGGATGGACACGAGCAGTAATTTCCAAAAGAATTGGAAGTCAAACATATTTAGTGAAAACGACAGGCGGCAAAATATGGAAACGGCACCTTAACCAAATAAAAGGGTGTCGACCTTCAGCTTCTCAATGTAGTACTTCAGGAGAAAGCTGTGTTTCTTCAGGAGAAAATGAGCGCATAAAAGATGAAAACAGGTCAACGCTAGAAATCCTGCCCGACCATCTGGTAATTGCAGACTGTTTTGCACCACATCGTAGAGACGAAAGTATTCAAATCGAAGGTCGTGCTTACGATCTTCGAAGACGTAGCCATCTGCAACTGCCAAGGAGATACCAGTATTCTATGTAAGTTGTTACTTTAGGCATGTACAAATATTAAGAATATACCAAATCTAGGGATGGGAATTGCTGTATAATAAACGAAGCTTATATATTGAGCTATTTTATATTTTATATATTGAAATGTACTTACTTGAATTATTCCTATGCTATTAATACTCTGATTACTTTATGAAGCACCCTGCAATATTGACGTAGAATACTAGATTAAGCAAAGAATGTAATAGATGCATACATATACAAAAAGTTAACAAGTGTGTCAGAAGATATAGTTCGTTCTGTTCAATCCTGAGTAAAATACGCAATTAATGTAATGTTTAAGAAATATCATTGTTTTAATATAAATACAAGATAAAGATTACAACACAAGTGTTCATACTTTGGTTGATGTAAAGATTTTGAATATATGTAAATATTTCCATATCTCAGACCATTGGGATGTTCCAGCAAACTTATCATTACATTAGTTTTTCCACAATTGGATGGTCCTTACACTATTAGGCAATAGGGAGCCATGCTTCTTTTTCTCCTTCATAACATCTACATCAGCATTTCGAACAGGAAAAGCTTGTTGTTGTTTAATGAACCGCATATTGAAGATTAACGGGAATCCTATAAATACACCTGCTTATATTACATTTCAACAGTATCATCGGAACTTTACAAGATGCCGGATCACAAATCGAAACGCTCCAGATAATCTTTGAAATGGGGCAGAGGACTATTAAATTCAATCATCAACAAATTATCTGTAGAATTACATCTACCGGGATACCAGTACTGTGGACCAGGAACAAACGTATAACAAAGATTGGTGAAAGGAGATCCAGGCATTAATCCACTGGATGTAGCCTGCAAGGAACACGATGTAGCATACTCGCGACATAAAGATAAAGGTGATCGACATATAGCTGATAAAATATTAGCTGAAAAAGCCTGGCAGCGTGCAAAATCTACGGATGCAAATTTGAGTGAACGTGCCAACTAGCTAGGTATGGGTCTAAAGGCTAAAAATAAACGCCAACCCACATTCCGAGAAGCAGTACGAAATGCACGTAAGATTTTAAAAAGCAAAAAACCAAAAGACTTTGTAACGAACCTGTACATAGATAGGTATTTAGAAATGTGTGAGTGAAGTTTTATATAGAAAATTTTCCTTCATGTAATTCACAATAGCTTTTTGAATTGATGTTATAAGTAAGACAGTATAGATTCACTAGACACCTTGATCCGCCTACCCGAATTTCCTACCAAAAATTTCTAGTAAGTTGAACTGGCCTGTCCGGGAGACCTAAAAAATCCTATTCCACCTCCACCCCTGCTTATAAAGCGAGTACGTGAAAAACGGAGGGTTATCGGTAGTACGTGTAACAGACGGAAACAAATAATCCAACGGAAAGCCCAACGGAAAGTCATCCCAAAAGTCAGTACGGAGAGCTACTGGTAGTACGTGTACAAACGGAATCCATTAGTCAGTACGTGTCCAACGGAAAACTATCCTGTCACTAGTGTGTGAACAACGGACGGCCAGTGGTAGTACTTGAGTAACGGAAACCACTAGTTAGTACGTGTCCAACGGAAGTCTCTCCTGGCCCACACACACATTAGATTTAGAAGGTTAACAAGAATTTCACTAATATTAGTTATTCTACATTTATAATAGGGACTAAGAAGGAATAAAGAAGAAATTTGAACTCAACCGAACTGTTGCCATTTGGACCCCTTACTCCAGTGAAGCTACCCAGAGTCAATTTCTGACGTTTTGCTACCGACCGAACTATTGGCGCCCGAGTAATCCCGACCGAGCAAACGATGTCACATATGGCGCCCGAGAAGGGACCAACAGCAGCTAGAGAGTTGACAACCGCTTGGGACCAGCAGAAACTAGTGCAGAGCAGCAGTAGAATTGCAAGTCCACGAGAAGCTGACCTGATAACAATAAAGTAGACACAATCTTTTAGCACTGAGTATAAAGCAGAATATATTTTCGACATGACAAGGGTTACATGGATATATCAGCTAAACAAGGAAGAGCTGATGGAAAAACTAGAAGAAAATAAACTAGAAACCGAGGGAACTGTTGACGAATTGCGAAAACGATTGAGCACGCATATAAAGGCATCAATGGAAGCAAGACAGACAAATGCTGATAGCCAGTCAATGCCAGAGCTAACCCTCCAACATAATACAACACAGACCCAGGACCCATCAGACACTCAATTTACTCCCACAATACCTAGAGAAGCACTACCATTGAGAGGTACTGAATTGATGGACCGTGCTAGGAAGTGGAACGTTCACTTCGATGGAACTGGAGACGCCATCGGCTATATAGAACGAATCGAGGAATAAGTAGCGAGCTATCATATTGAACTAAATGATATAATCGATGCTTTACCAGATCTGCTGAGAGGGAAGGCCTTACTCTGGTATCGTAATAATCGTAATTATTGGCAGCAATGGTCTGAATTTTTGCAGCAGTGCCAAGCCTTCTTCTATCCACCTGGCTTCAGAAGACTATTGTTGGAGGAAATAACGACCAGAAATCAGAGAGAAGATGAAAAAGCCAGAAAATATGTCACTGAAATACAAACACTAATGAGAAAACATGGCCTACTCACGACAGAAGACCAGCTAGAGAGATTATACCGGAACTTGAGAAGCGATTAAAAGCTGTAAGTAAGACGGCAAGATTTCATCAGCATAGTAGACCTATTAGAGTTATGCGATCAATATGAAGAGATCCGCTACGATCAAAAACAAAGAGAGAGCCAACCCTAAACCTGAGCAATAGAAGAGACCAGTTGTTAACCCTAGAAAATTACAAATGAGAGAATTGTTGTTGGAGGTGTGCACAGCCCGGCCATAACCGCTTTCCATGCAACAGACCACCAGTTAAGTTCTGTTCATTCTGTGGTAAACGAGGACAACTAACTAGAGAATGTCATTGCCAACAGGGAAACAGGCAGCGGACGCAGCCCGTAAGAGGCCAGCTACGCCCGCCAACCAATGGGCCTCAACGAACCGATTAGTTGGCAGGAAATCCGACCAGAGCAACTAAATTGTCAGACAGAACATCAAAACGATCCACACACAAGAAGACAACCGAATATTCCTAGACGTAAAATTACCAAATCTCGACCTGAAGGCTCTGATTGATACCGGCTCCGTATGTTCATACATACCAGAAGGAACATACCAGAAATGCTTAGACAGTGGAATAGAGCCTCATAAAGGTGGCCAGAGAAAAGCCCGTCTAGCCAATGGCACTGAAGTTAAAATTAAACACGAAATGGGGCTACATTTCAATATAAATGGACACCACCACAAGTTTCTGATCTTACCAGCTCTGACAGAAGACATGATAGTGGGCATGGACTGAATGCTCGAAGTAGGTATAAGTCTCACTGTATTTTCTGAAACATTCACCACCGCAGAACCAGCTGTGTGCAAGAGACAGAGAAACAAACCTTTGACAAATTTCTGAGGGAGGAGATGCCCAAATTCTCCAGCTTGACAGCAACTACGTCACTGATAGAACACCGAATTCGAATAAGTTCAGATGAGCCAGTGAAACACTGGTATATCCCCGAAAATCCAGTTAATAATAAATACCAAGGTCGATAAAATGTTGAAAGACAAGATCATCGAGCCATCCAACAGTCCATACAGCTCGCCCGTAGTCATAGTTTAGAAGGAAAATGGCGAAAACAGATTCTGCGTGGATTTCCGAGAACTCGACAATATCTCAGTAAAAGCTGCCTACCCGCATTCAGAAGTACAACCGACACTGGATAAACTGAAAGGAGCACGATTCATCTCTACTCTGGACCTAAAACATGGGTACTGGCAAGTACCACTAGCAGCCGAAAGCAAACCTAAGACTGCCTTCACAGTACCAGGCCGCGGACTGTTTCAGTTCGCTGTAATGCCTTTTGGGTTACACTCCGCACGAGTAACATTCCAGCGACTACTCGACCGAGTTATCAGCCCAGAAATGGATTCATTCGCCCTAGCGTATTTAGACGATATCATCGTATTCAGACGCACGCTTGAAGAGTACCTAAATCATTTAAGACATGTTTTCCAAAAACTCCGATTGGCTAATTTAAAGCTCAATCCAGATAAATGGTCTTTTTGCCAGAAAGAGATAAAGTATCTGGGACACATAGTGGGACGAGGAGGCATTACAGTCGACCCCGGAAAAGTTTCCACAGTATGGAACTTTAAAACTCCTACAAACGTAAGAGAACTGAGACAATTTCTAGGATTAGCATCCTGGTACCGACGCTTCATCAAAGACTTCGCTAAAATTACAACCCCGTTGAATATGCTACTCAAAAAGAGAAGAAAATGGGAATGGTGTACTGGCCAAGAGAATGCATTCATGGCACTCAGAAAGAAGCTCACCGAGGCTCCAATATTAACATGCCCCGATTTCAACCTACCATTTACACTACAAACTGCGGCAAGTGGTGATGGACTAGGTGTCGTATTAGTCCAGAAGTTCAACGATACAGAAAAGGTGATAGCATATGCAAGTAGAACACTCAGCGAAGCAAAGAAGAAGTATTCGGCTACTGAGAAGGAGTGCTTGGCAATCATATGGGGTATACGTAAAATGAAACCATATTTAGAAGGATATACATTCGAAGTAATCAATGACCACCAAGCACTCAAATGGCTGCACTCTTTACAAAACCCGTCCGGAAGACTAGCACGTTGGGCACTAGAATTACAGCAATTTGATTTTTCCGTCCGATATAGAAAAGGCACATTTAATAGAGTGGCCGATGCTCTGTCCAGAAATCCGACCGCCGAGTGACTACCAGAAGACATCTGTAATATACCGCCACCACAAATTTGTCAATGGTACCAGAGCAAATGTGACGAAGTCAGTCAGCATCCAGATAAATACCCCGACTATAGCATTACAGCTGGTCAGCTCTACCGGCACATGTACGACCGAATGGATTTCGACAAATCCAATGCCGACACTACCTGGAAATTATGTATTCCGACACCACAGCGAGAAAAAATCCTCTTCGAGAATCACGACGATGTTTCAGCCGGCCATATGGGAATGGCTAAAACAATTACACGCATCGCGCGACGATACTACTGGCCAGGGATGTACAGAGACATTGGTAAATACGTTCGAAAATGCTCAACTGGGTATAAACCCCCGGAATGCAAAACACCAGGACTAATGCACTGGACTAAAGTAGAAGAACCTTGGGAAATAGTGACTACAGACCTAGTGGGACCCTTGCCCAGAACTAGCCACGGCTACACGCATATCTTAGTGTACCAGGACAAGTTTACTAAGTGGGTAGAGATACAACCTTTGAGGCAAGCCACAGGTACAGCAGTTGCCAGAATTCTGAGGGAACGTATAATTTTCCGGCATGGATGTCCTAAAGTATTGGTCTCGGACAATGGAACACAATACACCAGTAGACAATTTAAGGCGGTGCTAAAAGAGTACGAAGTAAAACACCGTCTCACCTCCCCCGTATACCCCACAGGCCAATTCTACGGAGCGTATTAACAGGGTAATAGAAAAAATGATTGCATAGTATACTAAAACAGACTACCGAAAATGGGCGGAACATTTGCCAGAAATCATGTTCTGCTTAAATACCAGTGTACCGGCTATTCTCCTGCATTCTTGAACTGTGGAAGGGAGTTCCGAGCACCATATGATAAGAACTAAAGCCCAAACACACGACAAGAAAGCCCAGGAAAACACCAGCAAAGAATGTCCGAAATCTATGAACTCGTCCGAACCAACCTAAGCAGAGCGTTCTCTCAGCAGTAACGTCACTACAACTTACGACACATGGAATGGACACCAACATTAAACTCTTGCGTTTACAAGAAGGAGTATCCCCTCTCGGCAGCACACAAGCACTTCTCAGCTAAATTAGCACCAAAATACTCTGGACCATATATTGTCAGTAAGATTATTTCTCCTGTGATCTACCAAATCAAGAAGCAATCCAACGAAAGAACGAAACCCCTCACCGTACACGTCAAAGACCTAAAACCGTTACAGGAAACTCCTATAAATATTACGCTCAATAATAGGTCAGACATCAGTTCTCAAGCAACCGCCACCATGAGCGATATTAAGGAGAAATGCGAAATCTGTCGCTAGAACCATTACCGATATCTTCCAAGAAGTAAGCCCCCAGAAGTACTGTACCAAAACCAAAAGCCGAATTACCGTACATAGCAGACCCGACCAAAAGGAAACGCACTACACTAGCCAAAGTGTTTACCAGTCGCCGAAAATCGATACGCCAACCAAGCACCAGTCAACCATCAACCACAAAACCAGCCATGACTGCAGCCACAGTACAGACAGAGAGGCCACCATGGGATGACAGTACACTAATCCCGAAGAAGACGCTTCTAAACCGACAGCCGCCTAGCTCTACTGCGAATGCACTAGCTCTGCTCGGAACCACTAACACCACGGCAGCATTCAACTGTGGTAGCACACACCCCACTCTGAGGCGAACCATCCACCAGGCAATCATACCAAAAATTGCTTTGATCAGCCACGCCACCCAAACTAGCCCGCAGGAAAGAGGTACAATAAAGAAAGCAAGAAACACAAAACCAAAAAAGACGACAGACAGAAGGAGAAGGCGAACACCAGTTGCCAAAAATAAAGAAACAGAGTAGGGTTACCATGTAATTTTTTGTTTGAACATGTACCTTGTTAAATATTGAAGTATTCTTTTAGTTTTTTTTTTGAATATATATTCTGAAATATAGTATGCTTTATTAATTAAAATGTAAAATGAAATTACAAAATGAATTCTGTTCTACGAACGAAAATTCCTCCGAAGAGCGGGGGAGATGTAACGAACCTGTACATAGATAGATATTTAGAAATGTATGAGTGAAGCTTTATATAGAAAATTTTCCTTCATGTAATTCACAATAGCTTTTTGAATTGATCTTATAAGTAAGACAGTATAGATCCGCCTACCCGAATTTCCTACCAAAAATTTCTAGTAAGTTGAACTGGCCTGTCCGGGAGACCTAAAAAATCCTATTCCACCTCCACCCCAGCTTATAAAGCGAGTACGTGAAAAAGGGAGGGTTATCGGTAGTACGTGTAACAGACGGAAACAAGTAATCAGTACGTGTCCAACGGAAAGTCATCCCAAAAGACAGTACGGAGAGCTACTGGTAGTACGTGTACAAACGGAATCCAATAGTCAGTACGTGTCCAACGGAAAACTATCCTGTCACTAGTACGTGAACAACGGAGGGCCAGTGGTAGTACGTGAGTAACGGAAACCACTAGTTAGTACGCGTCCAACGGAAGTCTCTCCTGGCCCACACACACATTAGATTTAGAAGGTTAACAAGAATTTCACTAATATAAGTTATTCTATATTTATAATAGGGACTAAGAAGGAATAAATAAGAAATTTAAACTCAACCGAACTGTTGTAATTTGGACTCCTCACTCCACTGAAGCTACCCAGAGTCAATTCCTAACGTTTTGCTACGGACCGAACTATTGGCGCCCGAGTAATCCCAACCGACCGAGCAAACGACGTCACAACTTGATGGAAGCTACTAAAACAGCTCTTAGTGCTGCTAAAAATATTGTGAAAAGAAAGAAGAAATCAATTAAAACTCCACATACCTGTATCAAAGGTTGGTCGTTTTTTGCTGGGCTTTCAGCATTGGGAGCACTATCGGGAGGTGCAGCTGGCATAGGTAAAGCAGTAAATGATACCAGTGCGGCAAAGCCAAAATTGGCAGAAAGCAAAAGTCACAACCAAGGAATGGAAACTTTAGCGGTTGGTAAAGGTGGAAATGGGCTGTTCCTGAAGCCGTACAGAAAAGGACTTGGACTCTATCTACAACCTCAACCAAAAAACTATTAAAGACTCTACCCAAAAGACCGCTAAATGAGTTGGATCTTCACAGGTATACCACAAACTTGCCGCACTTCAGAGGAGTATTTATGCGTGATAATCTAACTAAGAAGCCATGGAAGCGAGAAAGTGGTATTCTTAACTTGGACATCTCAACTGGAGCAGGTACACACTGGGTAGCGTACTACAAGGAAGGTGATAACATCGAATACTTTGATAGCTTTGGCAATCTCCAAACACCAAGGGAGCTAAGAGACTACTTGGGTAGTAACATTACGTACAACTACAGTTCCTATCAGAATTATGATGCAGTAATTTGCGGTCACTTATGTTTAGAGTTTTTATATACTTGTCATAGCCATTAATTATTATATATAAATAAATGTATCTATATTGAAATTGTGACAGTTCATTATCAGCCGCTATGACATTAACACTTACTTTTATGGGACATTCATCTCTACTCACTGCTGAGTACTTTCCCCCGCTGGAGCTAGCAACGGATTAGGTTTGTGGATTAATTGATTTTCAAACATACAACTCTATACCAAATATTGATGTGAGCAATAATCTGGTTCATGGAGGGAATGAGGTTGTTGAGATACCTGTTGGATCCTATGCGATTGATGATATAGCAAAACATGTTCAAGGATACTTGGATAAAGAAGGGAGAAGGCTAAAAGTTGCGATAAAGGCTAACAATAATACATTGAAGAGTGAAGTAAAGGCAACTGAAGAAATACATTTTGAAAAACAGAGATCCATAGCTCCTCTGCTTCGATTCAGTAAAAGAAACTTATGTTCTAATATAGTGCATACATCGGAGTTGCCAGTCAACATCATTATAGAAAATACTATACGCATCAAATGTAATATTATATCAGGATTATTCTTCAACAACACACAAGTACACACTCTCCACGAGTTTTCACCGAACGTGGGGCCTATGTATAAAATAGTGGAGGTACCCAAAAATGTAATCTATTTACCTGTGAACACCAGACGTATAAGTTCTATAACATTGAAGCTCCTTGACCAAGACTTTGACTTAATCAACTTCAGAGGAGAGACTATAACCATCAGGTTACATTTGAAGCCACAGTATGTTGATATACAATAATGATAAATACGAGTTCGGAGCAGACAAGATCATTAGTCAGCGGACAACCTTGAAGCGATCAAGACCTACATTAACACCTGCAAATACAGCATATTTACAATCGATAGACTTAACGCAGAAACAATGAAAACAGGAATACTAGATATTGTACCAGACGCTCGCTTTGATAACAGTGTTACTAAATTTGAACATCACTCCTATTCACCATTTCTTTGCATTGAGGGGTCGATAACAAAGCTGGATGGAACCGTTTCAGCAACCGCAAAATTAGCTAACAACGCTCTACCATTTCTTTTTGAAGAAATACGCTATGAATTGAATGCAGTGGAAATCGACCGTACAAGAAATCTTGGGATTGCGACAACATTAAAAAACTACGTATCGGTAAATGCAAATGTAAGTAGGATACTACTCAACGGTAGCTGGTCACCAGATTCATCCGTTATACCAGCCAATGGACTGTTTAACTATTGTGTACCTCTAAAATATTTATTGGGATTCGCTGAAGATTACAAGAAAATTCTTATAAATTCCAAACATGAACTCATATTGATTCGGAGCAGGACAGATGCTAATGCTATTATATCACCCACAGATGAGGTGAAAATTGAAATTAACAAACTTCAGTGGAGCATTCCGCATGTTACAGTATCCGATGATGGAAAGCTGCAACTATTTAAAATTATGGGGAGAGGTCGACCGATACAAATACCATTCCGCAGCTGGGATATATATGAGTATCCAGTACTACCGGAATCCACGCATCAAACCTGGTCAGTTAAGACTTCCACTCAACCGGAGAAACCTCGATTTATCATCTTAGCATTACAAACGGATCGAAGGAACGATAAAACCAAAGATGCAAGCAAGTGTGATCACTGTCAACTCACCGATGTTGCAGTTCATTTGAATTCAGAATTATATCCCTATGATGATTTGAATTTGAAATTTGATTTGAATAGATACGCATTGCTGTATGAGATGTATAGAAAGTTTACACAATCATACTATGGTCATCAGTATCAGCCATTCCGCACATGGAAGAAGTTCAAAACCGATGCTCCGATTGCTGTCATTGATTGTTCACATCAAAATGAAACAATAAAAACTGGACCTGTTGACATAAGGCTAGAATTCAAGAATTCTGAAAATATACCAGCTAATACAACAGCATATTTCCTTCTTCTACACGATAGAATAGTGTAATACAGTCCGCTGACAAGTGAAGTTAGAAGTTAAATTAAGAAGATGGCTGTCAGCGTAGACGTCCAAGGATTCAAAACAGATCTCAATTCATCATTAAAGAACTGGCAATTTTAAACAATGAAAATCAGATGCAGCACTTTATATGAAGATAGTTGGAGAGGGTGAAATCATTATTAACGTCGAAGATGAATACAACTGTGGAAAACTAATAGAGATTAACACAAATGCGCCATCTTGCCAAGTTCATATTGGACAATGTGCTATAAGAAATACTTTTATAATGAGAAATTTTATTGGAACTAAAAACAAATCTTTATCAAACATAAGATTTTTCAATACACATACCCCAGAACACTCACTGACATCTTCTAGAATCTGTTCATCGTGATGTCATGTTGTGAAGTTCGAGTGATGCTGATACCTACAACTTCCCTGCTAAGAAAACTTATTTAGGTGCACCAAAACCATGCTGACGTCATGACGATATCTAGAACTCTCCCGCTAATAAAAGAAAACAGCAAAACCAAGGCATGGTGTAGTTCCGTTTAAGGCCGGTAGGGAACCTTACTCAAGAAATGGCGTTTGCGCCCGAACAAATGTCACTAATATCTCGAAAACAAAAGCCCGTAGAAGATTTCTGATGAAAATTTCGTTCCTCCTCCTACCCCACACCGCCAAGAATCCATTTCCATGAGCAAAAATAACTTGAAATATTAATACGCTAATATCTCGAAAACCAAAGCCGGTAGAGGATTTCTGATGAAAATTTCATTCCCCCCTCCCTATCCTATTTTATATTAACCCCCCACCAACCAACGATCTAGAAGCCATTGCCATGAACAAAAATTTCCTAGCGTTAAATTTAATTATTACTAATATTAGTTCAAAACCGAAGCCTACATTTAAGCACAACACTTGAAAACAGCAAAATCATAATAAAAAGCCTACATTTAGGCGCTCCAAGAAAACAGCAAAACCATGGCATGCTGGTAGTATCGGCTAATGCTGCTAGGGTGCAGTCAAGACCTGAATTTCTCATAAGAATTTGATTCCCCTGGAACTACCCCCACCCCACACCGCCTAGAATCCATTGGAAACATCCTACATTATAATAACCCCACGTCCCCACCATCCAGAATCCATTGACATGAACAAAAATTTCCTACTGTTAACTTTAATTATTACTAATATTAATTGAAAACCAAAGCCCAAATTTAGGCGCTCAAACAAAATCATAATAAAAAAGCCTACATTGAGGCACATCACATATACAAGAAAGTCGTAGCATTTTGCTGCTACGTGTAGGCACAAGAAAAGCAGGAAACTTCTCATATCTAAGAAAACCTCAGCAGGCTGCTATGTTATTCACTGACACGGACTTATGGAAGTTAAGTAGAGAAATTTTCCTTACTTCCCGGCGTAAACTTTTAAGCGAATCAATAGTAGGTATAATAAATAGAATTCTGACACTTTATTTTAATAGTAACTTTATTGATTAATATTAATAGTTTTGAACGCGAGCTAAAGCAACTTAAGACTAAATTCTATTTACAGTATTATACAGTTCTGAGTTTCTTATCTGAAAAATTATGCTTACTTAACTATTAACAATCAAGACTTTAGCTATTGAAAGATCCCGAGTAAACATCATGCATTCCGATTACCATAGCATATAAACGAAATACGATACTCTGGCGGAGCATTGCGATAGTTCAGAGTAATGTTATTAAGAAAATAATAAGAGGAAAATATTTGTATCATAAACAAAACTGTAGATTTCTTTTGCTACCTTGCATCTTTTATCCATAACACCTCCCCCCATAAGAGGAACAATATTTCTTTAAAAATTGTTTCAAAACATTATCATAATTACAAATCCAAATCTTGATCTTCGATTCTAAGAACGCGCGAGGTGCGATGTCCTTCTAATGCCGGTCTTGATTGTTCACCATAATAATGTGCTATGTTTTGTCTTTCTACAAGTGGTCTCTGTGTCCTTTTATTAAAGCAATTCTTAAACATGGTTATTTTGCTACATTTGATGTATTTTATACTAAAGTAAATTATTAGGATCGTAATTATAAGAGCGATAGTGAAAACTCCTCCCTGAACTCTCTCTGGTATTGGTATTAATATATCTTTTAAAAGGTTCTCTTGATTCTGTAAATCTATACTTAAATCGTGCACATCTTGCAAATTTGTCTTAATTCCTGATAAAAGCTTATCTTTTAATTTAATATTTTTCAACCTTATATTAATACATTCTTCTAGTTCAAAATCATATTTGTCTGTATTAACGTAGCTGTAACTGATATTATTAGTAGTTATTTCCGTTTCAACTGTTACAAATTTACAATTGGAGTCTAAGAATAAAACACCAGTTTCTTTAATAATACCTTCTTCGTGAACATTAGCACATTTACATTTATATTTTGTAGGGTTATTAATTGCGAATATATATTTATTAAAGTCTATTTTATAAAAAACTTCAAAATTACTAGTGATCTGCTTCAACTTACAATTTTCAATGGACCTTCTCATGTAAACATTCAATGCACAATCGTCTTGTTTCATAGTGTTATACATAATAATTTCCTTACAAACGTAATACTCGTTGAATTTTTTACAATCATTTAAATTAGAACTGGTTGAATAGCCTTCTTTATCATTACTAACAAACAGATAACTGCTGTGAATATCAAATATAAAACCTTGATTATCCCTCAGGACTGGTAAGCTAATAGTTTCATATAATTCAACGTTATCTTTCTTTAGAATAGGTATTTCTACAATTATTTTAATAATTTTATCAACCAAATATGCCTTAATTTTGCTTTCTTGAATTAGGTTGTGATAGTTTTCGATAGTTGGTTCAAATAATAGATCTTCTTTATAAGGGTGTTTTTGTAAAATCTCAACGAATTTTATTGGTTTCAATATGAAAGGATGTACAATATTTGCGCTTATTAATAAAATAGCTTGCTCTAAAATATCTGTTTCGATATCCAAAGCTAAAGTTTTATCAAGAATTTGCCTATGTATCTGCTCAAAGTATTTGTTAACTTCAAGTTCTTGTTTAACACTATTTTCTTCATTAATTAAATTGTTAATTTGGTTTATTATTTCATTAAGTTTTGTCTCGTGAGCATAGTAAGTATTGTGGAGAGTTTTGTACTCCTCGTTTAAAGATTTCATAATCACAATTTGAGATTTGAGGCTTGATTGTATATTTTCATTGGTGTTTTGTAGAGCTTGTACAGCCTTTTCATAAAATTCGCTATCTGCGCTATCCATTGTACCGAATAAACCCTTCAATCCTTTACCGACAAGGTTAATTAAACCCCTCTTTTGCTTACTTCTACCAATGACATTTCTTCTAATTCCAAGCAGATTGCAAATATCATCCAATCTTCTATTAATTCTATTAGTATGCTTTAAAACTTCATTTTTTATTTCGTCGCACTCTAACTTATAACTAGTACATACGTCACCTAATCCTTGAGACTGTTTAATTATGTTGTCTATGGCCAATTCTAATTCATTGATATCTACCGAGTTGATGATTGAGATTTGTCCCTTGATCGATTTCACCTTTCCGATTTGTTTATAGTATATCCCATTAGAGCTTATCTCCTGGATTCTAATTGCTCGGTCGATGGTTGACCTATAAAATGTTTTATTTTACTTTTGTTATATTTGATATATACATTATTTCTTCTAATTACTACAGAATCGCCTAATATCTTTATAATTTTAAAAGGCCCTGAATATTTTTCGCTAGACTTGTCTCTTTTCTCGTTCTCTACAAGTATAAGATCATGAACTTTAAAATTTGGGATTTTGGAACCTAGTTTCTGATCGTAACGTTCTTTTGCCTTAACTTTGGTTTTGTGTAGATTTCTTTTCGCTTCGATTTCCATCCGAAGTAATTTCAGTTGTAATTCCTGCGTGTAGTCCATTGTGGTCTTAAACCTCATGTCACCGACTTCACTAGGAGTATTCGCTTTCCTTCCGAATAGCATTTCATGTGGGGTGAATCCTGTACTGTTATGTTTTGTTGTATTCTGACAAAATGCTGCATATCTGAACAGTTTAGCATATTCAGGTTTGGTTTTATCTTTTATTATAAGCCTTAAGTATTCTCCTAGTCTAGCATGCGCTCTTTCTGCTGAACCATTACTTTGCGGATATGCACTACTCGTTCGTATGTGTTTTATTTTGAATAATTTGCAAATTTCCTTCATAAGATCGTTAGCGAATTCACCACCATTATCAGTTAAGATATATTTTGGTATGCCAAAATATAATATCCATTCATTTGTAAAAGCTCTAGCAATTGTTTCACCTTTTTTATCTTCAACTGGTATATATTTTATATATTTACTCAAGTCGTCCTGAATAGTGAGACTGTATATGATCTTCTTACCATCTTTATAAGGTCCAGTGAGATCCATTGACACTTTTTCTAAACAATATAATGCGCTTGATACAATATTCATTGGATTTCTTGCAGGATGTCGATTTATCTTTTGTTTCTGACAAGGTATACATCTTTTTATGTATTCTATGACGTCTTTGTTCAAACCTTTCCAATAAAATAATTCTCTTATTCTAGAAATAGTTGCTTTTTGTCCGCCGTGACCACCTATTAAACCTTCATGATTATCTTTGATTATTTTCAGTTGTTCTTCCCTATCTCTAATAACTCGTATATTATTTTTTTGGGACTCCTCTAAGCTAGTTAAATCATTAGAGCTGTCGCTAATGTTACCTTCATTGTCCTCTATATTTCCATTTAAATTAATATTACTTAGATCATCTTGTACATAATTCTCTTCCAGAATTGCTCTTAAGTCTTCTTCTGTATCTTTAATGTTTTTGTTGGTCTCAGACAATGTCACTAAATCTGTTTCGTTGTTAATTAAATCATCCCCAAAATTTTCTTGTATCATTTTTTCTAAATTTCTACCAAGTTCGTCATTTTCGACTTCTACTGGAAAAACTATATTTCGACTTAGTTCATCTGCTACAACATTATCTACTCCCTTTTTATAAACGATGTCATACTCATACTCTTCAAGACGTAGTCGCCATCTTACCAGCCTTGACCCTGGATTTTTCACACTAAATAGCCAGGTTAAGGGCCTATGATCAGTTTTAATTTTAAATTTCTTCCCATAAATGTATGGCCTAAACTGCTGCACGGCCCAAACCACAGCTAGACACTCTTTTTCCGTAGTACTGTAATTAACTTCTGCCTTGTTGAGTGCTCGACTGATGAAATGAATAGGTAAATCTCTACCGTTGTATTCTTGAGATAATACTGCGCCTAGTCCTAGATAATCTACTTGCCTTCTCATAAATTCTAATTTATCTAATTGTACTTTCAAATTAGCATTCTTCAATCTCAATAAGACTTGCTCCAACATGTTATTATGCTCTTCAAGATTTTTACTGTAGACAACAATATCGTCCAAGTATACAAATGTACCCTTTCCTATTAAGTCACTTAAAACCATATTCATCATTCGCTGAAAACAAGCTGGTGCATTCTTCAGACCGAAAGGCATTCGAGTAAACTCAAAATGCCCATAAGGCGTCGTAAATGCAGTTTTCTCCATGCTTTCTTTACTTAGCGGAATTTGATGAAAACCTGAGGTCAGGTCTAGGGTTGTGAAATACTTTGCCCTATCTAGCTGATCGAGGATTTCTTGGATGTTTGGGATAGGAAATTTATCGCTTACAGTTATCTCGTTTAATCGGCGATAGTCTATTACCATTCTCCATTTTATTTTCCCGCTGCAGTCTAACTTTTTGGGCACGACCCATATTGGACTTGACCAAGGTGAGATACTATGGCGAATCACCCCGTTTTTCAAAAGTTTTTGAGTTTGGGAGTTGACTTCTTCTTCATGTATCTTCGGATATCGATACGTCTTAACGTTAAGTGGAACGTCGCTTGTTGTTCTTATATGGTGACTTATAACTGAAGTAACTGTGAGGTCTTCATCTTCTAAACTAAATATATCACTAAATTCCCCTATTATATCTTTTAAAGATTCTATTTCTTCATTCTTCAGATGTTCCTTCCGAATTTGGTGCCAGATTTTATCTGTCCTATTACTAACTTCTTTAGAATGAAGTTTGGATCGTTTTGACATCTCCCTCGTTTTGACATCTTCCCTATTTATCACTTTATTCACATATTCAGATGCCAAATTTGGTTTATTTTTAAACAGTAATGTAATCTTTATTTCATCGTTGTATAGTATATTATTATAAAGGTCGATAGAGAATTTCATCTTACTTAGAACATCATTGCCGACAATTCCATCATAACACCCTATTACATCTTCTTTTACTACATAGAATTTAATTTTTAAGAGATCATCACTTCCAATTTTTTCATTGTAATAATTCATTTCTATTTTTGCGCTTCCAATACTACAACGATTAGACCGACCTATTCCTTTAAAATAGACTATATCATCAAAATTAACGTCATCTTCATAAACACATTTTTCTTTTATTAAACTTATTCCTGCACCAGTGTCAATTAAAAATTTATACTTTTGTTTATCGTAATATAGTGTTATGTGGGGGCTTTCGCTGTAATTTGAAACAATACCCCCTACGATTGTTCCTTTTTCCGAAAATTTGAACCATTTTCTTTCATTGGTACTTGCGGTACAAATCCTTTCTTTCCAGTATCACTAAAAGTCTTGTTCCATTCATTGGTAGTATTATTTTTGTATATTGATTCCTTACGGTTATATTTACTGCTATCCCTATAACCATTTGCTCTGTTTCCGAAATTCTTTTGATTATAATTATTTTTAAATTTGAAACACTCTCTAGCCATATGCCCTGTACCACCACATGAATAACACTTATGATCGAAGTGATTAATCCTAATCAAATTTTTATCTGTATATTCTCTTTCTTTAATTTTACTATATCCTAAGCGAATATCTTCCTCCATAGCCAATTGGCTGGCTTCAGCTAAACTTTTTGGGCGTTGTGTATTAACAAAAGTACCTAATTCTTTATGTAAACCGAATATATATGCATTCAGCATATCTTTTTCTATTGCTATTTTCTGCCCGTAATAGGTTGTATCTTCTAAGCTTTCATTAAAAAGACTCTGTATGCGACGACGCGTTAATGTTTCGGCCCTTTGCGTGTACTGCATAACAGTTTCATTTCGCTGTTGCCTTAATCTTGTCATTTCAAGATGAAGTTGCATTGAAGAATATGTCTCTCTAAAAACTCTCGTGCTTTAATTCTTCCCATGTACTAAGCCTCTTATTCATTAATATGGTTTCCGCATTTCCTGATATCCTACTTTTAATTATTGGAAGTAAACACTCTCTTTTCTCTTTCGTAGCAATACTCATCGCGTTCTCATAATTTTGAATAAAATTATATGCTTTAGATGGGTCACTATCAAAATATGTAATTATTCTAATAATATTTTCCAAACTCATTTTGATTTTTTCCTTATTTCCGACATTTGCAATTTCAGGAATTTTATACACATGTTTTCGAATAGCACTTTGACCTATTTCTAGATTTTTTAAGCTTTCTGATAAATTTTCTACTTTTTCATTATTATCGTTTCCGCGTGAATTAGCTTTGTCTTCAACAGTTTCTCCAACTGTGGACTTATCCCCATGTTTTTCAGTTATTCGCGAATCGTTTCTTGTTTCCATTATTCCGTCTTCACTATCGAAATCGTCGGATAACAAATTTAGAAAAGTTCTACGTTTATAAGTACGAGAAATATAAGACACTTTATAATTTTCTTCTTGGTTATCTCTAAATGCAATTTTATCATTTGAGATTATCTGTTCCAAAGTTAATTCGACTGCAAGGCCACTACTTTCGCCTACACAACAAAATTTTTTCTTTAAGGTATTTTCGTCAAAACTATATTCAGACTCACTTGTATTAGTCATCGTGGCAAGTTTGTTAAGGATTAATTTCAGTATTTCAAAATAATAAACACACCAATAAGATTCGTTGATAGTTCTCTCAAAACATAAAACAGATATATGCATATAAATTCAATATAAATATACTTTTCCTTTCCTTTCTTTCTGTACACCACGAGAACAAAAATTGTTATAATGTATATTAATACATATGTATATGTAAAATCTAAAACCCGTCAGGAAAAGTATAAATGTGTATACTATGCGTTTTTGTTTTTTTTTATTATTACTAGAGATTCAATAACTTTGAACTTCACACGCACTTTTCCGTTTATTTATTCATTTATGTAATCACTATAAGGTATAAACCTTCTACTTTACTTAACAGTAAACATATATTCCAAACTAAACAAAAAAGTAATTAAATGTAATTTAAAAAGAATCGACTTACAATAATAATAAAAATGTGCAAAAGTTTCGCATCATCTTATACGCCAATAGTGATTCCTCTATTTTGAAATCAATCTCCTTGAAGCAACTAAAATCTTCTGGATATCGTGGGAAACGTTTATTTCTTTCCTCCTTCCGTCTTGAATGATCAATGATTGCCCAATTTGATTTTATTGACAATTGAGTCGATTGAGTCGCTTATTGTGGCTCCGTTCCTCTTTCACGTTAACTTCAAAAATAATTAGTGCGCCCAAAAGATTTGAAAATTAACTTTGTATTGCAACACTTATCTTTGAGACGTGTTTTAAATTAGAATCAGAACGTGTAAAACAGATTGGGTGCATCTGTTACATATAATTTATATATGTGTATTGCACACACAATTTTATGTAACTTTCGTACGAACTGAGATATTTATTTTCAATTAATTTTACCGCTGCCACCAAATGTTATTCACTGACACGGACTTATGGAAGTTAAGTAGAGAAATTTTCCTTACTTCCCCGCGTAAACTTTTAAGCGAATCAATAGTAGGTATAATAAATAGAATTCTGACACTTTATTTTAATAGTAACTTTATTGATTAATATTAATAGTTTTGAACGCGAGCTAAAGCAACTTAAGACTAAATTCTATTTACAGTATTATACAGTTCTGAGTTTCTTATCTGAAAAATTATGCTTACTTAACTATTAACAATCAAGACTTTAGCTATTGAAAGATCCCGAGTAAACATCATGCATTCCGATTACCATAGCATATAAACGAAATACGATACTCTGGCGGAGCATTGCGATAGTTCAGAGTAATGTTATTAAGAAAGTAATAAGAGGAAAATATTTGTATCATAAACAAAACTGTAGATTTCTTTTGCTACCTTGCATCTTTTATCCATAACAGCTACGTGTGGGCCCAAGCGAAGGAAAACTGTGTGCCAGATCTGTAATAGAACAACTACTTGGAGCAAATATCGGAATCCGAAATTAAAATTGATGATAACCTTTGCTTGTATCTTCTTCACTACGAGATCTTTAAAACTGAACCAAACCTAAAAATACACGTTGTATTCAATGGATCATGCAAAACAAGCGCGGGAATTTCACTAAATGACAACGTAGTTATTGGGCCAACAATTCAAAGTGATTTGGCAGCAAGAAATCTCTTAGCTTATGTAAAAAAAAATGTACCGCCAAGTTTTTATTGCAGTTTTATACAGGGAATACCGCATTGTTTGTCGAGAGGAGGAAAGCAACACAAAAAGAAAAATACTATCGGAGTCATCGAAAATATTTGACCTACTATGTTGGTTAGCTCCTATAATATTAATAAAGATAATATCTCCGAAGCTGTGGGTTCTTAAGTACGAAGTCCTGCCAGCTAAAATAAGGGAAAAAATGGGGCGACTTACAAGAAAATTTTTCTTCAATTTCGGAAATAAGAATTTTAAACATAATTTGTCTAACTAAATTTGGCATTGAATTACAAGGATTTTTAGATGCTTCGGAGCTTGCATATGGAGCCTTAATCTACCGTAGAAGTCAGAGCAACGATGGACAGATTTCGATTAGAATAGTAGCCGCCGAAACCAAAGTCGCCCCTTTAAGGCAAGTCTCATGACCTACAATGCATTGTCATTGGAAAATGACATCACACGGAACTTAATTCCACCGAGTGCTCCCAATTCTGGCGGTATCTGGGAGGGTGCAGTTCATTAAAATTCCATCTGAGACAAGTTTTTGGGGAGTCGATTTAAGTCTTTGAAAAAATGACCACCATATTTGGGATAACCATACTTAACTCCAGACCAATATCTGTATTGTGAGCTGATCCTGAGGACAACAATGCGGGGCATTTCCTAATAGGGGAAGTCTTACCACACTCCTCGAATCAGACAGGAGGAGAAAGCAAAGTATCACCCCCAGATCGTTGGGTATGATGCAGGGTTTTTGGAAGCTCTGTTGTCTTGATTACTTATCTTCACTGCAAGCAAGCAAGAAATGGAAAACACACAACTCTCCGAGAAGATAATATGCCTGCTACAAAATACGTGCCGCCTCCATACATACTCAACGTGGAATCTACAAGAGAGCAGTCAATGGAATAATTTAGCATCCTTTGGTAGATACTTCAAGTAGTTAAAAAAAACAGTTTCTTAACGGCTGGAGTATGTTCTTTAATTTTATTAGTTTCACGTGTCGGTTACTTTGTTTGTAATATTTACATGTACATTTTTTGTGTTGTTTAATTTAATCTAATTGGCTGGGAAGTCATGTGCAGATTAATTCAAATGTTCAGAGTTCAGTTTTCTTGAATAAAGAGTTCAATTCTAATAAGGATAAGGTCTTCCTTTTTTTTCTCGACATTCCTCAATGCTGGAATTTATCACTTTACAAATAGGTTTTCTTGTATTGTTCCTTGGAGCTGGAAATTAGTCCGAAAACGAAATAATTTTAAAGTCCGCAAAGGCAACTACAACATGCAATTAAATATCCATACAAAATTATTTTGGAGTTTCAATGCCAGATTACGGGAAAACTTTTAGTGTTCTCAGTAAACTTTATTTCACCATTTTGTGGTGAATTTCTCCCTCTTTCCTTTTCATAAGACCGACTGGAGCGAAGATATTCGCATAAAACCGGAAAAAGGTAATTTTTTCCTCTTTTTTGGGCTGTCACAAGTTATGCAGGCAATTAAATTTCGGGGACTTTGAGTAGATGAAAGGTGCGTGTATACCAATTTTTAGCTTGGTTCGAGTTTGTTCGAAGTTCCTAGTCATTGAATAGTGTGAAAGATTTTAAAGCTATTCAATAAAATTTTATCATTCGGGTAATCCTACGTTCTCTTAGTTCTTCTTTTAACTCGTTGTCTCAGCCGCACTACAATAGTGCATAGACAAGTTTTTTTTTCCATTCATGCAAAATACTAAAGTATATGACATATATTTCTTTCTTTCTTGAAAAAAGGAAACATTTTAAATTTTCTGCGGTTGCTTCTTAACTTTTTGTTAGGGTACTTTGGGCGTACTGTCGCCAAAAGTTTTAAAGTTTCGGGTTACACAAACAAAAAAGTTTACACGATTTGTAAGAAAGTGGAAATTTTGAACACAATGTTAATAATCCCAACACTAAGAGTATATGAAAGCTGATTCTGACCATGGTTGGTTGTTAGTTCTTTCGAGAGTAGGCTTACTTTTAAGAAATTTTGATCGGATATTTAAGACACGTAATTTGTAATTCACGATTCATTGGCAAAATATCCAGTCTGGTTTAGCAAGCTCAATGATTGTTTCAGTTTATATTTGCAGTACCGGCATAAAATATGTCAAATATTTCTATTTTATTCATTTTACTAATAGTTCATATATTAATTAATTCCAGGACAGGTCACGCTGTACTTCATACGCTTTACGGCCAATGTATGAGTTGTCATTGTGATTTTTTTATTGAATATTTCGTTTGGCATCTTAATTTTGATGACGAAGGATGTCGAGGTGTAATAGCTCTGTGTTTGGAAGACGGAACTATACATAGGTAAGTATCTAGAGAAATTCAGACAAAGAATAATAATTTTTTTTTTAGATTTTCAGCAAGGAATACAATCTTGGCAACTGGTGGATATGGTCGCATTTATTTTTCATGTACAATGGCTCATACTTCAACAGGTGATGGTACAGCAATGATAGCTCGGAAAAACTTACCATGTGAAGATATGGAATTTATCCAATTTCATCCAACTGGAATCTATGGCATTGGTATTTTGATCACAGAAGGAGCCCGCGGAGAAGGTGGCTTTCTGATCAATTCCAAAGGAGAGAGATTTATGGAAAAGTATGCACCGAAAGCACTGGATTTGGCTTCACGTGATGTTGTATCACGCGCAATTACGATTGAAATTTTAGAAGGCCGAGGTGTTGGTCCTCTAAAGGATCATATGCATTTGCAGGTGCACCATCTGCCTCCAGAAACAATACGATCGAAATTACCGGGTATTGCTGAAAGTTCTCAGATATTTTCAGGCATTGACATTACTAAGGAACCTATACCAATAATACCCACTAACCATTACAATATGGGTGGGATCCCTACATCCTGGGAGGGCCAGGTTTTAACAATAGATGAGAATGGATGCGATAGCAATATTGAAGGGTTATACGCATGTGGAGAATGCGCTGCAACTTCAGTCCATGGTGCAAATCGATTAGGTGCAAATTCTTTGCTCGATATTATCATATTTGGAAAGAAGTGCGCAGTCACAATAATGGGGAACTGCAAGCAAGGAGTTGATTTTCCATGTGCTACTGATGTAAGAACTTCTTTTCTGCTTAATGTTGTTAAAAACATCGTAAATATCTTTCAGGATGAACTCAATTGTGCTCTTCAGTTCCTAGACAACATAAGATATGCAAAAGGAAGCACCCTTCCGGCGGAGATCCGTCTTGATATGCAGAATACAATGCAAAAGTATGCAGGTGTTTTCCGCGAGGAATGTTTGCTTAAAGAAGGATTTGAAAAAATGACTCAAATATTCAAATCTTTTGATGATATTAAAGTGGTCGACAAGTAAGAATCATTTCAATTACTAAATTTAATTTTTTTAGTTAAACAGAAATTTTGTTCTGATTAAAGGTGTCTTGAATATATGTACTTTTTTTTATATATATTATTAAGTCAAGCTCAGGGGATAACCTATGATGCAAAGCACAGCATAGAAGGAAAGATATAGGGAAAGGATTATGGGACATAAGAAGAGTGGCAGAGGTGCTGAGTTATGTCATTCTTGAATGTTTGCAGATTGTAAGCCCGAGCAAAAACAAGATGATAGACTGTTCCATATTCGCACAGTTCGGGACAAAAAACAGTACTGCCGAAAGTAATTTGAAGGGTAAAGAGATGTATGCAGTTTGCAGCGCTAGGATAGACACTAGATCTTTCATCGGAACATTGACTATGCATGTACGGATAAATATATAAATAAATATTTTATCTATATAACTAACAACGAACAACTGCTAATCGCATCGCTTGAGAACGACTTTTCATGGAAAGCCGAATTGGAAACGGCAACCAAAAACGGTACCAATCCTAGGGTTGGCATACAAAAATATCATTTTCAACACCATATCTCTCACACACACGCACACACACACACACACACACAGAGCGAGAGAGAGCGAGAGAGAGCGAGAGAGAGCGAGAGAGAGAGAGCGAGAGAGAGAGAGACGCAGACACACACAGAAACACAAAAACACACATAGACACACACGGACACACAGACGCGGACACAGACACACACACAGACACACACACAGACACATAGCACACACAGAACACACACAGCCACACATAGAACACACACAGCACACACAGCCACACACAGATAGACACACGCCGATAGACACACGACAGACACACACACACAGTCAGACACACACACAGACACACACACACACAGCCAGACACACACACAGCCCGACACACACACACAGGCAGACACACACGCACGCAGACAGACACACACGCAGACACACAGACGCAGAGAGCCACGCGTGCGCACACACACACACACACACACACACACACACACACAAATATTTATATATGAATCTTAAGTAAGTTTGTTCAAGAAAGAATTTTTTGAGATTCTCCGGTATATAGCAAAAGCTAAAAAATGTTCTAATTTGTTATTTCATCACACAACCAATTAATTTTTGGTGACAAGTTTCAAGTCTTGGTTTGACTCATCAACAGGTCACAAATAGCGAAATTGTGTGATTTGAAAAACAAATGGAAAAATTAAAAAAAGAAGAAAGAAATGAAAAGTTTGAGAAAAATAGAAAAAAAAAACAATTTTTTTATTTATTAAAAAAAATTTAAAAAATTTTTTAAAGAAATAGATTCATTCGAAGCGAATCGAACCTGTATACGCCAAACTTTTCATTTCTTTCTTTTTTTTCTATTTTTCTCAAACTTTTCATTTCTTCTTTTTTTAATTTTTTCATTTGTTTTTCAAATCACACAATTTCGCTATTTGTGACCTGTTGATGAGTCAAACCAAGACTTGAAACTTGTCACCAAGAATTAATGGGTTGTGTGATGAAATAACAAATTTTAACATTTTTTAGAATTTGCTATATACCGGAGAATCCCAAAACATTCTTTCTTGAACAAAATTAAGTTTAACCCTGTAAAAAGTCCAAACGTAATCTGAATCTTAAGTAAATAAAAATATAAAATTGTATTTGATTAGAAATATAAATATACAACTACTGTGAACAAGCTAAAGGCAAGACAGATTACCAGGTGATCAGAAACTATTACAGCCATTCGCAAACTTTACTCAACATGTATAATTTGCATGACGCAAAACCCGTTTTACGATTTAATTATTAAGCATTATTCACTTTTGCTTCTTCGTTGCCGACGTAAGTAGTTGTAATTTTTATTAAACTACAAAATAAAAATAAAAAAATGCATTGCGAATTTTAATAGTACACTGTACAACTACTTTGGGATAATAACTATTGAAACACCTTGCTCGATTTAAATGTACATACATATATTGAAACTGAAACTTTATTACTCATTCTAGATTTACAGTTTTCATAGGTTGTTGCTTATTCTTTTAATTACGTTGCATCAATATCTTGATATACACATTTCATATCGATTCACTAAGTTCACTGACATTTATAAAATGTTGATGTAATGAATAAAAGGTTTATGAGCCTGAACTATGAAATGCTGACGCGTAGGGTCATTGAGTTGACTGACTTTATAAAAAGTGTTAATGTAATTTTACCTTAAATATATTAATGCAATGTAATCACATGATTCCTGTACACCTTCCCTCTTTAGGAGTGTGATCTTAAGGATTACACGTGCAAAAAAAATAAG